>CM065734.1:17566870-17576984 GCA_033310375.1 Conus canariensis | reverse complement strand
CTCTGGGCTCTTCGGCAGAAGAACAAACAATCCAACAAACAAACAAACAAACAGACAGCACGCAAACAAGGGGCCTAAAAAAAGATTCCCGTCCAAAACACCAAGCTCAAGCTCTTAGTAAACTTCACCTCCCCCATCACCACGAGCAAAGTTTAAAAAAAAAAACTCAACATGTCTGACCTACGCCCGCTTGGGGGAAGCTCAGACGGTAGAGAGGAGTTCCAAGACCCCCGATTCTGAGGAACTCTTCCCCCACCCCTTGGGAGGCGCCAGGGGATCGAACAGGTCACACCGAAACGTGGCACGACACACGCACGACCCGTATAGGAGTGAGCAAGGCACCCCCAGCAACCAACCAGCAGACAAGATTACTTTGCACGTGATACCCGCCGGGGCCGTGTGCTGATGCTGCTGCTGCTGCTGCTCCTCCAAGCGCATCTGTGGGAGGAGACTCTTTGAGTCAACACAGACCCCGGAACCAGAAACATATGGCAGAGGAGAGGAAGAAGAAGAAGGGGTGGGTGTCTCTCGCGCACTCGTTCACCAGCAACATTTTTTTTTTCATTTTCTTTTTTATTTTAACGCTCAACGTCTTCGGTTTCTCACAGCTCACGTTGGATGGTGTCACCGGTTTCTGTCAATGAGAGTTGGGTGTCAAGGTGCATGTGGTAGGTTTTTTTTGTGTTTTGTTTTTCCCCTTTTAAAAGAAGCGTTCACCCCACTGCTGACGGTTAGATCGGAGACAGACACCACACACACACACACACACACACACACACACACACACACACACACACACACACACAAATGAAAGTGACCGCGGACAAGATGATGCGGATGAGCTGTGGATGTTAAAAGCGGCAGACAGCTTACATGATACACACCCTTTCTTCCAGCTTCTGTCCCTGACCTTTGACTGATGAGTGTGGTCACTGACGTACCACCACCATCATCATCATCATCACCATCTTTCGCTGAAGAATGCGTTTGTTTCTGTGGATAATGCTATTCTAAGGTAAGCAAGCACGTCCTTGTATCTGCTTTCGGGTGGTTTCGTGTGTGTGTGTGTGTGTGTGTGTGTGTGTGTGTGTGAACGCGCACGCGCGCGTGTGCGCGTGCACGTGCGTGTATGCATGTGCGCGTGAGTGCGTGTGTCTGTGCATGCGAGCGAGTATGTGCGTGCGTGCGTGCGTGCGTGCGTGCGTGCGTGTGTGTGTGTGTGTGTGTGTGTGTGTGTGTGTGTGTGTGTGTACGCGCGCGCGCGCGTGCGCTGTGCGTGTGTATGGCTCACACGGCTTTACGTACCGATGATCACGTTCCTGTGTTGACATGGAAAAGCGCATTGATGCCCGGTTCCTTCAAAGTCTGTCGTTGTTGTGGTGGCTCATAGCGTGATGATTATGAACTAAATTATTCAACTGTGTGTTGTTCTTGCTGGTGGTTTTTTTTTTTTTTTTCTTTGTTTTTTTTTTTTTTTTCATGTGAAGCAGTATCCGAATGCTTTGTTGGCTGTCGTGGTATTATTAATGATGATTACATCATTTCTCTTTTTCTAACTTTGATTTACTTTCGGCAGGTGCGTCGATGTTTGCATGCTATAAAAAATGCTGAGCTGCTTTTTTTTTTTTTTGCCCTTTATTTATTTTTTTATTTCTCTTTTATAATTATAATTTTTTCCCCCCAGGTTTCCCTAATTGACATGATTATTATTCCTAGCTCTATATATATACTATTTGCATGTGTGGTCAATGTATCTTGTTCAGGTTCTGCCTAGATGAACTGTCAGTTGTTTTCCCCGCTGAACACGAACAGACAAAGAGACGATACACGGAAACACATGCATCTCTTCCCATCGCCAGCCACCCCACTACTACACGCGCACAAACTCTCTCTCTCTCTCTCTCTCTCTCACACACACACACACACACACACACACACACACACACACACACACACACACACACACACACACGACGCACGCACCACACACACAGATCCAGTGTATGCAGAAGAGTTCGATGAAGCTTTTTTGTGCAGTATGCCTTTACAATCATGAATATATAAAGGGAACAAAGACCATGACGATGGCTCGTTTTGCCTTTTGGTCCAGGTGATGACGAGCGAATGCGCGCGTTTGTGTTGTGTTGTAGTATAGTATGGTGTGGTGTGGTGTGGTGCGGTAGTGCTGGTGGTGGTGTGATGTGTGTGTGTGTGTGTGTGTGTGTGTGTGTGTGTGTGTGTGTGTGTGTGTGCGCGCGCGCGCGCGCGTGTGTGTGTGTATGCATGAGGCGCGTGTTTAGGAAGATGTGTAGTACGCATGTGTAAGCACGCGTGTGTGATGAGGGAGTCTGCGCGCTCGCGTGTGTGTGTGTGTGTGTGTGTGTGTGTGTGTGTGTGTGTGTGTGTGTGTGAAAGGTGACTGTCAATCCATCATAGACACATCTCCACAATCATTACATGCACGTTCACACGGATGTTTGGATTGATGTGCTCATCATTTTATAAGCTGGGGAAAAAAATCAGCCGTGAACTCTCTCTCTCTCTCTCTCTCTCTCTCAAAACACACACACACACGCAAGCACGCACGCACGCGCGCACACACACACACACACACACGCACGCACGCATACACACACACACACACACACACACACACCACACACACACACACACAGAGAATTCCATGAGACGTGCCTCTGTTAGAACTGGGACGGGAGCGTCACCACAAGCGGCAGGCCGGGTCGCTGACGAGTCTCAGGCATGGAGCGAAAGTCCTGACTGCAGGCATCAGCACTGAGATGACGGTGGTTCCAAAGAATTACAAATGTCATGGCTCTTCCAGGCTGTCCCCCCCCCCCCCCCTCCTCCCCGTTACGGGGCTAATGCGTTACACTTCAATGCCCTCTTCTTCACAAGCCCCCCCCCCTCCCCCCAACACACCACACACACACACACACACACACACACACACACACACACACACACACACACACACACATCCGCATATCCTTGCGCCCTCTATCTCTTTCCTTTCCACCACACTTCTTCTGTCTGTCTGTCTGTGTCTGTCTGTCTCTCTCTTTCCCCTCCCTCTCCCCCCCCCCTCTCTCTCTCTCTCTCTCTCTCCTTCCCTCCCTTCCTTCCTCGCTCCCTCCGTGTCTCTCATTCCCCTCCCCCTCCCTACCCCCCCTCTCTCTTTCCTCCTCTCTCTCTCTCTCTCTCTCTCTCTCTCTCTCTGTTAATCTCCTTATTCTTGTTCTTCTTCTCTGTACAAATCTGTGCAAAGTGACAGTGAAGGTGGACGGGGGAGTTGTTGACATGCACCATAACACTAGTACTGCTGTACCGCGGCACACGCCAACAGTCGGTCTAAGGTGGACGGAGGAGTTGTTGACATGCACCAAAATACTAGTACTGCTGCACCGCGGCACACGCCAACAGTCGGTCCAAGGACTGCCCGACTAACTCTTTTCAAACTCTCAACAGTGTGCAGAAGGCCGGGACACTGATTTTTTTAGCAGACTGTCCGAAATTTAAATGGCTCATTTCCACAGCATGATGGTGAACTCCGTCTATGTTGGCCGTACCGAATGGAAGTATTTACCTACAACAACAACAAAAAAGAAACAAAACCAAAAAAAGAAAGAGATTTCGGCCAACCAACCACAAACTGATTTCAGTCACCGGACAGAATGGACATCAGCAGATCAAAAACAAACGAACGAACAAGCGAAAACAACAACAATAACGTTCTCTGGACTGAATAGGCCAACAACCAAAATAGATACAGGATATATTATAACCGAACACCTCAAGATTAGAGAAGATCAAACCCCTAGCAGATAATCGATAAAAGATTTTTTTTCCCTTGATTTAATAGATGTCAAAGATTAGAAGAAGAAGAAGAAGAAGAAGAAGAAGAAGAAGAAGAAGAAAGATGAAGAAGAAGAAGAAAGAAGAAGAAGAAGAAGAAGAAGAAGAAGAAGAAGAAGAAGAAGAAGAAAGAAAACAAAAATAGAGAAAAAGAAGGAGAAGAAGACAAAGAAATGTCAAACATCTAAAATGTTCGCGGGCAGCCTAATTAGAAGCGAGGTAAGTCGATTTTCATTCTGGGCAGCATACAACTTGCCATCACCATACCCCCAGCCCCCCCCCCCCCCCCCCCCCCCCCCCCCCCCCCCTCCCGGGGTTATCAAGTTTTTGCCAGTCTTCTCCATGTCGCCATTCATTACGTTCACGTGTTTGTTTCGTTTGGTTGGTTGCTAACTTGTTTTTGTTTGTTTGTTTGTTTTTCTTGAAGTACAAGTACACACGGGGTATGTACACGCTCTCACACTCGCGGCGGACAACAAAAAACAGCAGGATGAAGACAAGACTTCAGGGAGGGGGAAGGCAGATGGATTTTTTTTTTTTTTTTTTTTTTTGGGGGGGGGGGGGATGGGAAAGGAACACTAGAGACTCATATTCCGTCCTGCAGATAAAGCATCGGACATACCGGGAGGAAAACACAACAGAATACAGAACACACACAGGCTGCTGTAAACAAAAGAGGACCGCCGACATTCGCGTTCTCCAAGCTGTGTTTGCGCGGTATGCTTGTCGGCGCCATACCGCTCAAACACAGCTTGGAGAATGCGGTATGCTTGTCGGCGCCATACCGCTCAAACACAGCTTGGAGAATGCGGTATGCTTGTCGGCGCCATACCGCTCAAACACAGCTTGGAGAATGCGGTATGCTTGTCGGCGCCATACCGCTCAAACACATCCTGGAGACTGCGGTATGTTTGTCGGCGCCATACCGCTCAAACACAGCTTGGACAATGCGGTATGTTTGTCGGCGCCATACCGCTCAAACACAGCTTGGACAATGCGGTATGTTTGTCGGCGCCATACCGCTCAAACACAGCTTGGACAATGCGGTATGTTTGTCGGCGCCATACCGCTCAAACACAGCTTGGACAATGCGGTATGTTTGTCGGCGCCATACCGCTCAAACACAGCTTGGACAATGCGGTATGCTTGTCGGCGCCATACCGCTCAAACACAGCTTGGACAATGCGGTATGTTTGTCGGCGCCATACCGCTCAAACACAGCTTGGACAATGCGGTATGTTTGTCGGCGCCATACCGCTCAAACACAGCTTGGACAATGCGGTATGTTTGTCGGCGCCATACCGCTCAAACACAGCTTGGACAATGCGGTATGTTTGTCGGCGCCATACCGCTCAAACACAGCTTGGAGAATGCGGTATGCTTGTCGGCGCCATACCGCTCAAACACAGCTTGGAGAATGCGGTATGCTTGTCGGCGCCATACCGCTCAAACACAGCTTGGACAATGCGGTATGTTTGTCGGCGCCATACCGCTCAAACACAGCTTGGAGAATGCGGTATGTTTGTCGGCGCCATACCGCTCAAACACAGCTTGGACAATGCGGTATGTTTGTCGGCGCCATACCGCTCAAACACAGCTTGGAGAATGCGGTATGTTTGTCGGCGCCATACCGCTCAAACACAGCTTGGACAATGCGGTATGCTTGTCGGCGCCATACCGCTCAAACACAGCTTGGAGAATGCGGTATGCTTGTCGGCGCCATACCGCTCAAACACAGCTTGGAGAATGCGGTATGCTTGTCGGCGCCATACCGCTCAAACACAGCTTGGAGAATGCGGTATGTTTGTCGGCGCCATACCGCTCAAACACAGCTTGGAGAATGCGGTATGCTTGTCGGCGCCATACCGCTCAAACACAGCTTGGAGAATGCGGTATGCTTGTCGGCGCCAGTGTCTAAAATCACTATCCTTGTGAACAGACATTAAATTAAATATTCATTCATTCATTCATTGTCGGCGCCACTAACAGGACTGGCACGTTATACTAATGCAGCGGAAAATCATAGCGTGTTCAAGATTTTAAAGGGTGACTATAATTTTATGCAAATCATATGATAATCAGCTCAACGAAACAAAAAATAGTCTCGTGGCAAAAGTACAGGCATTTAGAATAGTTTTTTTTTTCAAACTTCTAATTCGATGCAATATATTTGGTGCTGGTAAGACAGACTCTTGCAACTTAAAAAACAAAAACTGATGCACAGATTCCCTCCCTGATGGGAAGTCTTCCACCACGGAACCCATCCAGAACAGCGATCCACAAGATCGAGGGACCTCACATCCACACTGATGTACGAACTGTTTTTCATGGTAGGAGAGCTTTCATACGGTTTCATACTCCCCTTCGCGTCAACCCAGCCAAACACGTTCGCAGACTGCGTGGAGGGATCGCATCGCTGAACAGACAGCTGGAAACGGTGGAATCTACGTCAGGTATGCAGGAGAGACAGAGGATCCCTCTTGGCCCCTGGCCTTTCTCACTGGCTCCGCCTTGGCTTAAGGCTGTGTCAGGCCAACTGACATAGGCTAGAACACCAAGGCTGCATCAAAATGTTGTCATGCTCTGGATAGCTATGCGGGGATTGTCTTCAGTTGTGACAAGCTCCAAGCATAACACCATCAGTCTCCAAAATCCCTTGAAGTCGGAGTGTGGCTGCCCATGTGGCGGGGTAATCAAAAACGGTCACACACGTAATGTTCTCATCCCCAGCTGATGCATTTGTACCATAGTGTTCAAGTACTTCGGCTGTTCGGACGATCCCTGGAGTCTTTTAGCCAGGGTACGACAACAACAACTCCTCCAGTCAGGGGTGGGGGGTGGGGGTGGAGACGGTGACCATTCAGACAGGTGCAGCCCACCTCAAAAACACCCCTGGGCCCGACCAAGTCATCTTGGTGACAGACGCCATGCCATGTCCGTCCTGCAGGCCCTTCAGACCGCCAGAGACCAGGGACCTCAACGACCTGCCCTCGTCTCTCTCTCGCTTCCTTATGCGCAGGGCTTAAAGCTTGTTCTTCATGGAACGAACGACGGGGTTCGCGATCTCATCTAGATGTCCAACAGTTCACTGGCAGCTTCAGGGCAGAGTAGAACAGAGTACGGAGGGTATGGTGGAAAAAAAAAAAAGAAACGCGTATGTTGTTGCTTGGGCTGGTGAGAATCCGACTGGTTTTTTTTTTTTTTTTTTTTTTTTTAAACATTTTGCCTTTCCAGGGCAGATTGACTGTGTGTCCTTTTGCCCTGCCTACCTTTTCACTTCCCCCTTTTTGAAGTTCTCAGTGGCGTGAATTAAAAAAACAAACAAAACAAAAAACATTTTAATTATTATTTTTCATCATTTTTGAAGGGGGAAAATAATGCAGCGGAGTTTGTAGATTAACATCCTGAGTAAAGCACATCTCGTGGGATTATCACATCCGATTCTGTGTTCAGTTGAACTGTCACAATATGGCAAGTTCTTCTACAGACCTGGAAATGATGGAGTTCGAAATGACTGGAGGGAAAGCTCGCTCAGTGCCTGGATGTCCATTTCTGTGACAGCGGGCATGTGGCAGATTAAACGTAAACAAGCGACAGCAAAACAACAACAATGTGAATATAAACCAGCAACAGCAAAACAACAACGATAACAACGGAGCACTATTTTAGTCGTGCGTTTATGCTTTGTGCGTGCGTGCGTGCGTGCGTGCGTGCGCGCGCGCGCGCGTGCATGCATGTGAGACTGAATGTGTGCATATACGTGCATGCAAGCGTCTTGCGCAGTAAGACAAAGAAATGTCTCTGACCAAAAAACAAAAAAAAACAAAAAAAGTCCATCTTATCTTGCTTTATTACCCGGGATGACGACGAAGTCGGGCGAAAGAAAGACTGGAAGCACAGACGGGGCTAAAGGGCAGGGACCGTAATGGGAAAGGGCGAAACGACCCAGGGCGAATCAGAATGTCCTTGACCTTGGACGCGGCGTGTTTTGAGAAAAAAGACCAGGAAGAAAAGGAGGGCGTGGTGAGGGGGGGGGGGGGGAGGGGGTGGAGCGGGGAAGGGGTTGGGGGAAAGGGGAGGGGGGTGGGGTGGGGGGGGGGTAGGGTGGGGGGGCCACAGACAGGCGACAGACAATAGACAAGACACAGATTTTCACCCATTATGTTCAGAACGTCTTCATACAACATCGTGCATCAGAGCGACACACGTTGATGATGGATGGATTCAAAGGAAAGCTTACTGCTGTTGGTTGGTCTCCCACATTCAAATGCGGTGGGAATGAGAGGGAGACTGGGGGGGGGGGGGGGGGGGGGGGGGGGGGGGGGGGGGAGTTTGGAACACACAATGAGAAATGAAGGGAAGAACGCAAGAAAACAGAAAGGAAGGAAGGAGCGAAGGAGAGAAGGAAGGAAGGAAGGAAGGCATTACTTCATGTCTTTTTGCTGCTGTAAACCAGTCCCAATCATGTTTGTTTACGTCATCGAGGGCAAAGGGCGAGGGCACGTACATATTATATCCGGTGGCCGGTGAGACAACGAAGGGCGGCAACTCACACGGGGGGGAAATACTTTCGATTATTCATTTGTTTGTTTGTTTGTTGCTTCGTTTTGTTCTGTTTTATTTTGTACAAGCCTGGGTCTATTTTTCGACTGGTTGTGTGTTGCCAAATGCTGTAGAGAAGAAAAAACAAAGAAGCAAATGAACAAAGAAACGAGTTAGAAGAAGAAGAAGAAGAAGAGATAAAAGAGAAAGGGAGCGATTACTACGTGAAGTTTCAAAGCGGGTTTCGTGGTGTTGTGTGTGTGTGTGTGTGTGTGTGTGTGTGTGTGTGTGTGTGTGTGTGTGTGTGTACGTGTGTGTATGTGCGTGCGTGTGTGTATGTGTGTGTGTGTGTGTGTATGTGTGTGTGTGTGTGTGTGTGTGTGTGTGTGTGTTCTCATTTTCTGTTCTAGGTCTTTTCTAATGATTTGTTCCCTTTGAAGTACAGGTAAGAATGTGACAGAAGGGTGTGTGATATGACAGAAGGGTGTGTGATGTGACAGAAGGGTGGTGTGATGTGAAAGAAGGGTGTGTGGTGTGACAGAAGGGTGGTGTGATGTGACAGAAGGGTGGTGTGATGTGACAGAAGGGGTGTGGTGTGACAGAAGGGTGTGTGACGTGACAGAAGGGTGTGTGACATGACAGAAGGGTGTGTGTGTGACAGAAGGGTGTGTGGTGTGACAGAAGGGTGTGTGACGTGACAGAAGGGTGTGTGACGTGACAGAAGGGTGTGTGGCGTGACAGAAGGGTGTGTGGCGTGACAGAAGGGTGTGTGTGCGTGACAGAAGGGTGTGTGGCGTGACAGAAGGGTGTGTGACGTGACAGAAGGGTGTGTGGTGTGACAGAAGGGTGTGTGACGTGACAGAAGGGTGTGTGGTGTGACAGAAGGGTGGTGTGATGTGACAGAAGGGTGGTGGTGTGAAAGAAGGGCATGTGGTGTGACAGAAGGGTGGTGTGACGTGACAGAAGGGTGTGTGGTGTGCCAGAAGGGTGTGTGGTGTGAAAGAAGGGTGTGTGACGTGACAGAAGGATGTGTGATGTGACAGAAGGGTGTGTGGTGTGAAAGAAGGGTGTGTGACGTGACAGAAGGGTGTGTGATGTGACAGAAGGTGTGGTGTGTGACAGAAGGGTGTGTGACGTGACAGAAGGGTGTGTGACGTGACAGAAGGGTGTGTGATGTGACAGAAGGGTGTGTGGTGTGAAAGAAGGGTGTGTGACGTGACAGAAGGGTGTGTGATGTGACAGAAGGTGTGGTGTGTGACAGAAGGGTGTGTGACGTGACAGAAGGGTGTGTGACGTGACAGAAGGGTGTGTGACGTGACAGAAGGGTGTGTGACGTGACAGAAGGGTGTGTGACGTGACAGAAGGGTGTGTGACGTGACAGAAGGTGTGTGGTGTGACAGAAGGGTGTGTGGTGTGACAGAAAGGTGTGTGGTGTGAAAGAAGGGTGTGTGATGTGACAGAAGGGTGTGTGACCTGTGAGCAGGCTGCACCTCACACACCACGAGCTGTACGAGCTGCGCTGTGAGCTGCGCTGGGATGAACTGCGTCGTAGCTGCACGACGAGGTGATTGATGGCTGATATCGGTGACTCGTCGTCGCTTGCAGGCGCTGTGTTCGCGCGGCCGTCACTCGTTGTGGTGGTGGTGTAGTCATGCTTTTTGTTGTTTGTTTTTTTTTTTAAGAAAAAAAGAAAGAAAGA
>CM065734.1:17531534-17551770 GCA_033310375.1 Conus canariensis | reverse complement strand
CCAGTTTGGGGGGTTTATCACCCCCCTTTTCCCCGATTGTTCACATTCATCAGCCTTTTTTTTTTAGGGGGCCCCCGGGAAACCCCCAAAAGGTATAATGATATTTTTTACGTTTTAAACGTTTTTCCCAAAAAGTCATTTTTTTTTTTGCCCTTTTTTCCCCTCACATCTTGAAAAAGGGGTTTTTGATTTGCTTCGTAAGGATCCTTTTAAAAACCCTTTTTTTAAAAAAAAACACTTCTTCACTAAAAAGGATCTAACCTCATTGATAAAAACAGAAAAAATCGCCTTATCTCAAAAAATTTTTTCCGCATGTTTAAACCCCCTTTGTAAAAAATGTTTCAGGTTTTTAAAACTTAACTTGTTCACACACCCATCTGTCCGTCTTTGGGGGGGTTCGGCCTTTGGGGGCCCCACCCCCCCCTTTTTTCCTTGCCCCCCCCGTCAAAAACTTTTTTTCCCGCTGCTCGACCCCCATTTTCTGCCAGATTTCTTTTTCCCCCTAAGTCACTCGTGCTCGCCCGGGCGGCTCGCTTCAGGGGGGGCCCCCCTTTCGGGGGGCCCTGGATTTTTCTCTATAAAATCCCCCTGCATCAGTAAGTTACTAAAAAAAAATCACAGTGAGGGTCAGGCCAACCATGACACCGTCCAAACGACCCCGGGGGCCCCAAAAAAGTCCACAGCGAAATACTTCCCCTTCTTTGCTCAACGATAAAAAATTTTTTAAAAAAAAAACACTATGGAGAGAGAGAGAGAGAGGAGAGAGAGAGAGGGGGGAAAATGGGAGAAAGAAAAGGAGAGAGATGGAAGAGAGGGGAAAAAGGGAAGAGGGGAGAGAGAAAGATAAAGGGAAAAAGGAGAAAAAGAGAGAAAAAGGAAAAAGGGGGGGGAAAAGAGAGAGAAAAGAGAGGGAGAAAAGAGGGGGGAAAAGAGAGGAGAAAGAAAAAAAAGGGGGAGAGATGGGGAGAAAAGAGGGGGGAGAAAGGAGAGAATGGAAGAGAGAGAGAGAAAGAGAGGGAGAGAGAGAAGAGAGAGAAGAGAAGAGAGAGGACTACAGGCAAAAAAATAAAAGACAGACAGAAGACAAATAAAAAGAGAATACAAGCACAGCAGAATAAAGACATAGAAGATGAGAAAAAAAAAAAACTTTTTGAGGAAATTGGATCCCAAAGGATACACCCCAAAAAATTTCCCAAAAAAAAGGGTTTTTAGCTATAGTTTAAAAAAATTTAGATTTTAAAATGAAATTTTTTTAAACGTAGATAAGTTTTTTTATTTCTTATTTAAAAAGGGAAAAATTGTTTGGGTTGTGTGTGTGTGTGGTGTGGGGTGGGGTTTTTTTGGGGGGAGAGAGAGAGAGAAGAGGGAGAGAGAGAAGAAACCCCCCGGGGGGGTTTTAATTCAAAAAAGGCCCCCCCCCTTTAAAATTAAGGGGGGGGGGGGGGGTGGGGGGGGGGGGGGGGGGGGGGGGGGGGGGGGGGGGGGGGGGGGGGGGGGGGTTATGGAACTAACAACAATATTTTAATTTTACAGAAAAATGCAAAGACGGGGGGGGGATTTCTCCCAAAACGAAGCCATAACTGATCAAAACCCCAAACCCCGCCTTGAACAAGTAAACTAAATTTTTTTCCCTTACAGTGCTCTCATTCTGGATCCCCATAAGCAACTTAACTCGAAACTGGGGGGGAAAATTGGGGGAAAACTTAATGGTAAAAAATTGCGCTCTTAGGCTAAAAAATTTTTGCGCAGCAAAAAAAAAAAACCCCGAAGTTCGTCTTTTTTTCCCTTTATTGCCATCGGACAAGTCCCCCCAAAATTCCAGTATGTTTACAAAAAGATACCGGTTTTTTTAAAAAGTTTTTTTTTTTGGGTCAAAAAATTTTTTCAAGTTTTGCCTAAACCCCCCGCAAAAAATTTTTGGGCCCCTCATTTCCTACAAAAGGGGCCAAAAAAAATGATAAATCTATCGAAATCTTTGTGTGTTTTTGTTGTGTGTGTGTGTGTGTTGGTGTGTGTGGGGTTGTGTTGTGTGTGGGTGTTTTTTTGTGGAGTGAAAGAGAGAGAGAGAGAGAAGAGAGAAGAAAAGGGGGAAGAGAGATCATGTACCGAACAAATTGTCCAAAAATTTTAAAAAATCAATCGCTATTGTGGGGTGTTTGTGGTTTTTTGGGGGTGTGTTTGTGTGTTGTGTGTGTTTTTTGGGGGTTTTTTTGTAAGTGTGTGGTGTTTGTGAGGGGAGGGGGTGTGTATGGGGGTGCGTGCGTGCATGTGTTTTGGGGGGAAAAGTGTGTTTTTTGGGGGTTTTTGTGGAGAGAGAGAGAGAGAGAGAAGAAAGAGAGAGAGAGAGAGAGGGGTAAAAAACAAAAAAATTTCAAAAACCAAAATGCAAAAATTACAGACCGACAGCAAAAACCCCCTAATTTTATTATCCCCAAAATTATGTAAAAAAAAATTTTGGTTTTTAAGCAGACCCCAAAAAATTTTTTTGGGAGTAACATAAAGAGGGGGTCCCCCCAAAAACACGCCCCCGGGTCTTGGGAAAAAGGGGGGGTCAAACAACCGAAGTTTTTTTTTTTTTTAGTCAAACAACAAATAAAACACAAAGAAAAACCTTTTTCCCAAAACCCCCAAAATTTTTTGTTTTCAAAAAAGTTCCATGGGGGTCAAAAAACCCGGATCAAGTTTTTTCACCTCGACTTTAAAAATTTAAAAAAAAAAAAAAAATCTCCCCCCCCGGTCGCATTTGTGTAAATAAAAAAAAAAAAAAAAAAAAGTTTTGCGGGGGAAAAAAAAAATGGTAAAAAGAGTCGAAAACAACCCCCCCCCAACAAAGAGCATAGAAAAAAGGGGGTCCCCAAGGATTAGTCCCCAAAAAATTTATTTCTGTTTTCAATGTTTTAAAAATGATTTTTTTTTGTCTCTTTTTAAAAACCCTTCAAAAAAGTTTCGCCGAAGATTTTAAGGGGCCAAAGGGGGGGGAAAAAACTTTAAAAAAAAAAAAAAAAAAAAAAAAAAAAAAACTGGGGGGGTGCGTATTTCTACAAAAAAAAAATATTTTTTTAAAAAAGGGGGTTTGGGGGAAAAAACCCCCTTTGCCGTTTGAAAAAATTTGGGGGAACTTCAGAGGGAAATGCCTTTTTTCCCCAACTGGACGATCGTCCTCCGGGGAAACGCATCAAAATTTTTTTTTTTTTTTTTAATTTGTTTTTTTTTTTTTTATTTTCCCCCTTTCCCTTTTTTTTTTATTACATTACTATGAAAAAAAATTTTTTTATTTTTTAAACATTCTACCAAAAAAACCAAAAAAGGGGGTTTTTTAAAAAAATTTTTTATTAAATTTAAACCCTTTTTTTTTTTTTTTTTTTTTAAATTTTAAATTTTTTTTTCTTTTTTTCTTTTAAAAAAAATTATATAATTTTTTTTTTTTTTTTTTTGGGGTTTTTTTTTTTTTTTTTTTTTTGGGGGGGGGGGGGGGGGGGGGGGGGGGGGGGGGGGGGGGGGGGGGGGGGGAGGGGGGATCTTACAGCAAAGCTATATCGGAATCAACACACAGAATACTTACTGAAGAGAAAAACAACCCGTAAAATTGTCAACTTTCTTAAAAAATCATCAACGACCAACTTGGGGGTAAGATCCATCCACACTCGTCTATGTCTGTGAAACCCTGATAAGATCTCATTTACGAACTAAAAGTGTTTTTTCAGTGTACCAAAATACCTGCTCACGCGCAAATTTTTTTTTTGTTTGTTTTTTGTTTTTTTGTTTTTTCAGTTCACCAAAATACCTCTACAAAGTACAGAATTAAGGGATTAAAAAAAAAAAAAAAATGGCCCATCGGTTTCCCAACACGTGCTTCACCGTGAAATCCAAACTTACAATGAAACTCAGATTTTTAACCCCTTCATGAAAACAGGAAAAGTTGCACGCAGTCACCTGCTTGTTTTCATTTCATTCATTTCTTTTATGTTTGATCAGGAGGGGCACATCCGTTCGAAAGTAATTTGCAGCCCGAAATATCACCCAGACTTTCCAAAACGGGGAAAGGTCCACTGCATCTCAGGTTACTCATGCAACTTACACTTCTGATGTTATTACAGATCTGACAGTAAACCAAATAAAGATCTAACCCCCCCCCCCCCCCCCCCCACCACAACACACACACACACACACACTCAGATCATTTTTCTTTCCAACATCAGTTTGGGAACTTCAAAGAGCTGGTCGAGTTTGATATCAGTTATTCGCATAAAAAAAAAAAAAAAAAAAACACTTTGACAAGAGAAACCTATTAACAAGTCATTTAAAATCCCGCACTGAAGAATGAATTCTTAATCTTAAATTTTTTTTTTTTTTTTTAAGTGTACACGAATGGAACTGTAACAGAGAAACAAGCGGTTCAGCATTGAAGCACCTGTTCTGAAAATGGAAACATCTTCCATCTAGGATTAGACTTGTCAGTCATTACGGTAGAACTTGTGCCCGTTCTCATGGCTTTGAAATTTTACGTCATAGGATTTCGAAAATCCATGTCTGTGTTCATTCCAGATTAGTTTTTGAAGCATTAAAAGTTTTCAAATGACAACCAAGACCCCAAAAAGGTCATCGTAATCAACCATTTCATCCATATAATTCTGTACGAGAGAGATACTGAGATCACTTTCAGCTGGGTTCCCTTGATATGATGATGATGATGAAGAGATGATTATGATTTATGATGATGATGATGATGACTATTTGTTGTTGCTGTTGTCATTATCATCATCACACTTTATGCAAAACCTATCCTCCCTAAACCCACCCGAACCACCCCCCCACCCCTCCACCCCCCCCCTCCCTTTTTGTACCCCCAGCTCTTATGGAACAGGGAGTACTTTACAATGGGAAACGAAGAAATGCTGTCTGTTGTTTTTGTCTGTCTGTCTGTTCCGTGGTCAAAATGTGTTCCACTCGCTCCAGACAAAAACTTCTGGGCCGATCTTTCTGAAAATGTGTAGGTATGTTCATTACGGGCCCAAAACGGTTTTTCTTCTTTTTGGAATATCTCAGAAAGTACTTGGCCGATTTATAACGGGTTGGATGATCTTGTGACAAATCGGAGCCTCTTTCCACATGCAAGTGATGTAATGCTGAAAATCGATTAACAACCCTTAAAAAACCGTTATTTTGCCGTATTTCTTATATTTAGGTGGATTTTTAATGAAATTTGGTATATAGAAAGGTTATCACACACAAATGGCACTTCTATACAGCGTTTCAAAATTTGACCGTTAAAACCCGTTTATTCTTGACATATTGTCCGATATGGATGAAATTTTGGTAAAGTACACAGACTTTAGCCCAGTGAGGACTAAATACCAGTTTCAAAAGTGTACATCGGTTATATAACCTTTTAAACCGATATCTTGCCGGTTGTTGTTGTTTTTTAAAATATATAGGTGGATTTTAATAAAATTTGGTATATAGAAAGGTTATCACATACAAATGGCATTCCATACAGTGTTTCAAAATATGACCGTTGAAAACCGTTATTCTTTTACATATTGTCCATCGGACGGAGTAAGGGAGAGAAGAGAGGGAGGGAGAGAGAGAGGGGGGAGGGGGGAGAGAGAGAGAGAGAGAGAGAGAGAGAGGGAAGAGGGGGAGAGAAAAAGGGGGGAGGGAGAAAGCGAGAGAGGGAGGGAGAGAAGAGAGGAGAGAGGGAGGGAGAGAGAGAAGAGAGAGAGACAGAGAGGACGGACAGACAGAAGAAAGACAGAAACAAACCGACAGAGAGAGAGAAGAGAGACAGAGACAGACAAACCGACAGAGAGAGAAGCAGACAAGAGAGACAAGAGGACAGACAGGAACACAAAGAAGAGAGAGAGAGAACAGAGAGAGAAGAGAAAAGAGAGAGAGAGAGAGAGAAAGAGAGAGAGAAATCCGTAATGGACTGGGAAAGTTCGACAGACGGATCACAAAGAAAAGACTTAAAAGGGAAGAAAGAACGTACAGAATTCAGACAAAGACCGAAACAAAAGGACGAAAAAGCGGATGAAAGGTGGAAGGAAAAGGGAACGAACAACAGAAACAACAGCACAGAGGGAAAGAGGAGGAAAAAGAAAAAAGAAAAAAGAAAAAAAAAAACGGCAATCTAATAAAACATGATGACTATATGAGAGGTGATCAGGGCTGGAAAAAAATAAAATAAAATAAAAAAGGGATAGCGAATTTTTATAATGAAAAAAGAAATGAAAGCGACAGAGAATTGCAACAGGAGACAGGACACATAAAAAGGAAAAGAAAATACAATTTAACAAACAAAACAAAACACAACACAACCCACACACACACCCCAAAAAAGAAAATGCTAAACGAAAAAATTAAAAAAACTGACAAAGAAAATCACAAACAAACAAACCAAAGCCACAAAAGTCAAACATCACAAACAACAAAACAAACAAAGCCACAAACTAATAAAGAAAGAAAGCCACAAACCCGATATAAGAGATACAAAACATCAGCAAACACGAAAGCCACAAAAACTGATAATTATTACAAAATAAAAAGAAAAACCTAAAAATAAAAAATAAAAAAAAACCCTGATGAAGAACGACAGCTACACATGAACACCACAAACTGACAACGAAAAAAAAAAGGTTTTAAAAAAAAACAAACTAACAAAGAAAGAAAGATTTTTTTTTTTAAGTAATGAAGGAAGAATTCCATAAATTCAATTAAGAAAGAAAACAAGACAGTGAGATATGGAAAGAGAGGCACAAACGAATAAAGAAAGAAAGCTACGAACTTAGTAACGGTAAAAGGTAAAAACTGTTCAGGAGAAAAAAAAAATTAATTTAAAAAAAAAAAAAAAAAAAAAAAAAAGGCTGCAGTATGACAAAGACAGAAAGCCAGAAACTAATGGAAGAAAGAATGTCACAGAACGACAAAGAAAGAAAGCCCAAAACTGACAAAGGACAGAAACCACTGACCTAATAAGGAAGCCAAAAAACTAATGAAGAAACAAAGCTGCAAACCATTAACAAAAAAAACAACATACCAGCCGCCGTGGCGAAGCGGTTAGCGTCGCGGACTCCCGGCTGGGAGGTCGTGGGTTCGAATCCCATCAGAAGTCATGTGGGTTTTTCTGCCCCGACCGGCTCCTACCCAGAGTTGAGTTTGCTGCGGACTCAAATTTGGGAAGACTGGGACCACACAGTCGAAATTTCATCCACTTAATGGATGCGTTTCTGAGAGTGTTGCTCAAATTTCCTTACCAACACTGCAGGTGCTGTATCTCTCAGCCTGGTTGACGCCGGGATATGTTATGAAAGGAAGCGTAGAGTACAGCAGCCCTGTCATGTAGTCTCAGACCGAAATGGAAATCCGTAGCATCATCATAATCATCCTCATTCTCATCG
This sequence comes from Conus canariensis, assembly GCA_033310375.1. Lineage (NCBI taxonomy): Eukaryota > Metazoa > Mollusca > Gastropoda > Neogastropoda > Conidae > Conus > Conus canariensis. Next base: position 17,544,373 of record CM065734.1, on the reverse strand, counting down.
ACTCAGCATAAAAATTAAAAAAATTTAAAAAAAAGTAAAAAAAAAAAAAAAAAACAAAAAAAAAACACAACATGAAATTGTCAAACCCTCTGCACACTATTTCGGCCACATGGCCTTCATCAGGGAGACAACAGAAAGAAGATAAAATCCATGGTTGTTGGTTTAAGTCGGGAGAATGACCTCTACAATATATTGCAGACGTCATTCTCCGACTAATCCAACCATGGATCTTACCTACTTTTCCCGTTCTTTTTTGTTGTCTCCCTGATGAAGGCCATGTGGCCGAAATATTGTGTAGTGTTTGACGATTTCATGTTTTCGAACATGTTCTTCCCTTTGGAATTGAATATCATCTGCTTGTCATAAAAAAGGCACAAACTGATACTTAAAGAAAAGGTGCAAACAAATGAGAAAAAAAAGACAGACAAAAGATGATACATAAAAATAAAGCAATGAACCGATAAATACTAAAAAAAAAAAAAAAATCAAAACCTAAAACCATCAACTGATAATTGATAAAGAAAACAGCTGATACGGAAAGAGAACCACTAGTCAATAAACAAAGAATGGCAAACACCAATAAAGGAAGGCATTAGCTAATACAGAAATAAAGCCATAAACGAACAACGAACGAGACAGGCTCAAATGATACAGAAAAGTTACCAAGTAATCAAGAAAACAAATGCGCAGACTAACGAACAATAAAATGCCAAAACTAATAAAAGGGCAGAAAGACGCAAACCGATAAAGAAAAGGCAAAGCAAGAACGAAAAGAAAACCGGAAAACCCAATAAAAATTTTAAAAGCTACAAAAAAATTTTAACAAGAAAAAAGAAAACGATAAACAAAGAAACCCCCGTCTCAACCAGGAAAAAAAATTTCCCCAAAAAATTTCGGGAAAAGGGAAAAGAAACATTAATGAAAAAAAATCAAAATTTATTCCCCCCCCTAAAACCAAAAAAACGGAGAGAAAAAACAAAAACAACAAAAAAAAAGATAAAAAAAAAAAAAAAGGATAAAAGCCCAAATAAAGAAAACAATTTAAAAAAAAAACAAACAAACAAAAAAACAAAAAAAAAAGCAAAACTAAAAAAGGGAAAACTGAAACAAACAAAAAAAAAAAAAAAAGCCCACAAATTTTAAAAAAAAAAAAGAAACCCCAAAATTTTGAAAAAGGAAGCCTCCTCCTCTTTTTTTTTCGCCTTTCCCTCAACACAAACACCACAAACAAAAAAAAAAAAAAAAAAAAAACCCTGGAAAAAACACATACAGAAGAAAAGAAAAGAAGGAAAAGAAAGAAAAAGGATTTAAAACCAAGAAAAGTCCAATTTTTAAAAAAAAAAAAACCCCAAAATAATAAAGAAAAAAAAAAACTAAAACAAAAGAAACCCAAAAAAATTAAATAAAACTAAAGCCCCGGGTTTTAAAAAAAAAGAAAAGCGACAATTCAACAGAGAAAACCACAAACAAATTTCCCAAAAAAAACCCCAATAAAATAACAAAAAAAAAAAACCCAAAAACCACAACCCAACAACTAAACAAAAAAACCCCAAAACAAACCAATCAACCAAAACCTTACCCCCAACTGGCAAACAAAAAATTACCAGCCCAATTAAAAACTTTAAAAAAAAAAAAAAATGAAAACTAAAAATTTTTTAAAAAGCCTCTAACTTATAAAAAAAAAAAAAAGGGAAAAGAAGAAAAGAAAAAAAATTTTAGAAGAAAAGAAAAAAAAAAAAGCAATTTAACAAAGAAGAATTACAAACTTAAGAAAAAAAAAAAAAAAACCATACTAACAAAGACAAAGTCCCAATTTAAAAAAAGAAAAAAAAAGAGAGTTTAAACCAAAAACGGAAAAAAGGAGAAAGTAATCCCAAATTTTAAAAAACCCCCCCGGGAAGGGCCCAAATAAAAAGAGAGCCACCTTTAAAAAAATAAGAAAACAGCCACAAAACCAATTTTAACAAAAGGTCAACAATAAAAAAAAAAAGAAGTTTTAAAAAATCCCACACCCCACAAACACCACACCCCAAAAAACAAAACACACACACACACACACCCCACACCCACCCCCCCAAAACCCACACCAAAACCACCCCCACACAACACACAACCAAAACCCCAAAAACCCCAAAAAACAACACACCACACACAAAACCAAAAACACACCCACCAACACAACACAACACCAACAAACAAAAAACCACACACACTAACACAAACCAACCCCACACCCCCCCCCACCACACACACACAAACACACTAATAAGAACCCAAAAAAACTAAACCAAAAAAAAGGCCAAAACCTAAAAAACAAAAAAAAAACTAAAATTTTTTTTTTTTGAAAAAACAATGCCTGAAACGGTTCGACTAAAAAAGAGAAAGAAGAGAGAAAGAAGAGAAAAAGAAGAGAAAAGAGAGAGAGAGAAGAGAAGAAAATCCAAAAGAAAAAAGAAAGAAGCCAAAACATAATAAAAAAATTGAAACCCCCCAAAAAAAAGGGCAAACAAAGCCACAATAAAACAATAAACAACAAGAACCAAGGCCGGCGCTTTAAACCCCCCCCCCCCCCCCCCCCCCCCCTGAAAAAAAAATCGAACAAACCCAAACAAAAACGAGTTACCAGGGGTTGGGGTGTTTTTATTTATCAAAAAAAAGGGAAAAAAAAAAGAAAAAGGGAAGAAAGAAAAAAAAAAAAAATAAAAAAAAAAAGAGGGGGAAGAGAGAAAAGAGGAGGTGGGGGAAGGGGGGGAGAAGAGGGGTGGGGGGGGAGGGGAAGGGGAGAGAGAAAAAAGAAGGGGAAAACGAGACGAAAACAGAGACAAAAACAGCAGGCAGCAGGCAGGCAGGCAGACAGACAACAAAGACAGAGACCCCAAAAAACAAAATGCAAAACGAAAACAAAAAAAACAAAAGGGAAAAACCCGACAAAACAACACACACACCCCCACACACCCACAACAACACACACCACCACACACAAAACCAAAAAAAAAAAATCCCCAAAAAAAAAATTTTCCAAGACTAGCAAAAATGAAAAAGGGGGGAAGGGGAAAAGGGGGGGGGGGGGGGGGGGGGGGGGGAGGGGGGGAAAAAAACTCACAAACTCTTTCCCCAACCCACACACCCCATAAAATTAAAACCCCCAAAAAACAAAAAACAAAATCCCGTATTCCTTTAACACAAAGCCTTCCGCAAATGGAAAAGTGTTCGACAAAAACAAATTTCCGCTCTTTTGAACTCCCCCCCCCACCCCCTGGGCCCTTTTATTAATTCAGCGAGCACAAACAGGTTTTTGGGACCTGACCAAAGGGTCTGGGACTGGTGATGGTGGGGTGGTGGTGGTGGTGGTGGTGCGCTGCCGATGCACGTCCCGCGTGGGCCGTAAGGCTGAAGACCACCTCCGTACAGTATCAGGAGGGTTACGGGAGCACCGCCTCGCACGTACGTGAGGAGCATACCAGCTTCACGGCTGAACCATAACAGCTGTTTTCCCTGGCTGTTGTTGTTTGTTGTTGTTGTTGTTGTTGTTGTTGTTGTTTTGTTTTTCTGCCTTTTTCTTTCCTGACGGGAAGCAGGTTTTTATCCTTCAGTCATGATGACATCCCTTATTAGGATGATAACTGTTTTCCTAAATATAGAAAGAGAGGGGGTTAAGTGTTAGTTACCTCCAAGGATCACAACTGTTTTCCTTAGCACACAACTGTTTTCCTTAGAATCACAACTGTTTTACAACTGTTTCCTCACAATCACAACTGTCTTCCTTAGCATCACAACTGTTTTCCTTAGCATCACAACTGTTTTCCTTAGCATCACAGCTGTCTTCCTTAGCATCACAGCTGTCTTCCTTAGCATCACAACTGTCTTCCTTAGCATCACAACTGTTTTCCTTGGCATCACAGCTGTTTTCCTTAGCATCACAACTGTTTTACAACTGTTTTTCCTTAGCAACACACTGTTTTCCCTTAGCATCACAACTGTTTTACAACTGTTTTCCTTTAGCATCACAACTGTTTTTTACAACTGTTTTCCTTAGCAACACACTGTTTTCCTTAGCATCACAACTGTTTTACAACTGTTTTTCCTTAGCATCACAACTGTTTTTACAACTGTTTTCCTTAGCAACGCACTGTTTTCCTTAGCATCACAACTGTTTTTGCAACTGTTTTTCCTTAGCAACACACTGTTTTCCTTAGCATCACAACTGTTTTTACAAACTGTTTTTCCTTAGCATCACAACTGTTTTTACAACTATTTTCCTTAGCAACACACTGTTTTCCTTAGCATCACAACTGTTTTACAACTGTTTTCCTTAAGCATCACAACTGTTTTTACAACTGTTTTCCTTAGCAACGCACTGTTTTCCTTAGCATCACAACTGTTTTTACAACTGTTTCCCTTAGCAACACACTGTTTTTCCTTAGCATCACAACTGTTTTACAACTGTTTTCCTTAGCATCACAACTGTTTTTACAACTGTTTTCCTTAGCATCACAACGGTTTCCCTTAGCATCACAACTGTTTTCCTTAGCATCACAACTCTTTTCCCTGTTTTCTCGAGCAAAACAGTTAGTATCGGTTTGTTTGCTTCATGATGTTGTTGTTGTTGCTGCTGCTGCTGCTGCTGTTGTTGTGGTGGTGGTTTGTTGTTGTTTATCACTAAAGATCAACACTGTTTTCCCTGCTTTCTCGAGCAGAACAGTTGTTATCGGTTTGTTTGCTTATTGTTGCTGTTGTCGTTGTCGTCGTCGTCGTTGTTGTGTTTATATCACTACGGATCCCAAGCTGTTTTTTCCATTTTTCGCAGGTAAAATAATAAATTACTGTTGTTGTTGTTTATAACTATGGATCACTAGCTATTTTCCATGTTTTTCGCAGGTAGAATAGTAAATTGTTGTTGTTGTTATTGTTTATAACTAAGGAACACAACTAAGTTTTCTATGTTTTCGCGAGTTGAAGAGTAAACTGTTGTTGTTGCTGTTGTTGCTGCTGCTGCTGCTGCTGCCGTTGCTGTTGTTGTTTTATAACAAAGCCTCACAACTGTTTTTCCATGTTTTCGCAGGCAGAATATAATTATCTTGAAGGGAAGAAACCTAGTGTGATTCTTTGGGATAGTAACGAAAATCACTGATCTCGAGACAGCCACGGCAAACGGTTGCGATTCTTAGTTGGTACTCTACGTAGTAATATCAGCGATACCAGTGCGTACGCACCTGCTGGGGGAAAACAACGGTCACAACTAATTTTTTTTCTTTTTCTTTTTTTTTTCTATCGCCGTCTTCTTCGAGAAAAGACCCTGTTTTCCTTATTCTCTCTCTCTCTCTCTCTCTCTCTCTCTCACCCACACACACACACCACACACACACACACACACACACGCATGCACGCACGCAAGGACGCACGCACGCACCCGCGCACACACACACAAATGCGCGCGCACGCACACACACACAACACACACACACACACTCTCTCTCTCTCTCTCTCTCTCCACACACACACACACACACAAACACACACACACACACACACACACACACACACACACACAATCAATCATTCAATCAATCCTGGTCGAACGTCTCTGAATCAAATCGTCATGGACGCACCCTCCAAAGAGAGAGAGAGAGAGAGAGACAGAGAGAGAGAGAGAGAGAGGGACGGTGCTCATTCACGCTGGTCTGCTCCGCGGGTAAGCAAGCGCTCTGTCGCTGACGGTATCCTGCGCAGTGTGGTGCAACCACACAGACGATCGAGACACCACTGAACACCGCCGACGTGACTCGGCAGCAGTGGGTTGCCTCAGGACGACATCTCGTGGAAATGGCAAAAAATAAATAAATAAGTAAATCAATAAATGAGTGAATGGATAAATAAAATAAATAAATAAAGAAGCCAATGTAGGAAAACAACCTTGAAGAATAAACAACAAGTACCCACTTTTGACAATGTGAACGCTGTACCATCGCACTACTTGGCTGGACGGACGGAAGGGGTGTGTGTGTGTGTGCGCGTGAGGGGTGTGGGGGGAGTTGTTGGATGGTGGGGATGCCGACATCTCGATTCGCCCTTTTCCATTTCACCCCACAGTCATTTTCGCCCCCCTCCCCTCCCCTCCCCTCCCTGCCTGTGTTTTGGGCGTGGGTTCGCTCCGAGTCAGGCTTCCCAGCTGATTAATCATGCAACAACATCAGACTGCCGTTTACAGAAGGAAATTTCCTGATCTCACTGTACATGACGCCTACGGCACATGCATGCACGCATGCATGTAGGCCTACGTGCATACATACATGCACATATTATACACTCGCATGCACACCACACACACACACACACACACACCACAGACTGCAGTCACGATTACAGAATAAAGTCAGCAGCCTAACAGCCTCCCGGGAACAGTAAACCTACCAGAGATTCACCGTGGCTAGGGCACAGGTGTGTGTATATATATATATATATATTGAATTATAAACAAAGCTTACTCTTATGTCTTAGATTGAAGAAATAGGGGGAGATAAGCATTCATATCTGCAGTGGTAGATACTTCTGCCTAACTAACAGTATGTGCTTGAGTGGGTGAATGGGGAAAAAATAAAATAAATGCTTCTCAAAATGAGCCTTCAGCAAGCTTATAGTCTCCAAGGGGGAGACATTCTCCAATAGGGAGAAAACTCACTAACATATAACTCCTGGTCAGATACCGATATTTCGAAACCTGATTGTTTCTCTCCTCAGTGACCGCGGAAAGTGGTAATTTGACTCCTCTGCCTTTTCGGTTTTAACAAGAATGCTATCCTAGAAAAGGCTGGTGTGCAATACCGTAGTATGTTTGTTGATTTTTCAAAAAACCAACCAAAGGTGCCACCTAAGACGCAAAAGAAAATCATGAAAGAGCAAAACAAGCTACATTTTCTTGTGAAAAGTAGAAAATATAAAAAATAACCTCTTAAGACACAAGTGCTGAGGGCCAGTTCTTGGAATGAATCCGCAAGGGACTAAATTACAATAAACCCCTATTTCTTCAATCTAAGACATAAGAGTAAGCTTTGTTTATAATTCAATATTTCTTGCAGTCACTGCAACACCAAGCTGCTCTGTAAGTTGCTGGAATGGCGCTCGGTATTTATCCTTGGAATTTATTAGTTTATTGTATATAATATATATATATATATATATATATATATTGTGGACAGCGGATCCCAGCCCTCTCCTTCTGCCGCCCTAACTTTCCCTGACCTGAATCACGTACCTGTTTACTTTGCAAGGTGGACGGAGAGGGCTTTCAAACCGTTAAAAAAAAAAAAAAAAAAAAAAAAAAAAACTCCGGTCCTTCGCACGAGGAGGGTGAGGGAGGGAAGGGGGGGGGGGGAGGGGGGATTAAACTCACGACCGTCCGCTCCGCAGACGACAAGTTCTAACCTTCTGACTGCGGCGGACCGTTCTTTGATGGGCACAGTCGTCTAATTGGTGCGTAAACGGTAGAGCGCAAACGACGGTTAAGTCCTCTTAAAGTGGTGCGTAAAAAAAAAAAAGCTCTGGAATTCGTCAGCTCTCCGCCTACATTGGCTAAGCAGTGATGTGACCCCCCCCCCCCCCCCCCCCACTTAACGGGTGCCTGCCCTTTACGGCAGCGTAAAGTGACAGGCCTAGTTTATCGTTCACTTAACACCAAGTCATTTTCGCGCGAACTGAGAAAGGCAGAAAAGAAAGGAAAAAAAAAAAAAAAAGTTATTTCCGCGAGAAAGGTTTGTAAAACCTAAACGTCGTTTCCACTGGGTTCTTGGTAACTAATGGGTTGTTTCCCTTGACGGTGATCCTACAAGGCCGAACCGAAGTACAGGAAAAGAGTTCGGTTCTTCACTGGCTGGCTTGCTGCTCGACAGATTCAGCTACTCTCACGTCAGGACTTAAAAGACTGGCTTGGGCCGAGTTCTGCAGGGTGTCATTTTCAAACTGAATCGACGAAAGGTAGGTGCGCTTTCAGCTATTTGCTAACCTCCGCATTTCCTTTTTTTTTTAAGTTAAGGAAAAAAGTTGGTGAGAGAGAGAGAGAGAGAGAGAGAGAGAGAGAGAGAGAGAGAGAGAGAGAGTGAGCTTAACGACTGACAAAGTTATATGGTGGCATCCTGCTACCTAAAAAGTCTCACTGGCTTGATCGAAAAGAAACAACTGCAGTAGGGGGAAAAAAACAAACAAACAAACAACAACAACAACGAAAGGGAGAAAACCCACTTTGGTCGATTCGAAAAGAAGGAATCGATCACAGCAAGGCAAAACACACACACACACACACACACACACACACACACACACACACACACACACACTGATCTCTCTCTCTCTCTCTATATATATATATATAGAGAGAGAGAGAGAGAGAGACAGAGAGAGAGAGAGAGAGAGAGAGAGAGAGAGAGAGAGAGAGATTCAGCAGATCTAAAGACCCAGTACAAAGGTTTCCTGGGAATGGTTACTTTCCAAAAAGCCTTTCCCGCCTCCCCGTGACCACCAATTATACATGATTGTGTCCCTTTGATCTCTTTCTTCCCTGTTGCTGTTGGCGCAGCGACGTCTTATTGGCCTGATATACTGTTTGTTGTCATTCCACATCAAACAGGAGGTAGCATATTGATTGCATCAACATTGCCTTTACATCAACATGCAAACAAGCACCCGTTATAGTCTACGTTATAGACTATCGAGTGTACGGCGCCTTTGGTTTCAGAGAGAGAGAGAGAGAGAGAGAGAATGTTGCTTATAGCCCAGCTGACCGAAAGTCTCAGAGAGAGAGAGAGAGAGAGAGAGAGAGAGAGAATGTTGCTTACAGCCCAGCCGACCGCAAAGGGCCATCCATATCAGGATTGTCACCGCGTTGAAGACAACTCACTTGTGATAAAAAAAAATAAAAATAAAAAAAAATCATCCACACAATCCTTTAAGATACACATTCTAAAAACACACCGCAAATTTCGTTTAAAAATTTTTTTTTTAAATCTTTCTTCCGTAAAAATTTTGGATCAGATGGAAAACATGTTGTGATCTCATCTGAAACAACGACAAGGGACACAACTCCGAGACAAAGGCGACAGTGACAAAGACTGAATTCCTTTGATGAAGTGTTCTTCTGCCGCGTGGTCCGTCAGTACTCCCACGACCTACCCCCCCCCCCTTCCCCCAATCCCCCCCCCCCCCCCCCCCCCAAACCAGAAATACCATTCTACAAGAGTTTAAGCCAACGCGTTCACCGCCTGTCCGTGAACAAACAACAGAACAGTTACTAAAACAAAAAACAAAACAAAAAACGCACACACACAAAAATACGAGAGAGAGAGAGAGAGAGAGAGGAGAGAGAGAGAGAGAGAGAGAGCAGTGCTCACAAAAAAGAGTCAGAGAGAGAGAGTGCGAGAGAGAGAGAGAGAGAGAGAGAGAGAGAGAGAGAGAGAGAGGGGAGGGAGGGAGAGAACGGTACTCACGTCAAAGAATCAGAGACTGGGTTGCCTCTCAACATGGTGTTAGCGCGCAAAACAAAGACGATGTTTATTAAAAAAACAAACAAACAAACAAACAAACTAGGTCCAGGCTCTGTTTCGGCTTCTTTTTTTGTTCGTGCAAACTTCTTTGTTTGTTTGTCTGTCTGTCTAGTTGTTTGTTTGTTTGTTTGTTCCTGTGCGTTCTGCTTGCTGGCAAGGGGGGTTGGGGCATAACTTCTGTGAGGAATGACAGTATCGCCAGCATTCTTTCTTGACGAGAGTCATCGCAAAGATATGTAGTAGTAGTAGTAGTAGTAGTAGTAGTAGTAGCAGACACACCTTGCGGCGCAGGACCAGGGCGACTACAACCAACCAGAGGGTTCAGGCAGGTTTTTGTTTCTCTCTTTGTTCAGGTGTTGGTGGTGCCCCCCCCCCCCCCCCCCCACACACACACACACACACACACCCCCCCCCCGACCCCCCCACCCCCCCCCCCCCCCATGGTCCTAGCTGTGAACCGTTCCGATCTAACAAAACAGGATCCTGACCAGTTAGGAGAAAATGCGCCATCATCACTCGGCGACTGACTGACTAACTCACTCACTCAGTCATCCTCTCTCTCTCTCCTCTCTCTCTCTCTCTCTCTCTCTCCTCTTTTTCATCTCTCTCTCTCTCTCTGTCTCTTTGTCTTTCTCTCTGTCTCTCTGTCTCTGTCTCTCTCTCTCTCTCTCTTCCCCATCTCCCCTTCCCTCCGCTCCGCCACCATCCCCTAATTCGTTCGGAATTCAGTTCTAAGCGTGTGCACTTGGGGACTCGCTTGTCTACCGGAATCCACGGGACACAACTAGACACGCGCGTAATTGACGGTGCTAATTACCGCCCTTTTTCCGGTGTTTACGGCTCCGTCAAAGTGCGCATACCAAAAAAAAAAAAAAAAAAAAGAGAAAAAAAAGAAGAAAAGATAAACACTGACAGTAAGTTAGAGAGAATTTTCTCCTAATTTTGAAGCATGGTGTGTGTGTGTGTGTGTGTGTGTGTGTGTGTGTGTGTGTGTGTGTGTGTGTATGTGTGTGTGTGTGTGTGTGTGTGTTTGTTTGTTTTCGTTCATTTTCTTTCTAACAGGAGGATTCGCCTTTCAATCAGAGAGAAAAAAAACAAAACAAAAAAACAAGTTTCCGCCATGAGTCACGCACCTTCAGGCGCAGCCCAGCGAGCAGACAGACAGACAGACATAAAGACAGACAGGCAGGCAGACAGACAGGCAGGCAGACAGACACAAAGACAGACAGACACAAATACAGATAGACACAAATACAGATAGACACAACGACAGACAGACAGGCAGGCAGAATGACAGACAGACAGACAGGCGGGCAGGCAGACAGACAGACAGACAAACAGATAGCAAGACAGACAGAAAGACAGACAGAAAACGGCAGAGAACCATCCTTTGAACGAAAGAGACCGTGGCGGGCACTGTCGCATGACGTGGTGGGGGGAGGGGGTGGGGAGGGGGGGGGGAGGAAGAAGGAAGGAGAAAGCCTGGGCAGATGCGAGGGCAGGAGGCATCTGTATCTAGAAACGAGCCATCTGCAGCAAGGGCGCCTTTGTTCTGGCCAGGCATCACGAGGAAGCCAGATGATCTTATCGTTCTTAGCGTTCTGTTCGCCTGTGTTTATTGTTAGTCTGTCCATCTCTCCTTCCCTTCGTTGACTGACTCTCTCTCTCTCTCTCTCTCTCTCTCTCTCTCTCTCTCTCACACACACACACACACACACACACACACACACACACACTCTCTCTCTCTCTCTGTCTCTCTCTCTTTGTCTTTTGTGTGTGTGTGTGTGTGTGTGTGTGTGTGTGTCTCTTGTTCTCTCTTCTGCTCTCTCTCTCTCTTCTCTCTCTCCTCTCTCTCTCTCTCTCTCTCTCTCTCTCTTCATCAGCAGTGCTCTTCTTGTTTGTTCTTTCTTTTTTTCTTTTTCCATCTACGCTCTTTTTCACCTATGCTCTTGCTGTCTGAACCGTTTTTTTCACCTCGGCTCTTTTCGTCTCGGCTCTTTTCAACGAGTCTCTTTCTGTTCTGCTTGCGCTCTCGATACATCACCGATGCCCCCCCCCCCCCCCCCCCTCCCCCATTTTGTTCTTTTCGCCTTTGCTCTCATAGCATAGGCTCTTTTCGCCTACGCTCTCATAATGTAGGCTCTTTTCGCCTACGCTCTCATAATGTAGGCTCTTTTCGCCTACGCTCTCATAATGTAGGCTCTTTTCGCCTACGCTCTCATAATGTAGGCTCTTTTCGCCTACGCACTCATAATGTAGGCTCTTTTCGCCTACGCCCTCATAATGTAGGCTCTTTTCGCCTACGCACTCATAATGTAGGCTCTTTTCGCCTACGCACTCATAATGTAGGCTCTTTTCGCCTACGCACTCATAATGTAGGCTCTTTTCGCCTGCTGTCTCATAATTTATGCTCTTTTCGCCTAAGTTCTCGTAATGTATGGTCTTTTCGCCTATACCCTTATAGCATATGCTCTTTTCGCCTTCGCCCTTATCATGTATGTTCCTTTTGCCAATGGTGCTCTCTGCAAGCACCAGAGCTCGTTTCATTCATGATCTTTTCGCCTGTGCTCTTTCGGCTTCAATGCTTTTAATTTAGCGGGTTTCTTTTTTTTCCCCCATTCTATGCGCTTTTTCATCCACGCTCTTTTCAGCTACACTCTTTTTGCCTATGCTCTTTTCACTATGTTCCTTTGGCCTGTGCTCTTTTTGACTATGCTCTTCTTACTATGTACGTTTTGCCTATGCTCTTTTCGCTATGTTCGTTTGGCCTGTGCTCTTTTTGACTCTGCTCTTTTCACTATGTTCGTTTGGCCTGTGCTCTTTTTGACTATGCTCTTTTCACTATGTTCGTTTGGCCTGTGCTCTTTTTGACTATGCTCTTTTCACTATGTTCGTTTGGCCTGTGCTCTTTTTGACTATGCTCTTTTCACTATGTTCGTTTGGCCTGTGCTCTTTTTGACTATGTTCTTCTTACTATGTTCGTTTTGCCTATGCTCTTTTCGCTATGTTCGTTTGGCCTGTGCTCTTTTTGCCTATGCTCTTTTCACTATGTTCGTTTGGCCTGTGCTCTTTTTGACTATGCTCTTTTCACTATGTTCGTTTGGCCTGTGCTCTTTTTGACTATGCTCTTTTCACTATGTTCGTTTGGCCTGTGCTCTTTTTGACTATGCTCTTTTCACTATGTTCGTCTGGCCTGTGCTCTTTTTGACTATGCTCTTTTCACTATGTTCGTTTGGCCTGTGCTCTTTTGACTATGCTCTTTTCACTATGTTCGTTTGGCCTGTGCTCTTTTTGACTATGCTCTTT
>CM065734.1:17514034-17519034 GCA_033310375.1 Conus canariensis | reverse complement strand
GAATGTATATATAGCAGTGTCACTTATATGTTAAAATCATAAAGCGTCTTTGTCCATCACTTTATCGAAAGCAAAAGATGTATTTGAAAAAGGTGAAGGGAGGGAAAGGAGTATTATCGGAGGGGTATTTTTATTCGCACCAGTGTGAGGGTTTTTTTTTTTTTTTTTTTTTTTTTTTTTTTTTCTTTTTCCCCGATTGTTGTTGTTTTACGGTCTTGACTGACTACCCTAGGTTCTTATTTCACGTGATGCGCATTGTTATCATTTCTTCTTGTGACTCAGGTAGACTTTTGTACAGTGATTACACATACAAGATTTTAAAGCAGTGAGTGAGAATTCAAGTAAAGTGAGAGTGAGAAATAATCAGTTTCAGGATTTACAACAACAAAAAAGAAAAAATGCTGTGCTTCAGGCTGTCATTTAGTAGGCCATTTTTTGTTGTTGTTGTTGTTGTTTTCAATCCTGAAACTGATTATTTCTCACTCTCACTTTACTTGAATTCTCACTCACTGCTTTAAAATCTGGTATATTTAATCATGTGCTTCAGGCTGTCATTTAGTAGGCCAATGTTTTTTTTTTTTGTTTTTTTTTTGGGTTTTTTTATGCTTGATAAATAAATGTTTTATAAATAAACCGAAAAAAAAGCAATATGCTTATTGGGTGTTGCTGGTTTTTACTATTTTCTCTCTCTCTCTCTCTCTCTCTCTCTCTCTCTCTCTCTCTCTCTCTCTCGCACACACACACACGCGCACACACACACACACACACACACAACACATCACTCTCTCTTTCTCTCACTCTCTCTCTCTCGCTCTCACTCTCACTCTCTCTCTCTCTCACTCTCTCTCTCTAGCCTTATCTCCCCTCTCTCCCCCCCCCCCCCCACCCCTCAGGGGCTCGGGCACATTGTGATCCCAGGCGGCGGGGATAATGATGATTATTCTCCCCCTCCTTTGTGCGCCAATCCCATGAAACCGTAGCTACGTGCGGAGCACAGATTATTATTAACACCACACCGCTGGCAGAGAGAGAGAGAGGGAGAGAGAGAGAGAGAGAGAGAGAGAGAGAGAGAGAGAGAGAGACTCCGATCTATATCTTCCGCAACAGCTGCCAGGGGGCATGTCTATCATCACCATCGTCATCACCGACATCATGATCATCATCATTATCACAGCTCGCCCGATAACTCGGGCGGAGAGAGAGAGAGAGAGAGAGAGAGAGAGAGAGAGAGAGAGAGAGAGAGAGAGAGAGAGAGAGTGAAAGACAGACAGACAGAGAGAGACACAGAGAGAGACAAAGAGAGACAGACAGACAGACAGACAGAACAAGAGAGAGAGAGAGAGAGAGAGAGAGAGAGAGAGAGAGAGAGATGTGTGAGAGAGAAAGGTGGTGACGAGATGATGTCCGCACATTTTCACCCGCTTGAGCAATGTGAGTGTGGATTCTAACACCCCACAAAATCCTCCGATCTCCGATCGGACGTCATCAACACTGTCATATTGCTGGCGTCATACTCACCAGACCCCTACGACCGAGAACAAGACAAAGGGGGTGTCCTGTAAAGGGGTAATGTGGGAGGGAGGGGGGAGGGGGGGGGGAGGAAGTGTGTGTGTGTGGGAGGGGGGGGGGGGGTGGCACATGCAGGGGGATAAAGGGAGGGGGGGGGGAGGTTAGGGGATGAATGTCTGTGGTGTTCGTTGTTGCCTGTCCCGATTTAAACTAGTGGTCTGTTGGATGTTCGAATGCGTCAGCGTTACGGATGCCTGAGAGCATGGGTGGTGTAGTTGTTGTTGTTGCCCGGGTGCATCGGCGTAGCTCCTGTCTGATCACCTTGGCGTAGTTGCTGTCTGAGTACATCAGCATAGTCGATCTCCGAGTATATCGGCGTAGTTGCTGTCTGAGTACGTCAGCGTAGTTTCTGTCTGAGTACATCGGCGTAGTCGATCTCCGAGTACATCGGCGTAGTTGCTGTCCGAGTACATCGGCGTAGTTTCTGAGTACATCGGCGTAGTCGATCTCCGAGTACATCGGCGTATTTTCTGTCTAAGTACATCGGCGCAGTTGCTGTCTGAGTACATCGGCGTAGTTGTCTGCGTACATCGGCGTAGTCGATCTCCGAGTACATCAGCGTAGTTGCTGTCTGAGTACATCGGCGTAGTTGCCGTCTGAGTACAGCGGCATTGTTGCTGTCTGATCACACTGGCGTAGTTGATGTCTGAGTACATCGGCGTAGTTCCTGTCAGATTACATCGGCGTAGTTGATGTCTGAGTACATCAGCGTAGTCGCTTAGTACAACAGTGTTGTTGTAAACGAAATGTGTTGTTATAGTTTCATTATATCATTCTTGTTGCTTGGGTACTTCACTGCTGTTGTTACTGTCCGAGTACAACAGTGTAGTTGTCATTTGAATACAATGAACTTGCTTTTTCTACGTACAACACTGTTACTCTTGTTGTCTGAGTACAACGATGTTGTAATTGTCCGAGTACAAACAGTGCTGCTACTGTTGTTTGAGTACTACAAACAGTGCTGCTACTGTTGTTTGAGTACAACAGTGTTCTTGTCGTCTGAGTACAACGGTGTTGTTGTCGTCTGAGTCAACAGCGTTTTTGTTGTCATCTGGAGTACAACAGTGTTATTGTTGTTCTCTGAGTACAGCAGTGTTGTTGTTGTCGACTGAGTACAACGGTGATGTTGTTGTCTAAGTACAACGGTGATATTGTTGTCAACTGAACAAAGCAATGTCGTTGTTCTCTGAGTAGTACAACAGTGCTGTTTTGTCATCTTAGTACAACAGCGTTGCTGTTGTCTGAGCATAGTAGTGTTGTTGTTCTCTGAGTACAACAGTGTTGTTGCTGTCGTCTGAGTACAACAGTATTGTTACTGTTCTCTAAGTACAACAGTTCTTGTACGAGTACAACAATGCTGTTGTTGTCTGAGTACAACAGTGTTGTTGTTATTGACTGAGTACGACAGTGTTGTTGTCTGAGTACAAACAAAGATGTTGTTATCGTCTGAGTACAACAGTGTTGTTGTCTAAGTAAAAACCGTGTTATTATTGTCGTCTTAATACAATAGTGTTGTCGTCTGAAAACAGTGTTATTGTTGTCGTCTGAGTACAACAGTGTTGTCGTCTGAGTACAAGCCATGTTATTGTTGTCGTCTGAGTACTAACAGTGTTACTGTTGTCGTCTGAGTACAACAGTGTTGTTGTTGTCGTCTGAGTACAACGTGTTATTGTTGTCGTATGAGTACAAACAGTGGTACTTTTCGTCGTCTGAGTACAAACAATGTTATTGTTGTCGTCTGAGTCAAACAGTGCTGTTGTTGTCGTCTGAGTACAAACATTGTCGTCGTCTGAGTACAAACAATGTTGTCATCTGAGTACAAACAAGTGTTCTTGTTGTCGTATGAGTACAACAGTGTTGTCGTCTGAGTACAGTGTTGTTGTTGTTGTTGCTTTATTATACAATATCGATATGGTGACATTGGAATCTGGGAACTACGGCTCTGTCGTCAACCATGGTTCCATCGACACTGACATCTATAGATGAAGAGATCTAACGACACTGGATCGGGGTCCTGCCGCTGTTCCCCAGGTTCTTTGTTCCCCAGTCTCCATATTCCCCAGTCCCGGTGTTCCCCTCAAGAAAAAAAAATCGAAATTCAGTCCCTAAGTTCCCCAGTTTCGTTGTTCCCCACCCTGTGGCGATCCCGCTGTTCCCCATTCCCGCAAATCCCCGGTCCTGGTGTTCCCCAGTCCCGGTGTTCCCCAGTCCCGGTGTTCCCCAGGACCGCTGTTCCCCAAGTTTTTGCCGTTGGTGGTGTTGGCGCATTGAAATCTGTTTGGGGAACAGCGCTACTGGGGAACAGAGAACCTGGGAACACTGCTACGGGAACAGCGGCACGCTTTTTCGGTCGGGGAACATCGACACTGGGGAACAGAGACACGGGGAACAGCGCTACTGGGGAACATAGAACCCGAGGAACACCGGCACGCTCCCACTGGATCTATCATCACATCAATCGACTGACACCGGAATCTGTCGACCATGGATCCACCGACACTGGTATCTATCAACGCAGAGATTTACCGAAACTCTGGATCGATAACCATGATGATCCCAAACCGGAATGTGTCAATGGATCTTGCATGGATACCAGGCATCTATCAACACAGACATCCATCAACACAGAGATCTATATGCAGACGATGGGACTGTTAACCATGTCAACAGACATCGGTGTACATGGACTAAGAGATCTACCAATACTGAAATCTAAAATACCAATACTAATCACTTTAATTTAGCATTAAAGCGCATCAAATGCACTATGCAATCTTACAAATAAAAACAAGCAAAAATAACAAACAACAGGCCGGTGCATTTTGCTCTCACGCTGGTAAGTTAATCTACTGCCACTGGATCTACACATGCAAAAGATCTTCAGACAGAAGACGTATTTACACTGCAATCTATTGATGCTCAAACTTATTGGGGAGGGGGGGGGGGGGGGGGGGGACAGTCTCAAGGATTAACCGATGTTGGGTCTACTCTCATCACCGAGATTTGACGCGAGAATCTGTAGGCATAAAAAAGAAAATATATCAACATCGAGTTCTTACCCTCCTTTGGATCTATCGGTACTGGGGGAAAAACATACCAACACTGGGATCTACGGAAATAAAGATCTATTGACACTAGCACACAAAGATCTATTGATGTTAGAGAGTCTGCTCACAACGTTTGGATCTATCGAAGCGGGGATCGACTGTCAAAAAAAAAAAAAAAAAAAAAAACAATTAAAAAAAAAAGAATAGTTAACACAGAGATCTTTCGACATTTGGGATCTGCTGACAAAAGATATATTACATATATAAATCTTGGGACCGACCTATCGATCACGAGATCCGTGGATCACGGGAGAGATATATCGATCGAGCTGCACACGCGCGCGCGCGCACACACAACACAATAACGCCCCGTAACAGAGGCGA
>CM065734.1:17496534-17501534 GCA_033310375.1 Conus canariensis | reverse complement strand
CTTAAAAGACTGCCAAACTTCTCACAGTACGCTTCAAACGTTCGCTGCAAACGTGCAGACGCCCTGAGAGACTGCCAAACTTGCCACAGAACGTTTCAAGCGTTCGTTGCCAACATGCAGACGCCCTAAGAGACTGCCAAACTTGCCACAGAACGTTTCAAGCGGTCGTTGCCAGAGACGCCTTGAGAGACTGCCAAAACTTGCCACAGAACGTTTCAAGCGTTCGTTGCCAACATACAGACGCCTTGAGAGACTGCCAAAACTTAACACAGAACGTTTCAAGCGTTCGTTGCCAGATACGCCTTGAGAGACGGCCAAAACTTGCCACAGAACGTTTCAAGCGTTCGTTGCCAGAGACGCCTTGAGAGACTGCCAAAACTTGCCACAGAACGTTTCAAGCGTTCGTTGCCAACATGCAGACGCCCTGAGAGACTGCCAAACTTGTCACAGAACGTTTAAAGCGTTCGTTGCAAACATGCAGACGCCCTGAGAGACTGCCAAACTTGTCACAGAACGTTTAAAGCGTTCGTTGCAAACATGCAGACGCCCTGAGAGACTGCCAAAAATTGTCACAGAACGTTTCAAGCGTTCGTTGCCACATGCAGACGCCTTGAGAGACTGCCAAACTTGCCACAGAACGTTTCAAGCGCTCGTTGCAAACGTGCAGACGCCTTGAGAGACTGCCAAACTTGTCACAGAACGTTTCAAGCGTTCGTTGCCAACATGCAGACGCCTGAGAGACTGCCAAACTTGCCACAGAAGGCTGTGAACCGATCAACTACCCTGATTTGTGGCCTGGTGAGTACACAGCACCATGTCCACCCACTTGGTCAGTGGCGTTACCGGTCACCTACACCCAACCCCCTACACCATTCTATTCTCTGTGTGTGTTTGTTTTCTAAAGGACGAGGAAGACAATTCAACGAAGGAAATGAGATCGCCCTGGTCCCAAAGTAAAGGCCTCTTTCTTCTGTCTACAATTTTTCTTTTTTTGTTGTTGTAAAAGACCACTTAAAGCCCTAGTCACACTAAGCGACTCTCTCTCTCTCTCTCTCTCTCTCTCTCTCTCTCTCTCTCTCTCTCTCTCTCTCAAATGCAAGAGAACAAGGCTCGTACCCGCGGTATTATCCTGATTTGTCTATTCCCGATTCCCTGTTCCCAAATACCTATTCCCGATTTACACCGTCACTTTCCTTCACCTATCCTTGACATCGCCTGTTGTTGGGGCACCCTGATGATCCGGCCACCACTCTCCTCCATCTGTCCCTGTCTTCCACCGCTCGCTGAGATTCCGCCAGGCTCATTCCAGTCTATTCTCAGGTATTGTCTTCCCACCTCTTCTTTTGTCTTCCTCTGTTGCGGATTCCTCTGACTGTTCCTTGCAGGACTGTCTTTGCGAGGCCTGCTGAACGGGACACATGTCCGTACCACTTCATTTTCCGCTTTTTGACGACTGTGAGTAGGGTCATCATGGGGTCCAATTGCCTGTTGAATTTTTCTGCAGACTTCATTTGTCACGTGGTCTGTGTAACGGATGCCCATGATCTTTCTGTAGCATCTCATTTCAGTTGCCAGAATTCTTTGTAACTTGCTGTGAGTGTGCAAGTTTCACACGCATACAGAAAAAACTGAGGGGGCAAGGGAGCGCATTAGGTGGATCTTGGAGCGAAGACTGAGGTTTGTGTCTCTCCATATAGTTTTTAGTTTTGCCACTACAGCTGCTGTTTGTGCAATCCTTGCCACAATCTCAGGCTTTGAGCCTTCATGAGATATGATGGATCCTAGGTATTTGAAGGCTGAAGGCCTTCACGGTTTCCGAGGTTGTTCCGCTGACTTTGATCTCTGCCTTAATGCCTTTGGTACTGTTGGTCATGAGCTTGGTCTTTTCGGCGCTGATCTCCATGCCGTATGCGGAAGCTGCTTTGTCAAGATGTTCCACCAAGCTCATCAACTCGTCTTCATTTCCTGCAAGACCATCAATATCATCTGCAAATCGCAAACTGGTGATTGTTCTTCCCCCGATTCACCTGTTCCCAAATGCCTATTTCCCGATTCACCTGTTCCCAAATGCCTTTCCCGATTCAACTGTTCCCAAATGCCTGTTCCCGATTCACCTGTTCCCAAATGCCTATTCCCGATTCAACTGTTCCCAAATGCCTGTTCCCGATTCACCTGTTCGCAAATGCCTGTTCCCGATTCACTGTTCCCAAATGCCTTTCCCGATTCACCTGTTCCCAAATGCCTATTCCCGATTCACCTGTTCCCAAATGCCTGTTCCTGATTCCCCTGTTCCCAAATGCCTATTCCCGATTCACCTGTTCCCAAATGCCTTTCCCGATTCAACTGTTCCCAAATGCCTATTCCGATTCACCTATTCCCAAAAGCCTATTCCTGATTCAACTGTTCCAAATGCCTATTCCCGATTCAACTGTTCCCAAATGCCTATTCCGATTCAACTGTTCCCAAATGCCTATTCCCGATTCAACTGTTCCCAAATACCTATTCCCCATTCACCTGTTCCAAATGCCTATTCCTGATTCAACTGTTCCCAAATGCCTTTCCCGATTCACCTGTTCCAAAATGCCTATTCCTGATTCACCTGTTCCCAAATGCCTATTCCCCATTCCCCTGTTCCCAAATGCCTATTCCCGATTAAAACTGTTCCCAAATGCCTATTCCCGATTCAACTGTTCCCAAATGCCTATTCCCGATTCAAACTGTTCCCAAATGCCTATTCCCGATTCAGTCATACCCAAATTTGGTGATCTTGACTGGCCTATTCCTAGTTCGCCTAGTGCTCGATCGATGAGACATGACCTGCTCTTTTTATAGATGGCGTTTTCTTTTTCAAAGTAAAAAGCGATTAAAAAGTCCATTCTGAGACACTGGGGGGGGGGGGGGGGGGGGGGGGGGGGAGTAATCCTAAAACGGAACCTGTATTACACTCGCTGGCACTCACTTCAGCGAACGTACTGACGACTATGTTCCCTGTCCCCTGATCGTTTGGAGATCACAAGCTTTGTGTAAGGAAATTGGCTTGTGTGCGTGTGTGTGTGTGGGGTGTGTGTGCGTGTGTGTGTGTGTGTGTGTGGTGTGGTGTGTGTGTGTGTGTGTGTGTTGGCAGTTGCGTGTGCAGTTGTGTGTGTGTGTGTGTGTGTGTGTGGGGTTGTGTGTGTGTGGTGTGTTTGTGTGTGTGATGATGATGATGATGGTTTGCAGATCACAAGCTTTGTAAGAAATTGGCTTTGTGTGTGTGTGTGTGTGTGTGGTGTGTGTGTGTGTGTGTGTGTGTGTGTGTGTGTGTGCGTGTGTGTTTGCGTGTGTGTGCGTGTGCGTGTGTGTGTGCGCGCACGCGCGCGCGCGCGTGTGTGTGTGTATGTGAGTGTTGCAGATTGCAGTGTACACACGCAGCGCGCCTCAACAATGCCTCTGAACCCACGGGAACCCCCTTCTCCTACCTGCCTTAATTCAACCCTATCCTTGTGCTTGGTTGGTGGGCCCTCTGTTTTTCTTCTTCCCTATCCCTTCCACCCTTCAGCCTCCAGCTGTGATGATAAATGGGGCGGCGTTATGATGACTAGGTGGCCTTATCGTTGTTCATATCAAGGTGAACGAAACACTTGCTTTGAAGAGGTATGCGGGTAAACAGGATCACTTTCAGTTTGCGCGTCGCGGAGTCTTCCTACCCCCTGAAGCCACCCGTTTCTGATTGCGGGCGAATGATTATCGTGAGTTGCGCCTCATCAATTAAGCTGGAGACGGAGAGGAGGGCAAGGTTGGGAAGTGTGTGTGTGTGTGTGGGGGGGGGGGGGGGGAGGGGGAGACGAGAGAGAGAGAGAGAGAGAGAGAGAGAGAGAGGAGAGAGAGAGAAACACGTGCACACAGCAGTAAAACGATCCCATGTGTGGAAGGTATTTCTACGCCAGAAAGAACGTACACACTCTGTACCGCATCTACCAAGTCTTGCGTGTATGTTGTTATGACCACACACACATACACACACACACACACACACACACACACACACACACACACAGACACACACACACACACACACACACACACACACACACAAAGAGAAAGAGGGCAGGAGAGAGAGAGAGAAGGGAGAGAGAGAGGAGAGAGAGAGAGAGAAAACACCACACACACACACAGAGTAACATAAGGCAGAGACACACACACACACACACACACACACACACACACACACACACACAACACCACACACACACTGAGACTAACAGAAGGCAGAGAGACAGACAGACAGAAAGAAAGAGAGAGACAGAGAACTGCGAACTGGAAACGAGCCATGCCGAGTTTATGTCCACCTTAATTAACAACAACAACAACAGTAACAATCATCATAATAATAACACACCCGTGATTCCTCTACCATACCGAGACACAACGGACACTTCAGCAATGAGGCAGACGGTTGGGTATCTTCACGCTAAGGAAGCGCTCTTGTATACCAACCCCTATTCCATTTCCTCTGCCGAATAAACCATGCCGCGCAGATAAAGCCCTGAAGACAGAGAGAGAGAGAGAGAGAGAGAGAGAGAGAGAGAAGAAGAAGAAGAAGAAGAAGAAGAAGAAAAAAAGAAGAAAAAAGAAAAAGCTGATTCGGGGGTGTGTGTGTGTGTGTGTGTGTGTGTGTGTGTGCGTGTGTGTGTGTGTGTGTGTGCGCGCGTGCGCGCGCGCTGGTGTGTGTGTGTGTGTGTGTGTGTGTGTGTGTGTGTGTGTGTGTGTGTGGTGTGTGTGTGTATTTTGCAGCTCTCTGATTTGAGGTCAGATGTTCCGCCGACTTCGAATTTCCCTAACTGTCTGCCTTCGCGCGGTGGAAAAAAGGGTTAAGATCGTGGCAGGTTTTCTCGCCCAACGTCAGTATGTGCGGCGGGTATCCCTTATTAGGCTGTGTGCATGCATAGTGGACCCGGACCCGGCCGTGCGCCGCCTGTCCGGGAGAAAAAAAAAAAAAAAAAAAACCCTGCTCCGGTTCA
>CM065734.1:17477031-17479531 GCA_033310375.1 Conus canariensis | reverse complement strand
TTGAAATGACTTCGAAAATTGGAAGATTGTGAAAATTGCGTAGAAAACTGTGACCCCTGTCATACTAAACTAAAGCATTCCAGTACTCTCTCTCTCTCTCTCTCTCTCTCTCTCTCTCTCTCTCTCTCTCTCTCTCTCTCTCTCTCTCTCTCTAATACGATACGTATTTCATCTTCCTCTAAGAGACTTTCTTTCTTGGTCATGCACTAGGCATTCTCAAAGCAGACATGAGGAGCTTCCGTGTCCGTCATACATCCAGCGCTGCACGCATCCCCAGTTGGAAGTATTCAGACTACTACAGCTGACGAGAGTTGGTTAGATACGAGGAAAGTTTCTGAAAAGTGAGGGGGGGGGGGGGGGGGGGGGGGGGGGAACCTAAACTTCTTGATCAAGACGCGGAAGCACGCTCGACTGACAATGTCCCCAGGAATTTTTGCATCGATCTGAAGCAGATCCAGCCATCTTTCGCGGCTGATTTATCACCGCGAGATGAGGGAATGGGCGAATCGCTTTACACGCAGCAGATGAGGCAGCAGTCAAAGCGGTGGAAGTGTTTAGATTCACCGTCTTCAGAGGAGAGAGGGGGTGGGCAGAGGTGATCGACTTTTCTGCAGGGGGGAAAAGTGATGGCTACGATCTTTTTTGCTCGGGGGACGCAGATTGTCTGTCCCCTGCGCGTGGATTGTCTTGTCTTCAGAAAGGCCACACAAGTGACTGCGGGAGGGAGCGGGGTGTGGAGGTGGGGGTGGGGTGGGGGTGGGGTGGGGTGGGGGGGGGGGGGCTCTGTAAACACGCTAAAGCGGTTACAGGACATTGTCGTGTCAAGGCGATGAGGAAGGGTGGGCTGGTGGGAGGTTTGTTGTTCCACCAGAACAATGCCCCCTTTCCGCAGCGAAAGTCTCTTTGGCGCCGTGGACACAGTTCATCAGTGTGTGGCGTATCGATCGTCCTCCCGTCACTCTTTGCAGCCCATGATTCTCTTGTTTTTCTTACCTGGTTCCCTACCCTTTGAAAGAAACGTTTGGCTGGGCCAGGCTCCTTTGTGTGACTGGCAATGGTGGTGTGTGTTGTGAAAGCTGCGGAGAGCTTGCTGTACCTGTAGGAGCAGGTCCTGTATGGTGGCCTTCTACAGAGCTGAGATTGAGGCTCTGTTGATGACCTGCTGGAATTAGGTGGATGATGATGACGACGACTACGACACTACGCTGGAAAATAAGTGGTGTGTGTATGTGTGGGTGTGTGTGTGTGCGTGTGTGTGTGTGTGTGTGTGTGTGTGTGTGTGTGTGTGTGTGTGTGTGTGTGTGTGTGCGTGCGCGCGCGCGTGCGTGTATGTGAGAGAGAGAGAGAGAGAGGAGAGGAGAGAGAGAGAAGAAGACAGACAGACAGACAGGCACACGCGCACACACACACAGAGATAGAGACTGACAGACAGACAGACAGACAGGCGCACGCATACACACACACACACACACACACACACACACACACACAGATAGAGACTGACAGACAGACAGACAGACAGACAGGCGCACGCACACACACACACACACACACACACACACACACACACAGAGAGAGAGAGAGAGAGAGAGAGAGAGAGAGAGAGAGAGCCTCCGACAATTTCTTCGTAGTTTGGCTGCGAACGTCTTCATAAGCCCTCTTGCAATGCAATGCTGTTGAGTATCAGGATATACACATAGTATCAGACATGCACCCATGTTACTGCTGTTTGTAGACCTTGTTTCAGAGGTGCTCCACACCCACACCCACACACACACACACACATGCACACACGTATGCACGCGCGCACGCACGCACGCACGCACGCACGCACGCACACACACACACACACACACACACACACCACACACACACACACACACACACACACACACACTTGCACGCATAAACAAAGACAGAACATGAGAAAAAGTGAGATGACATTTGTAAACACACGCAGAAAACTCTCTCTCTCTCTCTCTTCTCTTTCTCTCTCTTTCCCTCTCTCTCTGTCTCCCTCTGTCTTCTCTCTGTCTGTCTCTCTCTCTGTCTCTCTCTCTGTCTGTCTCTCGCTTTCTCTCTCTATCTCCCTGTCTCTCTCTCTTGTTCTCTGTCTCTTTACTCTCTTTTTTCTCTCTCTGTCTGTCTCTCTGTCTCTGTCTGTCTCTGTCTCTGTCTCTCTCTCTCTCTCTCTCTCTCTCTCTCTCTCTCTCTCTCTCTCTCTCTCTCTCCTTTATCCCTGCCCCGGGCTGTTAACACTACGACGTTAACATGACTTGACCCTCCCCCCCTCTCTCTCTCTCTCTCTTTCTTCCCGCTATCCCCCCCGACCCTTGCCTACCCCGCTGCCCCCCCCCCCCTTAACTACCATTGTGCCATCCACCCCACCCTCCCACTCACTCTGTCTCTCTTTAACTCTCTTCCTCGTCTTCTCCCGCCGGTCTCTCTCTCTCTCTCTCTCTCTCTCTCTCTCCCCTCTCTTTTCTCTCTCTCCCCCATC
>CM065734.1:17474019-17476931 GCA_033310375.1 Conus canariensis | reverse complement strand
AAGAGAGAAGAGAGAGAGAGGAGAGAGAGAGAGAGAGAGTGCAGGATGTGTGTGTTTGTGTTTGTTTCCATTCCTGTGAAGCGTCACTCCCCACCCTCAGTTGAAATAGCAGACGGTGATAAGTTTGGCCTGGAAAGGAGCTAGCTCCACCACACAACACTACACTGACACGCACCACCAGAACGACAGCGCGTTCAGATTGGTGGACCGAAAAGGGGGCCAGAGGGGATTCGAACTCGCAACTTGTCGTTTGCACACTTGGTAGTAGCCTACTGTGGGCAGGACTTGTTCCGGATCTTGAATTACGCGCCCGTCACCCTTCTTGTTGGTGGTGGGAGAGGGGGGGGGGGGGGGGGGGGGGGGGGGGGGGGGGGGAGGGTACGTCTGTTGGCAGGACGTACGTCACCCAGGAGCACGTGTGGCAGCGGACACAGGCCGGACTGGTCGTTGGTTGTGACCCAACTGTAGACAGCACGTGTGTGGACCCCCGTCGCCACCGTGTCTTCCTTGACAGCTGCTGTCCGAAATAGAGTAGGTTGCGTTCATTTTCGGCACTTTTGTCGATTGATCACAAATCGATGTATGGGGACTAATGCAATAGCGCGCAGAATCCAACCCCCAAAAGAAAGGGTGTTTAAAAAAAACAAACGACAGTTCGATTTCTGCTAATGAAACCCAGTGATGCGTCCTCCCCTCCCCCACCCCACCCCACCCCACCCCACCCCACCACCGCCCACCTGATGAATGAATGCATATCATAGCATCGTCTGCTTGACACGCATTCAATGACAACTGGGCCAGTAGTGCCTCTATCCGCACTATCCCTGGTCAGCACATGACAGAGAGAGAAAGCGAGCGAGAGATCCCAAATGCCGGCCGGTAAGTAATGAAGAACGACAGCTTCTTCCTCCCTGCAATGGAATGTTGCTAAAAGGCGCCCGCTAGCTGGAGGCGGCTAAACACGTGCCGTGCGGCGCAGCTTTTGGGAAAAGGAGTGGGTCACACCCTCAAAGGGGAGTGAGTGTGCATTGCTGTCAGCGGACGGTCAACAGAACTCTGTGCTGTTTTGTTGGTGGGTCAGTTGGCCCAGTGTTCCATGATGAAGGTTAGAAAAAAAAAATAAATAGAGCGAAATATTTGTAACCAATTCATGGGTGGTATTGCGCGGCTTCAACTTTTCATCTTCCAGCTTGCAGTCCGCTGTTAGCCTAAGGGGCCACAGACACACCACACACACACACACACACACACACACACACACACACACACACACACACACCACACACACACGTGACTTGGGATACCTGTGGCCACGGACACAGGACTGTTCGTTCGTGTGACACTTCTCGTTCGTGTGACACTTCTCTTGAGACAGCACGTGACTCGGGCTAACTGTTGGCGATGGTTGTTCAGTGACGTGACACTTCTTTCTCGACACGACACGGCTAACTCCGGGAGAGCTGTGGCCATGGCACAGCCACAGGGTTGTTCGTTGATGTGACACATCTGTAGGCAGCACGGAACTGTGGGATAGCAACGCCAATGACCGCATCTGACAGACAGATGATGATGATGATCATGATGATGTTTGTTTGTTTGTTTGTTTTTTTACCAGTCATTTCTCCAGATGTTTAATGCAAGTCCTCTGGAAGATTCTTTGTTCCTCCCATCCCACAACCATCTCCATATCCCCAATGCGCCTCCCTCCTCCCCATTCACCTCCCCCCCACCCCCATCGCACCCTGTCGCTCCTTCCCGACCCCACAACCCTCCGCCCCCCCCCCCCCCCCCCCCCCCACCGTGCCCCCATCACCCCCCCAGCGTTCCTTTAGGGAAAAAAAAAAAAAAAAAAAAAAGTTGGTGGGGAGGCATGCGTTGTCATATTCTCATTCATTATTCGCGGCACAGTGGTCTCCTGAGGGAACACCCCCCCCCCCCGCTCCCTCCCCCCCTTCCCAATCTCCCCCTTCTCGTCCCCCCCCCCCCCCCCCCTCCTCCACTCCAGGTCCTTCCAAATCCTTCCGACCCAGTGTGGATTTTGATCACGAATTCAAGACAGATTACAGCTGAAAAACTGGTGGATTAGAAAATCGTATGATGGGAAAGAGGAGAGGGAGTGAAAAAAAAAAAAAAACAAATCGAAAGAAAACCAAAAAAAAAACCTGGGCGTGAGGATGAGTTTGTTTGGGGGTATTGAGGGTTCTGTGTTAGTGTGTGTGTGTGTGTTGTGTGTGTTAGTGTGTGTGTGTGTGTGTGTGTGTGTGTGTGTGTAAGTGTGTGTGTGTTAGTGTGTGTGTGTGTGCTAGTGTTAGTGTTAGTGTGTGTGTGTGTGTGTGTTGTGTGTGTGTGTGTGTGTGTGGTGCGTGCGTGCGTGCGTGCGTGCGTGCGTGCGTGCGTGTGTGTGTGTGTGTGTGTGTGTGTGTGTGTGTGTGTGTGTGTGTGTGTGTGCGTGCGTGCGTACACGTGCATGTGCGCGTCTGTGTTGTATCAGTCTAACGCCTGTCTTCATCCTTCTTCCTCCGGCACAGCCAGGAGGGATTGATCTGTTAGCGATGTGTGGTCGGTGACGCCCACTACCCCAAACCTCCCTTCCCTGCCCCACCCCCACCTCCACCCTTACCCCGCCTCACGCCTCACCGTATTTCCTTCCGCCTTCTCGCCCTCTCCCCCCCCCCCCCCCCCCCCCCCCCCCCCCCCCCCACACCCAATCTAGGGACACACAATCAGGTGGAACACCGAAAACTGCACCATGATTATGTGCGTCACCCCCCCCCCCCCCAAAAAAAAACAACAAAAAAAAAAAAAAAAAACGTCCCCCCCCCCCAATACTTCCTCCTTTCCTCTTCTTCAGCTTACGCCCCCCGCCCCCCTGCACTCTCCCACCTCCCATCTCCTCCATCCACCCGCAACCC
>CM065734.1:17456519-17464019 GCA_033310375.1 Conus canariensis | reverse complement strand
TGATCAATACTATCTTTAAACTCTCAACAAAAGTCACATCTATCGTTATTTTTTTTTACACCAATTTCCTTTAATATTTGATATTTGTAACACAGACTTATGTATTAATTTTTTAGCTGAAACCACTGGAGTTTTATATCCTGTATCTTGTGTGCGTATACAAAACAAGATTTCCAGTCATGGATGTTGAGAGCTTGGCATCCCATTTTTTCGCAGCATTTAGGCGTTAGTTATTTGTAATCAATATATCATAATATAAAATTACAACCTTTGTGAACTGCAAACAGTTGTTTAAAAACACAATGATGAGTTTCGGTATGTATTGTTATTTATATTAATGCCAGACTTTTTTGCATAGTCAAGTATTACAGATCTGTAACAGCGTAAGTGAGGAAATTGGATATTAATATCATACTTATCCTTGAAAAAGTGTTAAGTGAGGAACTGCAATTATCATCAAAGAAATGGGCAACACAGAATATGTTTTTGTTATGCAATACTTGTGAGACGATAAATTTTCTTCCCATTTGAAACCTTTGTTATAGCATAAAGGTTCGGCGAGAAGTTCAGCAGAATTTTTAGGAATGCATTTGTAGTAAAACACCTTATATGCTTCAAGAACTTCTGACCAAAACTGATTGTATTTATGAATTTTGACACAAACTCTGGTCCATACTTTATCAATAAGTTCCCACTTGGGAAAGTTATGCAACAAAAGACTTTTCCATTTATGTTTGTTTTCCCAGCTTTACGAATCATGAAAGTTTCAAAGATAAGACAATGTTTTCAAATCAGGAAGGCCAATGCCCCCATTCTTCACACTATTGTGTGAAATGTTTCGACTGATTTTGTTGGTTTCTGTTCCAAATAAATTTATAAACAAATTTGTTGACACGTTTGAAAAAAATATGTCTGGTGGGTTTGGTAAAAGGAGCCAGAGATGAGTCAGCTTTGAAGGATTTATAGATTTTAATATTGCAACTCTGCCAAGAGGTGTGATCTGACGTTTAACCCATATTTTGAACAGATACTTTACTTCTGCTAATTTTTCTGAGTAGTTAACTTCAAGACATCCTTTTAAAATCATTAGTGAACAAATACCTAACACACGAAAATCTCGGGCGGATTTCATTTTAAACCTAAATGTTCATATAACGAGCTGTGGAATTTTTGCGACTCCTAGCCAAATCACACTGTTTTGCCGAGTTTATATGGAGCCCTGAGACAGAATTAAACATGTCAAGTACATCTATGAAGTTTCAAAAGACTTTCTGTCTCCTGCCAGTAAAAATTCAGTGTCATTCAGGTACTGTGTCAGCTTGAGTTCAACATTATTCACGTAATGCCTTTAATTTATGTTTGTTTTCTCTGACAGTCATTGCTAATATTTCAACACACAATATGAAAAGATATGGAGATAGGGGGGTCTCCCTGTCTACAACCTTTTTGTTATTTGAAACCCATTCTGACACCCTGGCATTCACATATAACACAAGATTTAGTATTTCTATAGAATATACTTATCCATTTACGTATGTCTTCTTTAAAACCAAATGTTTTTTAATACTTTTAAACATGAACTCCCAATTTATCGAGTCAAAACTTTTTCAAAATCAATATTTAACAGCAATCCTGGAACCCATTTTATCTAAGAAAGGGCAATTGTATTCATAAATCAGTTTAAGTTATCCCAATATACCAATTTTATAAACCGGTTTTGGTTTCCTGATGACTTTGGTAGTTATCTTTAAACGTTTGCAAACAGGTGCCCAATTTTGTAAATCAATTTAATAACGAGAAAGGTCTCCAGTTTTTTTTATGTCTTGGTCTATATGTTTTCGGAATGCAAGTAATATTCTTCTTTTGTACATTTGAAAGTTCTCCTCGTTCAAAACTCGATTCCTGCCCTTAACAAACAAAGAGTCCTTTTTTTCCAGAAAACTTTTAAAAAAATTCCGCGCGAAACGTCTGTACGGGACTTTTATTTTTTTATGTTCTTTAGAAACATGTAGCTTCTTCTAGACTTATTTTTCCCCTCTAAAATCCTTTTGTTCCTTTATTTAAAACCGTGATATTTTCTACTAAATCTTTAATTTGCAATTTTCTCCCTCAATCTTTGCATATAGCGTCTATAAAAGTTATACTTCTTGAAATTTTTTTTTGGTTTGTTAGAGATTGAGTTGGTTACAATTAGCCTATTTTTGCTAACAAAGTGACGTTTCTCTAAATTACAGAATAATTACTCACCTTTTCCCCCCTTCCGCTATCCATCGACTCTGGACCGAAAATTCTCCCTCCATTGTTTTCCCCTTAAATCTGTTTTAACTTTCTTTTTTCATTTATAAATTGAGTTTTCTTCATTTTTATTTTGATTTGTCTAGCCGTTGTAGTCATTTCAAGTGTTCTTCTTCTTCTGTCATTTTTTTTCTTTTTCATCGTGGCAATGAAATTGTTTTGGATTTATTTTCAAAAAGAAAATCAAGAAAGATTCATCCGAATAGAAAACCCAGCTTTCGTCAGTTACTTCCTCTAGTTTGCATTTAGCGGTTTTCTTTTTTAACCTTATCGATTTCCAATTTATTTCATCAATAATTTTATCTTTTGAAGGGGACGCATTGAATTTCCAAAAAGGTGTTATGGCTTACTGGTGTCTTCAAATTTTATTTTAATACAAACAGCCGAATGATCGTCCTGTACCATTCAATATTGCTCCTCTCAAACGACACTAGATCTGAATCAGAAAAAGCTAATTGGCCTGCGAAAAGGGTGGTTCTTTCCCGTATAAGAAGGATTTACGTTCAATTCCGCCAGTATGTTCAAACTAAGTTTTCGACATATATCAACTGCTCTTTTGCTTTAGGTTTATTAACATGTTTATAATTGTGGTAATCTTTTTCAGGCTCAAGAAAAGATTAAAATCCCACATTATAATCTTTTCAACTTTTATTTACTAATTTTTGTTTAGGTTATTAAGAACTCTGGGTTGTTCTATTTGGTCCTTATATGTTTACAAGGAGAAAATCTTCTTATGGTTTCAACAACTACCATAATGTAATTACCTGATTTCTTTAATGTTTTCAATTTAAATTCAAATTATTTATTAAACATTACGCGCTCCCTTGCATTTGTGTAAAGCTTGAGAAATATCCTTTTTCCCCCCCTTCGTAAAATTCTTTTCCATTTCCTTTCAAAATGGTATCTTGCAAAAAAATAAATGGAATGGTTTTTTTTTTCATTAATAAAGATATCCCGCCTTTTTGGGCGGTAATTGAGGCCCTGACAATTTAAAAAGAAAAAATGGTACACCCACTATCCATTTTTTTTAAAAAGGGTTTAAAATGAACACCCCAAAAAAACACAGTAATGTTTTAATATTCCAGGACATCAAATTTGTCCACACCAAATTTAATACAAAAGGACATCCCTCCAACTTCTTAGGGAAGAGGAACAGTAAAAACCCAAAAAAATTTTCAAGTTAAAGGAAAAGGAAAAATGGTGTCTTTGGCAAATAATTGTATGAGGGAAATAAGAGAGGGGAGACAGAGAGAAGAGAAGAGGAAAGGAAAGACAGGGGGAAGAAAAGCAAAGAGAAAGGTATGTACAAACGAAAATTAAACAAACAAAAGCAACAACAATAAACCAAACAAAGGCAAAAGAACTTAGTAAGTAGCCAGCGTACAAGCCAAAAAGAGCTAGCCCATTGCTTCCCTCTTTCTTTCTCTTTTTTTTAATTTTTTTTTTTTTTTACAATATTTGGTGGTAGATAGGAGTCTTCTCCTCCCACTAAGCTGAAATAAAAAAAAAAAAAAAAAAAGCAGAAAACAACAACAAAAAATGACGCCGTATTTTTCATTTTGTTTTAAGGTTCAGAAGTGTTGAATGCAAAAAATTTTGCATCAAAAACCGTGCTGGGCAAGAGTTCAAAGAAAAAAAAAAAAAAAAAAAAAAAATCCGTTTTTTTTTTTTTTATCCTCCTCCTTTTGGCTCCACTCTACCTTTTTTGTTCAGCCTGTTGGCGTCCCTCCCCCCCCCCTTTCACAGCCACCCCCATTTGTTGGTATCTCCAGGGTTAAACCCCCCCCCCCCCCCCCCCCCCCCCCCCCCCCCCCCCCCCCCCCCTTCTTGTTTTTCCCAACGTTCTCCTCTGTTTCCCTCCTTCTCCTCTCCTTCTCTCTCTTTCTCTTCTCTTCCCTTTTCTCTCAATTTGTATTGTTTTATGGTTGGGGAAAAAAAATTTGTTTCTCTTCCTCTTCTCTCTCTCCTCTTTCTTTCCTGTTTCGTCTGTTGTCTGTTGTTGTCTTTGTCCTGTCTCTGCTCTTTTCTTCTTTCTTCTTACACACACACCACCACACCACACCACACATCCACACACACACCCACACAACACTTTCTCTCTTCTCTCTGTGGTTGCCCGTAGCGAGTTGTCTTTCCATATTCCCCTTACCACTTGCATTTTCCCCCCCCCCCCCCCCCTCCCCTCCCCCACCTTCCCTTCCTTTCCGTTTTCCATCTTCATTTCTTTCCTTTTTTTCTTCTTTTCTCTTCCTCTTTTCCCTTTCTTTTTGTTCTGTCTTCCTTTTCTCTTGTTCTCACCTTGCTCTCTCTTCTCTTCTTTCCGTTCCTTCCAGTCCTCTTCTCTCTTCTCTCTCTCTTCTCTTATTCTCTCTCTCTCTTTCTGTCTCCCTCTCTTCTCCCCTTTTCTCTTTCCTTCTCCTCCCTCTCCCTCTCTCTCTCTCTTTCTGTCTCCCCCTCTCTCTCCCCTCTCTTTCTCTTTCTCTCTCTCTCCCTCCCTCTCCTCTCTCTCTCTCTCCCCTCCCTTCTCTCCCTCTCTCTCTCTCTCTTCTCTCTCAACCTCTCTCTCTCTCTCCCCCCCCCCTCTCGCTCTCTCTCTCTGTGACCCTGGTGGAATTACTTGTGTATACAGTACACTGGGACTTTTAACGTTTGGAAAGGAAACAAAGACGGATTGAAAGCCCCGGTGGAATCCGATTAAAGAGAGCTGTGGCGACGGGTTGGCACAGACCATCCCTTCAGACAGGGTGGCCCCTCCCCTCCTCTCTCTCTCTCCCCCCCCTCCCCCCCCCCCTTTTTATCAGTTAATGGAAGGGCGCTCTTCAAAGGCGTTTTAATTACACGAGGAAGAGAATAATTATACCGGCGCGGTTAGACAGCATATGTGACTTTTTTTTGTTTTTGTCGTCCCGTCACTCGCGAAACAAACCTACCAACGCATACCAAACGATTAAAAGTCTCCTGATTGTTTTTTTTGTTTTGTTTTTTTTTGTTTTTTTCTGGAAAGGGAGAAAAAAAAAAGAAATCAATTTATGTTCTTTATTGTTATTGTTCAAAAATTATATCGTTATTCCTATATCTTTCCTTCCATCTATCCCGTCTGTTTATCTGTCGGTCTGTCTGTCTCTGTCTGTCTGTCTGTCTGTTTCTCTCTCTCTCTCTCTCTCTCTCTCTCTCTGCATATGTCTCTGTTGTCTATCTATCTATCTATTGATCTATCAGTATGTCTAATTGTTTCTGTCAATCTGTCTGTCTATCTTCCTATCTGTCTGTCAGTCTGTATGTCAGTCTGTATATCTATCTACCTAGCTGTCTACCTATCTGTTGAACTGCTGAGACAGCGGTGTGTCTGTACCACAAAGCAATGAAAAGTAATAGGTGCGAGTGTCAATCTGTCTGTCTATCTTCCTATCTGTCTGTCAGTCTGTATGTCAGTCTGTATATCTATCTACCTAGCTGTCTACCTATCTGTTGAACTGCTGAGACAGCGGTGTGTCTGTACCACAAAGCAATGAAAAGTAATAGGTGCGAGTGTCAATCTGTCTGTCTATCTTCCTATCTGTCTGTCAGTCTGTATGTCAGTCTGTATATCTATCTACCTAGCTGTCTACCTATCTGTTGAACTGCTGAGACAGCGGTGTGTCTGTACCACAAAGCAATGAAAAGTAATAGGTGCGAGTGTCAATGTCTGTTTCAAGTGTAACACTTTCCCACTATTTCCTTCCACAGATCGCTCTACGTCTGCGAATCGGCTTTGATGGATGCTGTAATTGAAGCGTTGGAGATGCATTGCGCCTGAAGTGAATGGGTTAATGTCTATAGTGTCATTTCCCGTGAAAAAACGAAAGAAGGGGGAAAAAAAAAAAACAAAACAAAAAAAAACAAAAAAAAAAAAAACCCGAGAGAATCTGTGTTCCTTTTAAAGCCCAAGACAAGGAAATACATTGTATCTGAAGTCGGTGGCTTAATTACTGTACCTTTATTTCTTGAAAATACTGAAAGAATCGGTGGTGTGTTTATTAAAGAAAGAAAGAAAGAAAGAAAAAAAAAAAAAAAAAAAAAAAAAAAGCGATGCACCTGAAGTCGATGAGTTCATTACTGTGGCTTTATTTCTCGTGAATACTTAAAGAATTTGTGCTTTTTTTTTTTTCTTCTCCAAAGCCAAACCGAAAGAAAGAGAATCAAAAACAAAAAAAACAAAAACAAAAAAAAAAAAAAGGGGGGGGGGGGGGGGGGGGAGAGAAGAAGAAGAACGAAGCGACGTCGCTTGATGAACCTTTTCTGTGTCATTCCTTTTTTTTCTAGTTTCTTTTTAAAGGTATGTAATCAAGTCTGCGATTGGGAAGGAAAAAAAAAAAAAAAAAAAAAAAAAACAAACCCTCGATCGACTTAAAACATTTCTCAGGCAATCCGATTACATGCATGTTTGCTTCTTCACCCCGCCCCCTCCCTTCTCCCCCCCCCCTTCCACCCCATCCCCACTTATTTACCACCACCACCACCACCACCACCACCACGACGATCTTTTCCCCCACCGGTTCATAATCCCCAGACTTAGCCGGCGGGCATTGTCTGTCTGTCTGTCCGTGGATCAGTTGTCAAAGATCAACATGGCGCGCTGATCAACCTTGCCCATAGGAGCTTTTCCCCCCGTCTCTGCCTTGGCTTGCTTCTTCCTCCCACTCGTCTGCGCCCTCTCCTCATCCCCACCCCCACCCCATTTTTGGGGGTGGGGTAGGAGGTGGGCGGGCGGGGGGGGGGGGGGGGGGGGGCGAGTAAGAGGGCGAGAACGGGAGGGAGAAAAAACAGAGAGAGAGAGAGTGGTGTGTGTGTGCTTGCATGCGAATGCGTGCGTGTGTGTGTGTGTGTTGGTGTGTGGTGTGTGTGTGTGTGTGTGTGTGTGGTGTGTGTAGGCGCGCGCGCGCGCGCACGCGTGCGTGCGTGTGTGCGTGCGTGCATGTGTGCGTGCGTGTGTGAGTGTGTTTCGACTTCAAATCCCACGCACAATTCTTTCCCGAAGCTCTCGTTTGATACGTGAAATCCCCCTCTAAGTCCTCAGACGGTTTCCACTGTGAAGTGTGGAAGCATCTCCAAATGCCACCTCTCCCCTTGTGTGTCTCCGCTCGTTGTAGCACGTTCATTGTAGCGCGAAGAATAATCGTTTTTTGTTTTTTTTTTTCGTTTTTTTTCTTAATCGTTATTATTCCA
>CM065734.1:17450858-17456419 GCA_033310375.1 Conus canariensis | reverse complement strand
AAAAAACAATGATAATGATAACAACAACAACATGACAAAAATTGAAGAAGAGAAGAAGGGAAGAGGGGAGGAGAAAAAAGGTCGAAGTTTCGTAGAAAGTAGTTTTTAAGGGAAAATGATGTGGAAATTGATAAAAAACAATAAAAATTGATAGTGTTATAATTCATTTACTATGTTGGGGATGTAATGTATAGTAATGATGAGGGTAATGATAAAAACGTAATTTTGATAGTTTTTTAATCATTTACTTTGATGGTTAATGATGATGATAGAAATTTGAAATGAAAAATGGCTATATGAGAAAAAGGGAAGAAGAAGAAGGGGGGTTACGATAATCGTTATGTTTGCGTAAAAATTTATGTTTAAAAATTTAATAATGAAAATATAAAATGATGACGATGATGAGGGTTGAAAATTGAAAACCGGGTTGTAAAAGGGCCCATGATATTTAAAGTGCAGTGTGTTTTTCTTCCCTTCAAAGATCGAAACCCCCGGGTTTAAAAAAACTCAAACCTCCCCTTCGACCCCCGGTTTTAAATTGGTCGTCGTTGCCCCCTTCGAGGAGGAGAGGGGTTGGGCCCGACCGATCAGGATCCTCCTCCTCCACCCCCCCTCACCCCTTCCCTCCACCCCCCCCCCTTCCACCCCCCCACCTCCCCCTCGAAAGCGACCAGTCGGGGCAGAAAATTAAATGTCCCCGATTTGAACCCAGGAAGGAAAAATAAACAAAAAAAAATAAAATGAAAAAATTGAAAAAATAAAACAGAAAAAAATAAATATTTAAAATTTGCACACATATAAATGGGGAAAATTTAAAAAAAATTTAACTAAATAGAAAAAAAAAAATTTCGGGGTGGGTGCATGGGGGAAAAAAAAAAAAGGGGGGTTTAGGATTGCTGCATGCAGCTCTTCCGTTCGGGGAAGAGTTGGTTCCCATTTTTTTTCCCCCCCACTGTGTTTTCGGGTCTTTCTTTTTCTTTTAATCTTTCTTCTTTAATCATCGCTGGGTTTTTTTTTATTTTATTTTTTTTCATTTTTTTTTGTTTTTCTTTTTTTGGGAAAGGGGGGAGGGTTGTAGGGGAAAAGGGGGGGGGGGATGGGGGGGGGGGGGGGGGGGTCCCCCCGTTTTGCGTGGTGTGAGTTTAAAACAGCGATGTTGCAAACTTTGGAGTTTCTGTCTTCTTTTCTTTTTTTTCTTTCTTTTTATTTTTCTTTTTTTTCCTGTATTTTTTTTTTTTTTCGGGTTTTTTTTTTTTTTTTTTCCTTTTTCTTTTTTTTTGTTTTCCTCCCTTTTTTTTTTTTTTTTTCCCCTGGGATGCTTTCCCTTTTTTTGGAAATTTTCTCTCTTTTCTTTTCTCTTCTCTTCCCCTTCTCTCTCTCTCTTCTCTCTCCCTCCTTTTCTCTCCCGTTCTCTTTTGTGGTTTTGTGTGTGTGTGTGTTGTTTTTGTTGTGTTGTGGGGGGGGGGGGTTTTTTGCCGTTTTGATTTCCCTGATTTGAAAATTTTTTTATTCCTTTTCCCGAGTTTTTATTGTTTAAGGAAAAGGGCTTTGGAGGGGCCCGTGGTGGGGGTTTTGGTTTGGGTTTGGTGGGGGGGGGGGGGTTTTTTGGGGGTTTTTGG
Organism: Conus canariensis; assembly: GCA_033310375.1. NCBI lineage: Eukaryota > Metazoa > Mollusca > Gastropoda > Neogastropoda > Conidae > Conus > Conus canariensis. The sequence continues at coordinate 17,454,800 of CM065734.1, read as the reverse complement.
GTGTTTTTGGGGGGGGTGGGTTGTGGGAGGTCTTGGGGGCGTTTTTTTTCGGGGGTGTGGGTTGTTTGGGGGGTGGGGGGGGTGGTGGTGTGGGCGCCCCGAAGTTTTTTTCCCCCGGGGCTTTCTTTGTTTTTTCCCCTTTGGGGTTGTGTTGTTGTGTGGGGGGGGTTGTTTTTGGGGGTGTTGTTTATAATTTAGAATTTTTTCCTTTGGGGGGGGTTTTCTGTTTTTTCGTTGTCCGCTTTTTTCTTCCCCCTTTTTTGGGGTTTGTGGGGGGGTGTGGGGGGGGTTTTTGTTGTGTTTTTTGGGGGGGTTGCCGAAGGGTTTTTTTTTTTTTGGGGGGGGGGGGCCCCCCCCCTTTTTTTTTTTGGGGGGGGGGGTTTGGGTTGGGGGGGGGGGGGGGTGGTGGTGAAGCAAGAAGAAAAAATTTTTTGGGGTTAAAAGTTTAAATTTTTTGGTTTTTTTCCCCCCCTTAAAAAAAAAATTTTTCCCCAAAGAAAAAATTTTTTAAAAGTAAATTTTTTTTTAAAAAAAAAATTTTTAGGGTGAAAAAATTGTTTGGGAAACCGTTGGGGGGGAAAGGGGGAGGAGAGGGGGGGGGGGGAAAAGGGGGAAATGGGGGGGGGGGGGTTTTAAAAAGTTTAAAGGCAGAGGGTTTTCGTTTTTGGGTGGGGGGGGTTTGGGGGGTTTTTGGGGTGGGGGGGGGTTGTGGGGGGGGGAAAAGGTGGGGGGGGATTTTTTTTGTGGGGGGAAAGGGGGGGGGGGGTTGGGCGAAAAAGAGGGAAAAAAGAGTTTTTTTTTTTTTTCCCCCTTTTTCCCGAGAAAAAAAACCCCTGGAAAAAAGGGGGGGAGTTGATGATGGACCTTTTTGGGTTTAGGGGGGGAATTTTGGAAAGGGTGAAAAGAGGTTTTTTTTTGAATTTTGGGGGGGGGGTTTTGGGCCAGGCCAAAAAGGGGGAGCCCCCCCCCCCAAAAAACAAAAACCCCCCCTTAAAAAAAAAAAGGGGGGAAGTGTCGTTGCGGGGGGCCCAAAATTTAATTTGGGGAAAAAAAAAAAAAAAATTTTTAAAAAGAGAGGGGCCCGGGGGGGGGGGGGGGGGGTGGGAGGAGGGGAGGTTGGGAAAAAAAAAAAAAAAAAAATTTTTTATTTTCCACTTTTTTTTTTTTTTTTTTTTTTTTTTTTTTTTTTTTTTTTTTTTTTTTTAACGGCCTCCCTCCCCCCCCCCCCCCACCCCTTTTTTCCCTTTTTTTTTAAAAATTTTTTAAAATTTTTTTTTCTCATTTTTTCCCCCCCCCCCCACCCCCCAAAAACCTCTTGTGGCCCTTTTCACTTTTCTTTTTTCTAAAAATTTTCCTTTTCACTTCTTTGTATTTTCTTAAACTTTAGGGGATGTCAGGGGTTTTCTTCCAGTGCAAAAGTAAATTCCCCTCCTTTGCAAAATTTGTTTCCCTTTTGCGGCTAATTCAGCCCTTTTCCCTTTTTAAGTCTTTTCCCTTTTTTTTTTTTTTTAATCATTTATCTGTGTGTGTGTTTTTTTTTTTCTTTCTTTGGGTTTTTTTAAAAAATTCACGGCCCCGCCCCCTCGGGTTTTTTTGAAATTTGGGGATCTCTTTTCAAACCCGTGTGTAAACCCTAGCAAAAATGTGTACATTTTGAAAAAACTAGCATAATTCTATTTGTTTGTTTGTTTGTTCATTTATTTTTTTTTCCATTCCTTATTTTAAATTTTATTTTTTTAAATTTATATTTATCTATTTATTTTATTTGAGTTATTTTTCTGTGCTCATTTATTTGTTTTGATTGATTGATTGATGTATTCATTTGTTCGTTTTTTACCAGCTGTGGGATGACAACCCTGTAAGAGCTCTGTCTGGTGGGTGGTCGGTCGGCTGGTCAGTGCAGGGTAGTTGGAACTGGGCACCTGTTACCACCACGGGGGTGGGGGTCCCACCTGCGCCACTGTTCAGGGTGGTGGTAGAAGGTTCGTGTGCCCCGGGCACTTCGGAGAGCTTCAGGAGATGTTGCGGCACAGAGACGTCCGTGTGTGTTGTCTGTGCTTACATCGAACAGGACATGATGGCAAAGAGGGTGCATATCGCATATCGGCTCTCTCTCTCTCTCTCTCTCTCTCTCTCTCCTCTCTCTCTCTCTCTCTCTCTCTCTGTCTCTCTCTCTCTCTGTCTCTGTCTCTCTGTGTCTCTAGGTCTCTCTGTCTCCGTCTCCGTCTCTCTCTCTCTTTCTGTCTCTACGTCTCTCTCTCTCTCTCTCTGTCTCTCTCTCTGTCTCTGTCTGTCTGTCTGCATTTTGTGTGTGTGTGTGTGTGTGTGTGTTGTGTGTGTGTGTGTGTTGTGTGTGTGTGTGTGTGTGTGTGTGTGTGTGTGTGTGTGTGTGTGTGTGTTTCTGAAGAAACGCAAGAAGAGTAAACGTTATGGTCGACGGTAGAGTAACTCCTTTTGAACCCGGCATGATGCTCTCCTGTAATATCATCACATTCAGTCCATGCCTGTCACCTGTTGTTAGTGACAGTAGGCTACTACACATTTCACTACTAACGTCAACGAAAGAGATGCCGCTGTCATCATTAGAATTATTTACGTCGCCCTTTTTCAATAAGGCCGCACAGTTAAAACGAGAGAGAGAGAGAGAAGGAGAGAGAGAGGAGGGAGGGAGGGAAGAAGGGGAGGGGAGAGAGGGGGGAGGAGGGGGAGACAAAGGGAGAGAGGGAGGAGGGCAAGAGAGGGGAGGTGGGAGCGGAGTAAAGGAATGAAAGGCTTACGGGGGTAAGGGTGGAGAGACAGAGGATTGACAGGCTTGAAGAGAGAGAGAGAGTGAGAGAGAGAGAGAGAGGGTGGGGGGAGGGGGGAGGAGAGAGGGAGGGGGAGGGAGGGATGGAACGAAGGACAGACTTCGGGGGAGGGGAGAGGGAGAGGAGGAAAATGGCGAGCGAGGGGAAACAGAGCATATGCATGGCCATTCTGGAAGAAACGTATCAAGCGAATCATGGAACCTAGTCTACTTGATAACCATAAAAGCACCGACTGTCGCTTTCGTCTTTTTCTTTCAGGGCTTGCTGGGAAATGGAAGAAGGAGGGGTGGGAGGTGTGGGGGTAAGGATGGATGGAAGGGAGAGGTGAAAGAATTGGTTGGTGTGTGTGTGTGTGTGTGGGGGGGGGGGGGTGGAGTTGGAGTTTGGAGGGAGGAAAGAGTGGAGGAGAGGGTGAGTAGGTCTGTTGGGTGAGAGGGGGGGGGGGGGGAGGGGGGGTCACTGAGAGGGCTAAACGATATTAGGAATCTGTGGAGTTTGACGTTTAAGAGAGAGAGAGGGAGGGAGGGAGAGAGAGAGGAGGGAGAGAGAGAGAGAGAGGAGAGAGAGAGGGGGGGAGGGAGAGAGAGAGAGAGAGGGGAGAGGAGAGAGAGAGAGAAGGAAGGGAGGGCATGTATGGAGAGACAGAGACAGCGAGAGAGTGAAGGAGGAAATGAGAAGGATGGGGATAGTGACTGGACAGAGAGAGAAGAGAGAGAGAGAGAGAGAGAGAGAGAGGGGAGGAGGAGGAGGAAGGGAGGGCATGTATGGACGGACAGAGACAGCGATAAAGAAGGAACGAGGGGGGAGGCAGAAGGGTGGGGGTAGTGACGGGGGTGGGAGGGAGAGACAGAGAGAGAGAGAGAGAGAGGGGGGGGGGTGGGAGGGAGAGGGGGACGTGTATGGATGGATAGAGACGGCGACCAGAGGAACGAGGAAGGGAAAAGGATGGGGGGTTTAGCGACGGGGGTGGGGGAGGGAGTGAGGGACAGACAGACAGACAGACAGAGGGCGTGGGGTTCTCTCTGGCCACGGCTTGAAGTTGGACAACAAGCACAGCGTCATTATTAGCTCCCCCATCTATCTATCCATCTTCGGGGGGGGGGGGGGGGGGGGGCACACTTCTCCGCTGTTCACC
>CM065734.1:17440858-17445858 GCA_033310375.1 Conus canariensis | reverse complement strand
ACAGCCAGAGGCGGCGTACACCCCTGCATGGAGCAGACCTGACCTGCTGATGATCACCTGCTGTTAGTTACAGCCAGAGGCGGCGTCCAAGTGCCTGCTGGAACAGTAGTTCTATGAATGGTGCATTGAATCAAGTGAACAGCTGTAACTTCTTTGTTAAGGATTGAAAGGGTGGGGGGGGGGGGGGGGGTGGGGGGGGAGGAGAGGGGGGGGGGGAGGAGTGAAGATAGTTACGCGCACGCTGTTTGAACGAACACAAGGAAGAACACTCACGCCTGTCTTGTGCGTTGGTCAGGACATGCCATCTCTCCTGCTTTTTTTTTCTTTTTTTTTTTTTTTTTTAAAGAAAAAGATATTGATTGATTGATATGATGCCAACGAGTTTGTTTTTCACCAGAACTCCGTAGCATCGTCAGACAAATGCATTATCCTTGAATGTACTCTTAATCAAAAAAAAAAAAAAAATTAAATAAAAAAAAAAGAAAAGAAAAAACAAAACAAAACAGCAAAAACAAACACACAGATAAACCAAGGAAAAGAAAAGTGTCTGGAAGTCTGTCGCCCTTCATGACCTGCTCCCGGACTTCTCTGCCTGTCGTCCATCTGCGCACTTGCTGACCGTGTGGTACGCCCAGTCGTCCGTGGTGGCAAGTTTATGGGCGTGGAAGTGGTGGCGCCCTTGGGAGGGGGCACGCTGTCTCGCGCTGGCTTTGCGCGGAGTAAGCAGTTACTGTCGTCATGATGGGGGGAGGAGGGTTAGTAGTGCGCCGTCCGGCGATTATGTTAGATCAGAACGCACACACACCACCGAACACTACTCCGAAGTGACTCGGCCGTGTCTCGGCCAGCGGTGCAGCGTCTCCTCTGGGGGGTGGGTTGCCGTATGACGACTGTGATGTTGATGGCTCTCTGCGGGCTGAACGCTGGGTGAGGCTGCATCACGATGTGGGCGCCGGAATGAGCGGCATGGGGATATAGGCGGTCTGATGATGAGACAGTGAAGCCTTGCCGACAAGTCTGATTCGGCCGAAACATCCACCCCACCACCCCCCACCCCACCCCCACCCCCGGCCCCCGCTTCCACTCCCCTCCTCCACCCTCGCCACACCCCCGTCTTCTCACCCGTCTGATTCCCGGTTTGGTTGTCAGAAAAATGGAAACAGCCGACATGGATGCTTAATGAAAGACGATGACAATGGACGAGTTGTTCATCGAATATGCCTCAGCCCCTTACGAAGGGGGTTTTAACAGTGCGGTATGCCCCTTACGAAGGGGTTTTTTAACAGTACGGTTATGCCTTACGAAGGGGGTTTTAACAGTACGGTATGCCCCTTACGAAGGGGGTTTTAACAGTACGGTATTGCCTCTTACGAAGGGGGTTTTAACATTACGGTATGCCCCTTACGAAGGGGGTTTTAACAGTATGGTATGCCCCTTACGAAGGGGGTTTTAAACAGTACGGCATGCCCTTATGAAGGGGGTTTTAACAGTACGGTATTCCCCTTACGAAGGGGGTTTTTAACAGTACGGTATGCCCATTATGAAGGGGGTTTTAACAGTACGGTATGCCTTATGAAGGGGGTTTTAACAGTACGGTATTCCCCTTACGAAGGGGGTTTTAAACATTACGGTATGCCCCTTATGAAGGGGGTTTTAACAGTACGGTATGCCCCTTACGAAGGGGGTTTTAACATTACGGTATGCCCCTTACGAAGGGGGTTTTAACAGTACAGTATGCCCTTATGAAGGGGTTTTAACAGTTCGGTATGCCTTATGAAGGGGGTTTTAACAGTCCGGTATGCCCCTTATGAAGGGGGTTTTAACAGTCCGGTATGCCCCTTACGAAGGGGGTTTTAACAGTACGGTATGCCCCTTACGAAGGGGGTTTTAACAGTACAGTATGCCTTATGAAGGGGGTTTTAACAGTACGGTATGCCTTATGAAGGGGGTTTTAACAGTACAGTATGCCTTATGAAGGGGGTTTTAACAGTACGGTATGCCTTACGAAGGGGGTTTTAACAGTGCAGTATGCCTTATGAAGGGGGTTTTTAACAGTACAGTATGCCTTATGAAGGGGGTTTTAACAGTACAGTATGCCTTATGAAGGGGGTTTTAACAGTACGTATGCCTTATGAAGGGGGTTTTAACAGTACGGTATGCCTTATGAAGGGGGTTTTAACAGTACGGTATGCCTTAGAAGGGGGTTTTAACAGTACAGTATGCCTTATGAAGGGGGTTTTAACAGTACAGTATGCCTTATGAAGGGGGTTTTAACAGTGCAGTATGCCTTATGAAGGGGGTTTTAACAGTACGGTATGCCTTATGAAGGGGGTTTTAACAGTACAGTATGCCTTATGAAGGGGGTTTTAACAGTACGTATGCCTTATGAAGGGGGTTTTAACAGTACAGTATGCCTTATGAAGGGGGTTTAACAGTACAGTATGCCTTATGAAGGGGGTTTTAACAGTACGGTATGCCTTATGAAGGGGGTTTTTAACAGTACGGTATGCCTTATGAAGGGGGTTTAATCAGTACAGTATGCCTTATGAAGGGGTTTTTAAACAGTACAGTAGCTTATGAAGGGGGTTTTAACAGAAACAGTATGCCTTATGAAGGGGGTTTTAACAGTACAGTATGCCTTATGAAGGGGGTTTTTAACAGTACAGTATCCGCCTTACGAATGGGGGTTTTAACAGTGACAGTATGCCTTATGAAGGGGGTTTTAACAGTACGGTATGCCTTATGAAGGGGGTTTTAACAGTACGGTTATGCCCCTTATGAAGGGGGTTTTAACAGTACGGTATGCCTTATGAAGGGGGTTTTTAACAGTACGGTATGCCTTATGAAGGGTACAGTTCATGTTTCTGAGTTAAGCATGTCAGCGTCATCAGAATATCTTCCTTGTGGCAAACCAGAAACAACGAATTTGTGCTGGTACAAACAATACAACCACGTTCACAGTTACTGTCACGGAGCCATATCTTTATTCTTTTTTTAACATTTATATAGGAAAAGGTGGAGGTTTCTTTATCTGTTCCCCAGTATCCAGAAACAACAACAACAAAAAATGTTTTCGTTTATTGTCGAAAACAGGACGCTTTCTATCGTAGATGGATGGATATGAAAACGTACTTCGTAATACCAAATAATTACGCAATTCCCTTTCCACTCCCCCTCCCCCCGCCTCCCTCGTAGGGGGGGGGAGAGTGGGGGGGGGGGGGTGATGATGAGTTTGTCTATATGATGCTGAGTTTTATCTACATTGAAAAAAAAAAAAAAGAAAGAAAGAGAGAACCATCAGCAAAGTGAGAGATAAGGGGGAAAAATAGAAAAAAAAAAAAAAAGAGAAACAGAAGAAGAAGAACGGTTACTCGATGCTGCACCGCCGTGAGTTACCTGTCCTGAAGAACGTCCACAACCCGCCAGAGCGGGATGTGACAGACGAGAGGGGGATAACTTCCCCTGGAGAGCTGCCTAAGTTTAAGTTAGCATTCCGATGAATATCCCGTTCGATGAAGGGACGTCACTGTTTTGGGTCAACTAGAAGGGGACGGGGAGGGGTGGGGGGGGGGGGGGGGGAGAGTATGATAATCAATAATGGCGGAAAGTATTTAGACAAGATACCCTTTTTGACCTCTTACCGATAATAAGATTTGATACTAAAAGGAAAACAAAACAACAACAAACAACAACAACAACAACAACAAAAACAAGGGAAAAAAAAAAAAAAAAAGAGAAGAAGCTGAATGCGAGACTGTTTTAACACCGTATGTCTTGTTCGTCTCCGTCTCTTCCATTTATATACAATAATATAGCGGGCTATGTGTGAATCGCCCATTTCTGTTTACCTCCTGACAAAACTCAGTTCACCTGTTTGAATGATACCCTTTCTGTCTGTCTGTCTGTCTGTCTGTCTGTCTGTCTTCGTCCTCTCTCTCTCGTCTCTCTCTCTCTCTCTCTCTCTCTCTCATAAATTGTCATGGGTGGAGCACTGACCATACAAGGATGGCATGGCTAACGCGAAATGAATATCAACGCTGCCCGCTTTTGGTCAGGAAAAACAAACAAACAAACAAAAAAACACACCCGAAGGTGCCGGTGGGACCCAGAGAAGTACTACCGTCAATCCAGCTGGGAGCAATCCTGTACCACCCTTGGAAGCCTGCGCTGTGTTCATCACATAAGGTGCAGGGCAGGCCCGCTCAGGGCATTCCATTAAGACGTTGAGGGACGTATTGTGATATGTCGGGAATGGCGTTAATAGTGGAGAGGTGGGCTTGGTTGGTTGGATGGGAAAGGGGGAAGGGGGAGGGGGGGGGGGGGGCAGGCTAGCGAACGCTCCCACCTTTCTTTTCTCCGTCTGGCTTAGTTCCAAAACATTGAAGCAAACAGGATGACGCAAAATGATATCTGTCGTGCGATTCCGCAGAAAATCAGAATGACGGGAGAAACACCGTCATGGAAACACAGCACAGTGTAGATAGACCACGCGCAATCCATCCATCCATCCATCTTTCTCTCTCTCTCTCTCTCTCTCTTCTCTCTCTCTCTCTCTCTGTTTCTCCGTCTGGTTTTTGTGCAGTGCTTTGAAAAGTTTACATTACATATAACTCGAGTCTATTCAACGACACGGAGAATGCGTTAAGAAACATCTTGAGCTGCTTTTATTTGTACGGCCCCCACCCTCCCTACTCTATCCGCCCCCTCCCCCCCCCCCCCCCCCACACCCTCCCCTCCTCCCCCTCCCCCACCCACACACACACACACACGCACGCGCGCACTCAGTCACAACGCACACCCACACACCCGTGTCATAAACGGTTTTAAAATTAGTGAAGAGAATGTCATCCTGTTATTGTTGTCATGAAGTTTGTTTACGCAGTGGGGCAGAACTCAATTCACCCAGGGGGTTTTAACAGGAAAAGGTCTTTGGTATATACGTCCTTTGCAGAGCGGGGATGGGAGAGATGGGGAGAAGGGGGGGGGGGGGGGGAGGGGAA
>CM065734.1:17438244-17440758 GCA_033310375.1 Conus canariensis | reverse complement strand
ATACTGTTAGTTAGGCAGAATGATCTACCACTGCAGATATGAATGCTTATCTCCCCCTATTTCTTCAATCTAAGACATAAGAGCAAGCTTTGTTTATAATTGATTATATATATATATATATATATATATATATATATATATATATAATAAAATTTGTGTATTGTTTACTGTGCGATCCATCTCCAGGCGGGTAAACAACACAACACAACACAACACAACACAACCAAACAAAAACAGTAATTTTTCATGAGTTTTCAAGAATTTTTTTCCGATGAAGAGGCAGAAGACGACGCTCTTTTTTTTTTTTTTTTTTTTTTTTTTTCTTTCTTTTTTTCATTATCGTCATCTTTGCGAGGCGAGAGTCGGGGAAACGAGAATTGTCGGACTTGTTTGAACTGCTTCCGGCCTTCACCCCGATCAGCCCCACCCGAACCCATTCCCCCCGGACCTTGATTTTCTTTGTTCGTTTTCTTTCTGTCGTTATTTCGGTCTCTCTCCCCCCTCCGCCCTTAATGGAAATTGTGAAAGATATTCCTCTTAAGTCGTCCATTTGGATGGCACACGAGCACTGCTCTCTCTCACTGTGTATGTGTGTGTGTGTGTGTGTGTGTGTGTGTGTGTGTGTGTGTGTGTGTGTGTGTGTTTGTTTGAGAGAGAGAGAGAGAGAGAGAGAGAGAGAGAGAGAGAGAGAGATTCAGATTCAGATCTTTATTCTGTTAGGCCATAGCCCCTCAGAAGGGGGATACAATAATTGAGATAATATTCGGATATCAATGCGACAAGTAAAACAAACAAAAAACAAGTTCACAACGTTCACATTGTTACAAGGTTTAAGCCTGCGATGCATCAACGCTTACACTGCTTATTGTTATACACTTAAACAAATATATATATATATAATATATATATATATATATATATATAGAGAGAGAGAGAGAGAGAGAGAGAGAGAGAGAGAGAGAATATGTATACAGGCAGGGGCGTGCATTTTTGCGTTCATGCGTGCGCGCGCGCTCGTGTGTGTGCTTATGTGTGTGTGTGTGAGAGAGAGAGAGAGACAGAGAGTGCACGCGCTCACACGTGCAAAGTTCAAGCGGTGTGTTCTTTGTTGTTAGCGTGCCAGGCTCTTTCCATTACAAACCCTGTAGGCAGTAGACTGTAATGACGGTGAATGCCTTGTGTGAAGTTGATTTCTGTTGTTTTTGTTGCGAAAACTTCTTGATTTGTGAGCGTGTTCTTCTCTGCTTAGTAAACGCTCTCTCTCTCTCTCTCTCTCTCTCTCTCTCCTCTCTCTCCTCTCTCTCTCTCTCTCTCTCTTGATTCTAAGACAATAGTTCATGACTGAAGGACCGGATATCAATTTATAATCCAATTTGTAAAGGAGTTGAGAATGAAATACACTTTGTTATTAAAATTTTTTTTTTTTTAACCTGTAAATCATAACATGAAATACTTTTAAAACATTTTTTAAATTTCTTTTACCTTTTCTTTCTTTGTGTCTTTGTATTGTTTCTTTTGTTGCAGTTATCATATTCAACAAAAGAGCGAGTGTCCAGCGAAACAATTCGTCAAGCGACATGTCGTAAATTCAGTTAAAGATTGTCAGCCTACGTCTTGACAAACGAACTCACTTACTGAGGCAAATCGATAACGTAGGCTATGGCTATTAAAGCTGCAAGTTTGCGTTCTTTATAATTGATGCCTTCTTCTTCAACTCCTTTGACTCTCGCTCTGTGGAGAGTGACTGGAGCATCACTCTTGGAGAACAGTTCACCGGATTCTTCCGGTTCTGTTTTGTTGTGTGCAAAAGGTTCCGTTGTATGCGAACGTCTTCCCTGTTCGTTCTGTATCATGACGTGTATAACGTCTTTGTCATTACTGCACATGAACGTGTGTGTGTGTATTGTCGCGTTCATTTTTGTCATTGGTTTCCCTTCACTAAATCTTAAATAAATGTTAGCGAACCGCCCAGAGAACGTGGACAAACGAGTCACAAGACGAAACACAACGCGTTTCGACTCTTAGGTCTTCATCAAGTGAGACATAAACGAATAAAACAACGAAAATTCACTTAGCTTTGATCGCTTCAGATCACTTCACAGGGTTCAGCGCAAGGAAGAAGGCGTAATTCAACGCCTTCTTCCTTGCGCTGAACCCTGTGAAGTGATCTGAAGCGATCAAAGCTAAGTGAATTTTCGTTGTTTTATTCGTTTATGTCTCACCTGATGAAGACCTAAGAGGTCGAAACGCGTTGTGTTTCGTCTTGTGACTCGTTTGTCCACGTTCTCTGGGCGGTTCGCTAACATTTATTTAAGATTTGTTTAGATTTCCGCCTGCAGTCCTCTCGCTTTGCAGCTAGATCTACTTCCCTTCGACTGTTTTAAGTTTTTGTCAAATGACGTTTTTGATCTTGTTCTTGATATTCAATCTCTCTCTCTCTCTCTCTCTCTCTCTCTCTCTCTCCTCTCTCTCTCTCTCTCTCTCTCTCTCTCCTCTCTCTCTCTCTGTGTGTGT
>CM065734.1:17428244-17433244 GCA_033310375.1 Conus canariensis | reverse complement strand
CGATCACTTGAATGTGTGTGGTCGCTGTATTCTGTTAGACGTTCTCTTGGCCATCTCTTTTACATGCTTCACGACAGCACGACTGGAAAAGGGAAAAGTGGAAAAGAGACGACAGGGTTTTTTTGTTTTTTTTGTTTTGTTTTTTTTTTTTTCTCGTGGATTTGTTTGCCTCGCGCTGGGCGAACAATACAGATGTCGACATCGTCTGGTGCGGCATGCGCTGAACAAATTTGTTATCATGTCGGTCTCTGTCTGTAAACAGGTATGGAGGGGTGTGTGTGTGTGTGTGTGTGTGTTGTGTGTGCGTGTGCGCACGCGCGCGCGCGCGCGCGCGCGGCAAGAATTCTCCTAAAGTTGTTCAAAGTTGTTCCAGTGTCGAGTTCACTTTGTGCGACTGCACTGTGCCCATGCCAGATGTGTGTGCCTGGTATTATGTAGCTTTATTTGTGTCCAAACAGTCCGTCACGTAAATTTTTACCAGTCTCCCACCCCCACCCACCCTCTCTCTCTCCTCTCTCTCTCTCCCTCTCTCTCTCTCTCTCCCTCTCTCTCTCTCTCTGTCTGTCTGTCTGTCTGTCTGTCTTGCTCTTTCCCTTACCGCATCCCTGCCTGTCTGATCCCTGCTGTTAGCAAGCTATCGTCACTGCCTTCTGGAACTCGAGGGGAGGGGCATTGCAGTGATGAACGCTTTACCAGTTGTCCCTCCCTCTGATGGTTGTGGCGGGGCCTGTGTCAGTTGTCTGTCTGCTTCTGTCTCCTCTTCCCGGTCCACTCAGCAAGGTTGTCTGTCCACTTCTGTCTCTGCCTGCCCTGTCTCCTCTTAGCTGTCCACCCAGTATGGTCTGTCCACCTCTGTTGTGTGTGTGTGTGTGTGTGGTGTGTGTGTGTGTGTGCGCGCGCGCGTGCGTGCGTGCGTGCGTGTGTGCGTGTGTGTGCGCGCGCGCGTTTGCGTGCGTGCGTTTGCGTGCGTGCTCGCACGCGTGTGTGTGTGGTGTGGACTGTGGAAAGTGTGCAGATTTTTACACGGTACAGATGTCAGCGAGTTGGAAATGACTTTGTTCGTCAAACTGGAAGAATATGCCAGTCGACGTGGAATGATTTGAGATGTTAACCGGAGAGGAAAAAAGTCTGCCGGTAAAGCATGATAATCCTGGAATTGAAGATGCCTCTCGGGTTCTCGTTCCGCGTAAATCTACAAGGAAACAAGCCTTCTTAGCCAGGCAGATTTTACGTTCAGTTCAGAGACTAAGTCTGTTTAGCGAAAATGCTGTTGGTTTTGGAAGGGGGAAAATGATCAAACGAAGATTCTCGTTTTACAGTAAATGTTGTTGAAAACCAAACCTTGGCAAGATAAACGACTTCCTTTCAGTTTGAGATCATGACACAAGTTTAAAAACGTATGTTTTTTTTTTTTTTTTTTTTTTTTTTTAATGAACAGGTAATTGGTAAGCACACTAATCTTGGGAAGGGAAAAGCATCAAAGATTCTTGTTTCACGTAAATTTGGATGAAAACAGACCTTTCGTGGCCAGACAAATGCCATCTGTTTGAATTCATCTGACAAAAAAAAGTCTGTGTTGTAAACATAGTATTGATCAGCATTGTAGTCTGGGGGGGGGGGGGGGGGGGGGGGGGGGGGGGGGGGACGCATATGATAAGATTCTTGCACTACAGAAGTTCAGATGGAAACGAGCTTTCTTGTCAAAAGTTAAATGGAAGAGGAGGAGGGAGAAGAAGAGAAGAGGGATACGGGAGTTGGTTGGTGAGAACGTGGGCGCGCGTGGAGAGGGGAGGAGAGAGAAATCCTGTGAGTGCAGTTTGCTCAGTTTGAAAACAAAATATCGTTGACCTCTTAGGTACGAGAGGGGGGGCTGAGAAAGATGTCAGGAAACTAGCGGCGGGGTGGATATGTATGGAAAGCTCAAGTTTTCTTTCTTTCCTTTTTTTTTTCTTTTTTTTTTTTCTTCTTCATTCTGTTATTTTATTATTTTCTCATTGAAAGGCAAACAGTGGCGACGGGGCCTCAGCTGTTACGGGCGGTATTCCCCCAGGCTCGGTAATCAGGCCACTTTCTGGCTGCCGGCAGCTGCTGTTGTTGCTGTTGGTGAAACTCTGCCGCCGTTGAAACGGTTCCTTATGTCTCATTCTGTCTGTCTCTCAGTCTGTCTGGCTGTCTGCTTGGCTGGCTGTCTGCCTGTTTGGCTGTCTGCCTGGCCCGTCTAATGGCGCTGTGAACTTTCAGCGAAACTTGCAGGATAATGCTTCAGGACCTGGGCGGGTTGAGGGAACTTTGATTTCTGAACAAATTAAAGAGAAAGACAAGAAGGTGTTGTTTGTTTTGGCTTGTTTGTGTCGCTTAAACGTTGGAGCAGTCAGTCAGTAGTGATGTGTCGGGTTTGTTTTCTGGTTGTCTGCTCTTTCGGACTGGCTTTGTGTGTGCGTGTGTGTGTGTGTGTGTGTGTGTGTGTGTGTGTGTGTGTGTGTGGTGTGTGCGCGCGCGCGTGCGTGCGTGCGTGCGTGAGTGAGTGTGCGCGTGTTGTCGGTAGGGATCGTTTTCTTTCTAATGTACGTGAGGTCACAGCAACCCGTTGTGAAGAGGTGGTTTGACTTGTTAAAAATTCACTGCGCATCATGGCGTGAGACGGCATCTCTTAAGAGATCCAAGCAAACGCTGTTTTGCACAATTCTCACCTGCTCTTACCTCCACTGATGTGACTATGACTGACTATGCTCGGGATACCAAACAGTACAGCTGACCACTCTGACTGTCTGTCGACACCTTCTGATGTCCCATGCATCTTTAAACTGATCTTCCTCTGTGTTCCACCGTGTCGTACGTCGCATCGTCTACACCCAGTGGAGGCTTTGTATTCCACCCTGTGTTATGGTCCACCCACCAAAGGCCCTAGGTTTCGTTGTGTATTGTGTTCCACCTTCCTCTCCCTCTGTGTTCCACCTTACTCTATCTCTGTGTTCCACTTCTTCTCTCCCAGCGTTCCACCTTCCTCTCCCTCTGTGTTCCACCTTCTTCTCCCTCTGTGTTCCACATTCTTCTCCCTCTGTGTTCCACCTTCTTCCCGCTCTGTGTTCCACCTTCTTCTCGCTCTGTGTTCCACCTTCTCCTTCCTCTGTGTTCCACCTTCTTCTCCCTCTGTGTTCCACCTTCTTCTCCCTCTGTGTTCCACCTTCTTCTCCCTCTGTGTTCCGTCTTCTTCTCCCTCTGTGTTCCGTCTTCTTCTCTATCTGTGTTCCACCTTGCCTTCTTCTCCCTCTGTGTTCCACCTTCCTCTCCCTCTGTGTCTCACCTTCTTCTCCCTCTGTGTTCCACCTTCTTCTCCCTCTGTGTTCCACCTTCTTCTCCCTCTGTGTTCCACCTTCTTCTCCCCCTTGTTCCACCTTCCTCTCCCTCTGTGTTCACCTTCCTCTCCCTCTGTGTTCCAACCTTCTTCTCCCTCTGTGTTCCACCTTTCTCCCCTGTGTCTCACCCTCTTCTCCCTTGTGTCTCACCTTCTTCTCCCTCTGTGTCTCACCTTTTCTCCCCCTGTGTCCTCACTTCTTTCTTCTCCCCCTGTGTTCCACCTTCTTCTCCCTCTGTGTTTTCACTTCTTCTCCCTCTGTTTGCACTTCTTCTCCTCTGTGTTCCACCTTCTTTTCTCCCTCTGTGTTCCACCTTCTTCTCCCTCTGTTTGCACTTCTTCTCCCTCTGTGTTGCACTTCTCCCTCTGTGTTCCACCTTCCTTTTCCCTCTGTGTTCCACCTTCTTCTCCCTCTGTGTTGCACTTCTTCTCCCTCTGTGTTGCCACTTCTCCCTCTGTGTTTCACCTTCTTTCCACCTTCTTCTCCCTCTGTGTTCCACCTTCTTCTCCCTCTGTGTTCCACCTTCTTCTTCCCTCTGTGTTCCACCTTCTTCTCCCTCTGTGTTCCACTTCTTCTCCCTCTGTGTCTCACTTCTTCCCTCTGTTCACCTTCTCCTCCCTCTGTGTCCACCTTCTTCTCGCTCTGTGTTCCACCTTCTCCCCTTTCTCTCCCTCTGTGTTCCACTCTTCTCCCTCTGTGTTCCACTTCTTCCCTCTGTTCTCACCTTTTCTCCCTTCTCTCTTCTCCCTCTGTGTTCCACCTTCCCCTCTCCCTTTGTGTTCCACCTTCCTCTCCCTCTGTGTTCCACCCTTCTTTTCCCCTCTGTGTTCCACCTTCTTCTCCCTCTGTGTTCCACTTCTTCTCCCTCTGTGTTCCATCTTCTTCTCCCTCTGTGTCCACCTTCTTCTCCCTCTGTTCCACCTTCTTCTCTCCCTCTGTGTTCCACCTTCCCCCTCCCTTTGTGTTCCACCTTCTCTCCATTTGTATTCCACTTCTTCTCCCTCTGTGTTCCACCTTCTTTTCCATTTGTGTTCCACTTCTTCTCCCTCTGTGTTCCACCTTCTTCTCCTCTGTGTTCCACCTTCTCTCCCTCTGTGTTCCACCTTCTCTCCTCTGTTTCCACCTTCCTCTCCCTCTGTGTTCCACCTTCTCCATTTGTGTTCCACTTCTTCTCCCTTTTGTGTTCCACCTTCTTTTCCCCTCTGTGTTCCACCTTCATCTCCCTCTGTGTTCCACCTTCTTCCCTCTGTGTTCCACCTTCTTCTGCTCTGTTTCCACCTTCCCTCCTCTTGTTTCCACCTTCCTCTCCCTCTGTGTTCCACCTTCTCTCGCTCTGTGTTCCACCTTCTTCTCCCTTGTGTTCCACTTCTCTCCCTCTGTGTTCCACCTTCCTCTCCCTCTGTGTTCCACCTTCTTCCTCTGTGTTCCACCTTCCTCTTCTCGCTCTGTGTTCCACCTTCTTCTCGCTCTCTTGTTCCACCCTCCCCTCCTCTGTGTTCCACCTTCTCTCCCTCTGTGTTCCACCTTCCTCTCCCTCTGTGTTTCCACCTTCTCTCCTCTCTGTGTTCCAACCTACCTCTCCCTCTGTGTTCCACCTTCCTTCTCCCTCTGTGTTCCACTTCCTCTCCCTTCTCGTTCCCCCAC
>CM065734.1:17421867-17428144 GCA_033310375.1 Conus canariensis | reverse complement strand
ACACACACAGCCTGCATTCCACCAGAAACTACGTCACCAAGTTCCAGACTTATCAGAACAGGTCTGTCACAAAACGGCTGCAAGTCAAACAAAGGGCGCCCGGCCCGGCCTTCTGTCCCTCTCCTCCCAAGCCGGTCCGTCAAGGCACCGTTCTTCTGGACAGCTCCCTCCCTCTGCACCCCCCCCCCCCCCCCCCACCCACCCTGAACTGACCGCTCTAGTGTGGCTGGGCTCCCTGTTGCCAACATCGGAACTTGTCTTTGTCAACTTCCACCCCCCCCCCCCCCCCCAGTCCTTTTGAACTAAACTACTCTCCAAACCACTGCCATCCATCCATCCGCAACATAAACCATGCTGAACTCGTGGAATTTCACGAAATGTCTACTTCTCTTGAAAAAAAAAAAAAAAAAAAAAAAAAAACTAAAGATGTTATTCTCGCCCGGATTCCAGATCGTGTTGGCCTTAATGAAGGAGAGGGAAGGAAGGGGTGGAGATGGTGGTGGTGATGGTGTGGGGGGGGGGGGGGGAGGGGAAGGGGCAATTAGATTACCGACCAGCTTGCCAGGAATGACAATTTAAGAACTAAAAAAAAATCCCCCATTCCTTTCTCAAACTCCAAACCAAAAATCCACGTATTTCATCAAGGACTCTCTTCCTAAAAGAACGAAAAACAACAACAACAACAACAAATGTACTTTAAACTCTTCCAATGCCCATTGCCTTCTCATATTTCAAACCCCAAATCCACGTATTCGTCAAAGACTTATGCCAATAAGAACGCAAACACACACACACACACACACACACACCACACACACACACACACACACACACACACACACACATACTATTAAACTCTTTCAAATCCGCCAACACTTGCTGGACTTCCTTCTCCAACAATTCATTTTTATCCATCAGGCTTTAAAAATCCTGCGCAGTGTGGTCCTCAAAGCTTAGCGGACGTGACGTAGTGTGTATGGACTAGTCCGCACGCAGTCACACACCCCCTGATGAAACTGAAACTGAAACTTCCAACGGTACCTCTGCAGAGAGACACAGAGCACCCAAAAACAGACAGTATAAACTCTTGTAAACCCTTCCAGGCTTGCTGGGGAATGCTCTGCACCAGCCCTCCGGGAGCCGTGTCTCGGCCAAGAGGACTGGAACACACAAACAGACTATACACTCTTTTCACTTCCCCCGTCCAGTCTTGCAGGAGTTCCGTTCATCAGCGTCCGGAACTGGCAAAGAGGACATGGTATTGCAGCGGACAACACACACACACACACACACACACACACACACACACACACACACACACACCACACACACTGGCCGCGGCTGCTGTATTCACTCTGATCTTTTAAAGGTGAAGAGGACACACACCACGGCGCATAATTATTGTGTCATAAACCACTCGGTAGTGAACATCCCTTTTATTGAATGTTTGAGTGTTTGGAGCTATACGACAACAGGTACGAACGTTTCACAGCAGATTCCTTGAGGGGCCTCGCCCTCAGATGTTCAACATGATGTGATCTTGAGAGAGAGAGACAGACAGACAGACAGCACGACAGACAGACAGAGACAGAGAAAGACAGCGACAGACAGGCAGAGAGAGAGACAGACAGACAGACAGAGAAAGACAGCGACAGAGCAGGAGAGAGAGAGAGAGAGAGAGAGAGAGAGTGCGTGTGTGTATGAGACTGCAGATTCCTTGAGGGCCTCGTTCTCAGATGTTCCACATGAGGTGATCTTTAGAGAGAGAGAGAGAGAGAGAGAGAGAGTGTGTGTGTTGTGTGTGTGTGTGTGTGTGTGTGTGGCGCGCGCGCGCGCGCGCGCGCGTGTGTGTTTTTGCATGTGTTCGCGCACGTGCGCGCGTGTGTTGCGAATATCAATTTCGTTCTCCAATTTCATGTGACCACACCATCACGGTTGGTGATAAACTCAGATCAGTGCTTGAGAATATATTCGGTGTTTTTAGTCCCGGCATTTTATTCCGCACAGAAGAGCCCCCCCCCCCCCCCCCCCCCCCCCCCCCCCCCCCCCCCCCCCGATGTCCTTTCTGCCCCGCAGCCTCTTCCGACCGGGCTGTAAACAAGGCGACCTGACGTGACAAAAGGGTCTTCCCCATTTACACGGCCACCGGCATTTCGCGGGGCCTCTCGCCTGACCCATTCCCTTGTCGTCCGGCCATTCCGTCGGCCCGTTCCTTTTCCGGAATGCCGCCCGTCAGACGGACGGACCGACACAGCGACAACAAAAACCGCCTGCCTCATCAGATGAGCAGGACCTATTTCATTCTTTCGAGTTGCATTTCCATTCCTGTGTCGGATCTTGCGTCGTTTGATCTATTGTCGTGTGGTTGGCTCTTCCTTAGCTGTTGTTTGTTTGTGTTGTTTGTTTAAAGGCGTTCAGGCTCAGAGAGGATGTTAGCAATATCTATTTTCTTCCTATGTTCATTCTAAATTTATTTTCTTCCTGTGCTCATTCCAAGTCTATTTTGTTCATGTACCATTTTTTTTCCCCAAGTCTATTTTTGTTCCTGAGCCAATTCAAAATCTATTTTGGTCCGATGTCTATTCAGAAACTTTTTTCCCTATACCCTTTCAAAACCCGTTTTGTTGTTGTACCCATTCAAAATTCATTCTTGTTCCTGTGCCCATTCAGAATCTACTTTGTTCCCATTTTCCCAATCAAAATCTGTTTTGTTCCTATGCTCATTCAAAATCTACTTTGTCTCCTTCCTTCAATCTACTTTGTCTCCATTCCCATCAAAATCTATTTTGATCCCATTCCCATTCAAAAAATTTTTTTTTTTCCCTATGCCTAATTAAAATCTATTTTGTTCCTATACCCATTCAAAATCTGTTTCGTGTTCCTCTATCCATTTAAAATCTCTTTTGTTCCAATGCCCATCCAAAATCTATTTTGTTCCCATACCCATTAAAAATCTATTTTGTTCCCATACCCACCCAACATCTTTGTTCCTATACCCATTCGAATCTATTGTCCCACCATAAAAAAACATTGTCCATACCCATTATTTTGTTCCCATCCCTATTGTTCCATACCCATTAAAAATCTATTTTGTTCCCATACCCATTAAAAATCTATTTTGTTCCCATACACCCACACTCCATACCCATCCAAAATCTTTTGTATCCCTATGTAACCACACCCATCCATCCAAATCTATTTTGTTCCCATACCCATTAAAAATCTATTTTGTTCCCATACCCACCCAACATCTTTGTTCCTATACCCATTCGAAATCTACTTTGTTCCTATACCCATCCGCAATCTTTGTTCCCATACCCATTTATTTTGTTCCTAGGCCCACCCAAAATCTTTCGTCCCATACCCATTCAAAATCTATTTTGTTCCGATGCCAGTCCAAAATCTTTCGTCCCATACCCATTCAAAATCTATTTTGTTCCAATGCCTATCCAAAATCTTTCGTCCCTATACCCATTCAAAATCTATTTTGTTCCGATGCCAGTCCAAAATCTTTCGTCCCATACCCATTCAAAATCTATTTTGTTCCAATGCCTATCCAAAATCTTTCTTCCTATACCCGTTCAAAATCTATTGTTCAATCTACCAAATCTTCTTTATACCCTCCAATCTGTTTTGTTCTGTGCCCACTCACGGAACACAACTTACCTTCATTCGTTGATTTTTTTTTTTTTTTTTTTCAAAAGTCATATTCGCCAATCACTTTTTCACTATAAGAAATATTCTTCGAAATTCCGTGGGTATAGTGATGCGATCAACAAAGAGTGTAAGAAGAAGAGGCTGGTAAGATTTTAAGGGGTACTTCTAAAAAAAACTTTTTAAAAATTGTACTATAAGCCATTTCTATAATCCGTAATGCTCCAATTCGTAAGATCCGTCTGAAAAAAAAAAAAGACTTTCAAGAAAGGAACGAAAACACCACACACACACACACACCACACACACACACACACACACACACACACACACACACACGCACGCACGCACGCACACACACACACGCACATCGGACTTCGTCATGAGACCCGTGATACACATCTTGTCAGAACTGATCGTGATGACCTATACTGTGTGATGATGGTGCAAGGTTTTTTTTTTCTCTCTTTCCCTGTATCAGTCTGTAACTGTTTCTCTGGCTGTCTGTCCGTCTACTTCTTCACACCCCCCAACCCCCCCACCCCCCACTACCCCCATCCCCACCCCCACCCCCCCTCCCGTCTCTCTCTCTGTCTCCCAAGGCTGGGTAAAAAAAAAAAAGCATGCGCAATTTGCTTATCTCAGTACCTTGGTTATAAATAGAAATTTCGTTCGTTCGTTCGTTCATTTTGTTCGTTCTCTCTGTCTCTCGCCATCCCTCCCATCCCCCTCCTCTCTCTCTCGCACCCCCCCCCCCCCCCCCCCCCTTCTGTCTTTCTTTCTCGCTCTGACTTTGTGAGTGCGTACATGTGTGTGTGTGTGTGTGTGTGTGGTGTGTGTGTGTGTGTGTGTGTGTGTGTGTGTGTGAGTGAGTAAGTAAGCGTGTGTGCGTGTGTTGTGTGTGTGTGTGTGTGTGTGTGTGTGTGTGTGTGTGTGGTGTGTGAGTGAGTAAGTGAGCGTGTGTGCGTGCGCGCGTGCTTGCGTGCGCGCACGCGAATCAGAGAGAGAGAGAGAGACAGACAGAGAGACAGGCAGAGAAAAAGAGAGACAGACAGACAGACAGAGAGCGTGCGTCTCTCTGTATGTATGTATGTACACATGCACCTACATTTGTAAGCAAAAGTTTCAACAAGCCGGTCGTCTATTCATCTTCTTCCTGGTTCAACTCTTGTTCCTCTTCGTAGCAAACGGAGTAACTGTTGTGTCTAAAAGACCAGAGATGGAAAGGCGAGGCTTCTCTCATTGTGTACACACAGCCCTTTTCTTTCCCATAGCGCACAAACAGAAACCTCCCCTCCTGACTGGTGGACGGAAAGATCGGCATTTTCTGACTGGTGAATAAAAATATTCGGAATTCTCGAAGCTAAACAGCATCGCCAGAACCGTGGAGGGAGAAAAAAAATCACTTCCTCCCATATATATTACACACACACACACACACACACACACACACACACACACACACACACGGTCCCCCCCCCCCCCCTTTTTTTTTTTTTTTTTTTCCCACAAAACCCTCCCCTAATCTCCATCTCTCCCTGCACGTTTGAGACACGCCCAATGTCTCCTTCCCCTCTCCCCACCCCGCCCGACCCCCCTCCTCCTACCCTCTCAACCCCCCCCCCCCCCGCCCCCCTACCCTCCCCACCCACTCCCCTCCCTAAACTGATTTCTACTTCTCACAGTACAATTCACACAGTAATCGGATTGGAGTTTTCCCGCCATGATCGCGGCAGGTTCTACAACTCCTCCCCGAACATTACCGCCGCTTCGGCGAGGATTGGGGCCGCCGAAGGATTCGTCGGGCTGAGACTAGACTGACACTGACGTATGCCCCCGAGTTTGACGTCACGGCACGAGCTCCTTCCCGGCAGACGACGAACCGCCGCGAGGGATCGTGGTGACCCCGAAGACGTCCAGCAGCCCGTTCTTTTGTCCGCCGCGAGCTCCCCCCCCCCCCCCCCCCCACCCCCACCCTCCCCCCATAAAGTGTCATCGAAGCGAGATTAATTTCTCTCTCTCTCTTTTGTGCCAGGGCGAAGGGGTGCGGAATAATTGTGGTATTGCGGTGGACAGAGAGAGAGAGAGAGGTGGGGGGGGGGGGGGGGGGAGAGTAGAGAGAGAATGTGTGCGGGCGCACGCGTGTGTGTGTGTGTTAAAGGTCATGGAAGAGACGTATCTACGTGTGTTGTGTGCGTGCGTGCGTGCGCGCGTGCGTGCGGCGTGGCGTGTGGTCTGTGTCTGTGTTTGTGAGCACGCGCGTGCACGCGCACTCTGGCGTTGAAGGAGGTGGGGTGCTAGAAGAAAGACGAGTCGTGAAGATGAACGGGCACAGAGCGAAACAAAGTGTCCTCCCATCCCAAACGCCCCCCCCCCCCCCCCTTTCTGTGTCCCTCCGCTGTCCAACCAGTCGCCATAAATCGCGCAAATTATTCATTATATCACTACTACTAGCCTTGCCAGCCGATCCAAAGTCATCAGCGGTTAAAAAAAAAAAAAAAAAAAAAAAAAAAAATTAATAAAAATAAAATAAATTTAAAAAACCGGACAGAAGAAGCATTTGCGGACGGCTTCTGCGATTCACACTTGCATAGTCGGCAATCCAATCCAATCACAGGCATGT
>CM065734.1:17411867-17414367 GCA_033310375.1 Conus canariensis | reverse complement strand
CTGTCTGTCTGTCTTCTCTCTCTCTCTCTCTCTCTCTCTCTCTCTCTCTCTCTCTCTGTCCACTCAAATGAACGTACACTTTAATCGGAACATCTGAAAGTCGGTGACGGGGGGGGGGGGGGGGGGGGGGGGAGAATATACGGGCAGCTATTGGGCAAGAGATGGTGGACAGAGACAGCGTCCAAAAGACAGGTGGACCGCTGTCCCTCAGGCCAGTCTGTGTAGGCCTGTTTCCGCTGCCAGCCACCCCAAATCCTTATCACCAATCAGCAGGTCTCTGTCATCCTGTGCTGTGTTCGCCACACGGGCTCAGACACTTCAGCGTCCCCTTTCTTTTTCCAGTGTAGTGTGCGTGGTGTGGTGTGTGTGTGTGTGTGTTGTGTGTGGTGTGTGTGTGTGTGTGTGGTGCAGGTCATTCTGTGCTGTGTTCGCCACACGGGCTCAGACACTTCAGCGTCCCCTTTCTTTTTCCAGATCGTGAAAAGTGGAGGCTGAGTTGGATAAGTGTGCGTGCGTGTGCGTGAGTGGTGCGCGTGTGTATGTGTGCGTGCGTGGTGTGTGTGTGTGTGTGTGTGTGTGTGTGTGTGTGTGTGTGTGTGTGTGTGTGTGTGTGTGCAGGTCATTCTGTGCTGTGTTCGCCACACGGGCTCAGAGACTTCAGCGTCCCCTTTCTTTTCCCTGATCGTGAAAGTGGAGGCTGAGTTGGACAAGCGTGTGTGTGTTGTGTGTGTGTGTGTGTGTGTGTGTGTGTGTGTGTGCGTGGCGTGCGTGCGTGCGTGCGTGTGTGTGTGGTGGTGTGTGTGTGTGTGTGTGTGTGTGTTGTGTGTGTGTGTGTGTGCAGGTATGTGTGAGTGTGCCAACTATTCAAACCTTCCTGCTTTTTCTTCAAAATCTTATCTTTTCAATCAGTGTGCGTTTCCTCTACATAAAAGTAAAAACTACAGGAAAACACACACACACACACACACACACACACACACACACACACACACACACACACACACACACATCCTCGCCCAAGTCTGTTTCTGTTTTTATTACTACCAGTTTCCAATATAAATTCTTTAAAAAAAAAAAAAAAAAAGATGTTTGGGACAAAACTTAATGACAAGCCAAACTCTCGGCTTCCTGGCCAGTGACAAATCGTCTACTCCTCAAATCTCCACAGAAGTTCTACCACACCTTCCCTGCTATCATCAGTCTGGACTCGCTCAGAATCATCCCCCTATCAACGAGACAACGACCTCCTGGCGGCTCCTCAGCAGGGTGAAACCTCTGAAATAGACGAAAGGACCATCTTCACCCGTCCCCTAACCTCTCACTCTTCTCTCCCACATCAAAACCATTTGTCGTCTTCTGGCTTTAGCATTAGGGTTTGGTTGGTTTGTTCGTTTGTTTGTTTTTGTGTTGATGAGGTGGGTTTTTTTTTCCCCCGTCTAACATCACCTAGAGTGGATAGACGTTCAATTTGAAAGTAACTGGTTTGGAAAGAGATGAAGTGGGCGTCTCACCTACAGACCCACAGCCTCCCCAGGAGAGGGCGTAAGCTGCTGAGAGTCAAGAGGCTGGCAGTTGCCGTGCCAGGTAGAACTGGTGTTGTGTGTTGTGTGTGGGGGGGGGGGGGGGGAGGGGGGTGATTATAGAGTGGGGAGTGCCAGCCACCGAGTGCTTGACGATCAGAGCCAACACCTCCCTCCCAGCCAGACGTCCCCTACACCAGGTTTCCAACAGGCAAAGGTGGTGGGTTGATCCGAGCTCACGCCCTTTTCCCCCCTTGGTGTCAAGTGGATCCTGGGGAGTTCCTTTCACCACGGCCACGTTTTTTTCTGCCAGCCATGTGGCTCTGAGACCCTGTCGGTGGCCTACTAGCAGTTGAAGCCATGATCCCCAACCCTGCCAAAGCCATTCCAGCAGCGCTGCTGTTGTCAGACACAGGATGAAGCACAATGAGCCCAACAGAGTCCACTACCTTTACCTCCTCTCTCTGCTCCAGATCTCTTTCACAGCAACCATGCTTTAGGGATTTTATTTTATCCCCCGAACTGCACACAAACGTGCAGACTCATCTGCGGAACAACAGACCAACTCCCCCCCCCCCCCCCCCCCCCCCCCCCCCACCCACCCACCCCCGCCCACTTCAAAAGAAATATAAAAAAAAAGTCAGATGTAAGGTTAACATCCTGTCAAAGTATTCTGCTTACGAATTACAAGAGGAATAAGCAATGGAAGAAATTACAATGGTCATAAATAGTACCCCACACACACACACACACACACACACACACACACACACACACACACACACAACACACACACAAACGCACCAAACCTCACGCACACCGCACGCACGCACGCAAGCACACACACACACACACACACACAACACACACACACACACACACACACACACACACACACACCTTCCTTACTCTAATCAATCCCAACGCACACAGAAGACCCCATCCATGTCTTCACCAAATCCCCGTTAACACCGAACCAG
>CM065734.1:17402181-17406767 GCA_033310375.1 Conus canariensis | reverse complement strand
TTGTGTGTGTGGGTGTGCGGTGTGTGTGTGTGTGTGGGCGTGCGCGCTTGTATGTAAATGTGTCAATTTATCCGGAATTAGGCAAGTACGCTTCAAACTGAATGTATCATAGGAGCAAGAGTACTGTAAGTAATGCTAAGTAATCAACAATCTAATATTAAAGGATAGAGAACATCAAAGGTAAATGCCCACTGGGCTGTGTAAACAAACATTTACAAACTGAGGAAAGAAAAGAGTAGTCATTCAAAATCTTGGACACAGATGACGGACTGGATCCGTCAGATAAACTACAAACGCCCGACTTACGATATAATTCCCTTGCTCTTGGACAATTGATTAATATTGTCCTACTCCGATGTGTTTCTCCACAAAGGCATCTAATGTTTTTACAGAACTTCGTACGAAGGGAATTTAACCACATTCTGTGCAGTAAAACTTCTAACCTCTCTAGACAGAGAAGCAAGGTGATTGTTTGACGAGGCTTTTCGAGTTGATTTGCCCACCAAATTTAAAAACAACTCTGATAATACTGAGTATCCGAGTGCATTATCAAGTTTCTGAAGCTTTCATCCGATGCTTTGTTTAGAAGAATATTGCATTCTGTTAAATCCAAAGGAATGTTAAGGGGAATTGAACCCTCAACAACATCTGTTAAATAAATTGCAGAGCATTGATTGCAAGGCTTACAAACTCGCTCTTGGTGTTCCCATACATACATCCAACTTAGGAACATACAATGAGATTGGAGTGCTACCTCTCGGCGAGGTTCGCAAAAAAAAGCTGCGTCGAAGTTCGTTCTGAAGAGTTTTAAACAGAAAAATTTATGTGCAAAAGAAGTTTGTTTTAAATTCTGAAAAAAGATTTTGGAAAACGAGCTAGAGGAATACGATCTACAAATCAATCTACTCGTATACTGCTCACCTTATCAGAGATTCCAACATAAATAGAAATGAAATCGCTGTTAAACCATCCTTTTCACCAGTACCAAGATGGGAATAAAACGAAGGCCTCCTTTGATACGATTCATTCAGATTTGTCCAAAAAAGATTCATCCAACATACTAAAAATTTCCGTATGCTTACTCCTGGAAAATCAGTACAAGAACCACCTAAACATTTTCACAGACGGCTCAGTGCTAGAAGACAGTATGACAGGGGCAGCTTTTGTAATACCTGACTTAAACGTGGAGAAAATGTACCATCTTGGCAGAAATTGTTCGATTTTTAGTGCCGAGCTAGCCGCCATCCTAATGTCCTTAAATTATATTCTTTATTTCCATCTGAATGTCAGTCACGTACTAGTATGTGCTGATTCTAGATCTGCTCTTGAAGCAATCCGGTCTTCAAATTCAAAAATCCGTCTGGAGATAATAACAGAAATAAATCATGTTATACATCTTTTATCCGATAAAGGCACATCAGTTAGTTTTTGCTGGGTCCCCTCTCATTGTGGCATTTCAGCAAATGAGAGAGTCGATCAGGCTGCAAGAAAGGCAGCTCGAAATGTTGTGTGTGTGTGTGTGTGTGTGTGTGTGTGTGTGTGTGTGTGTGTGTGTGTGTGTGTGTGTGTGTGTGTTGTGCTCTGTGTGCATTGATTTACATCTATTCTTATACGTGTCTTCACCATCATCCCCCCCCCCCCCCCCCCCCCCCCCCCCCCCCCCCCCCCCCCCCCCCCCCCCCTCCCCCCCCCCCCCCCCCCCCCCCCCCCCCCCCCCCCCCCCCCCCCATTTGATTTTCGGTGTTCTTTCAAATCCAAATTAATTTCTCCCTCCTTCACCGTCCAGTCAGGGCTGTGGAGTATGGCAAAGTTGACTTCATTTTCCACTCCCCCCCCCCCCCCCCCCCCCCCCCCCCCCCCCCCCGTATCACGCTCACGTCTTTCCCTCTCTCCCCTTCTTCTCGGGTCAAAGAGCATGTCAGGAAACGCAGAACACACGTTCAGAAAAACGAAGGCGTGAAGTGTGGACCGGAAGACGGGGTGGGGGGGGGGGGGGGGGGGGGGGGGGACGAGGAAAAGGAATGTGACGCAGCAGAGGCAATTACGCTAATTAC
This sequence comes from Conus canariensis, assembly GCA_033310375.1. Taxonomy (NCBI): domain Eukaryota; kingdom Metazoa; phylum Mollusca; class Gastropoda; order Neogastropoda; family Conidae; genus Conus; species Conus canariensis. The sequence goes on along the minus strand of CM065734.1, from coordinate 17,404,713 downwards.
TTTGGCAGAGCAGACAATCATCATCCCTCGTGCCTCCCGAGCCAAAGGTGAACGCCACAACTCTCAGCATCGTGGTATGCTTGGAAAAGAACTCCTCTTGTCCCCCTTGAGCAACAGCGAGAGAAAGCAAGAAACACACATACACAGGTGCGCGCGTACGCACGCACGCACGCACACGCACACGCACGCACACACCACACACACACACACACACCAGAAGGGCACTTCGAGGACCAAAGACCTTCACCAAGGTCGAACACGAATGTTTGCTGACAGACGTACACAGACATAGGCCTACATTAGGCTAGGCCTAAGTGCTTCGACAAATTATGCCATTTTGAAAATGACGTCATCCGTTTTTCATCATTGGTTAAGCCATATCTGTAGATTTTTGTTGTTGTTTTGTTATGCTATTCTTGTGGCGCAGGATCTAGATAGCAACACTGAAGACCGACCGATCGGCAGTTGGATCTGTGGATCAAATGGGTTCACCCTTCAGCCACAGTCCATCTAACCACCTTCTTTTTTCTTCTTCTTCTTCCACTTCTTCCTCTTCTTCTTCTCCTTCTACTACTACTACTACTACTTCTTCTTAACCATCATTTTCATCATCATCATCTTCTTCTTCTTCTTCTTCTTCTTCTTCTCATCATCATCATCATTTTCAAAATCATCATCATCCTCTTCTTCTTCAACATCATCATCTTCTTCTTCTCCTTTTCTTCGTCATCATCATCATCATCATCATCTCCTCCTCCTCCTCCTCCTCCTTCTTATCGTCATCACCATCTTCTTCTTCTTCTTCTCCACCTCCTCCTCTTCCTCCTCCTTCTTCTTCATCGTCATCACCATCTTCTTCTTCTTCTTCTTCTCCACCTCCTCCTCTTCCTCCTCCTTCTTCTTCATCGTCATCACCATCTTCTTCTTCTTCTTCTCCACCTCCTCCTCTTCCTCCTCCTTCTTCTTCATCGTCATCACCATCTTCTTCTTCTTCTTCTTCTTCTCCACCTCCTCCTCTTCCTCCTCCTTCTTCTTCATCGTCATCACCATCTTCTTCTTCTTCTCCACCTCCTTCTTCTTCTTCATCGTCATCACCATCTTCTTCTTCTTCTTCTCCACCTCCTCCTCTTCCTCCTCCTTCTTCTTCATCGTCATCACCATCTTCTTCTTCTTCTTCTTTTCCACCTCCTCCTCTTCCTCCTCCTTTTCTTCATCGTCTCACCATCTTCTTCTTCTTCTTCTTCTCCACCTCCTCCTTCTTCTTCATCGTCATCACCATCTTCTTCTTCTTCTTCTCCACCTCTTCCTTCTTCTTCATCGTCATCACCATCTTCTTCTTCTCTTCTCCACCTCTTCCTTCTTCTTCATCGTCATCACCATCTTCTTCTTCTTCTTCTCCCCTCTTCTTCTTCTTCATCGTCATCACCATCTTCTTCTTCTTCTCCACCTCTTCCTTCTTCTTCATCGTCATCACCATCTTCTTCTTCTTCTCCACCTCCTTCTTCTTCTTCAGCGTTTCCTGCCACGCTTCGCAGGCCCCACTGTCGTGAACGAAGTCCGCCGTCTGTCTCAGCGACTGTCGCCTGTTCCCCCCCCCCCCTCTCCCCTCCCCCCACCACCAGCTTCTCCCTGGGGTCCGCCACGTTTGCTGTCGTAGGATGTCAGAGGTGGGACAGGACTGTGGAGAATGTGGGTTGGTGTCTGCGGCACCAGCGCCGCATGGGCCACTCGTCTGTGTAAGTGATCTTCAGCCTGTAGAGACGCGTACCGATCCGACATCGTCCTGTTCTCAGTCTGAATGAAGATGGGGACCTGTTGCGCCCCCCCCCCCCCCCCCCCCCCCCCCCCCCCCCCCCCCCCCCCCCCCCCCCCCCCCCCCCCCCCCCCCCCCCCCCCCCCCCCCCCCCCCCCCCCCACCCCCCCCCCCCCCCCCCCCCCCCCCCCCCCCCCCCCCCCCCCCCCCCCCCCCCCCCCCCCCCCCCCCCCCCCCCCCCCCCCCCCTTTCCTCTTTTTCCCCAGCTGGTCGCACGCCATCGCTTCTCTGCCCTCCACCCACCCCCCCCCCCCCCCCCCCCCCCCCCCCCCCCCCCCCCCCCCCCCCCCCCCCCCCCCCCCCCACTCCCACCTCAGCGCTGTCTCTATGCATTTCTAAAAAAACAAACAAACAAAACAAACAAAAACGCACTATTGACTAAGTTTTGATTGAAATAGGTTCAGTAGTTCGTTGAGTTTTTACCTGCGAACAGACAAACAAACAAAACAAAACAAAACAAACTGGCATGCGCGTGCAACCGTTACTTCATGGCAAGAGGTTAAAATGTATACCAGGAAGTGAGGGTTGACGTGTTGGGGGGGAAACGGGAGGGGGGTGGGGGGGGGGGGGTTGGGGGTGGGGGGTGGGGGGAGGAGAAACAGAATCAGAGAATGCTCACAGCTGCTTGGCTCAAGCCCCCCCCCCCACCTCCCCTCCCTGATCCCCCTCCTTCATCCATCCCCCCTTCCCCACCCTACCCTCTCCCACTCTCTCCAGTG
>CM065734.1:17392181-17397181 GCA_033310375.1 Conus canariensis | reverse complement strand
AAGTGCATTGATACGGTTTGGGGTCCGATAGTCCGACACTTCACGATTCCGACATTTCGATAGTTCGACAAATCATGATTCCGACGTTTTCGACAATCCGACAATTTTGTCGGACCAACGAAACTTGTTTTGTAATGTTTTATTTTGTGCCAATAGTTCGACACATCACGATTTCGACGTTTGCAATACCAGAGAGAGAGAGAGAGAGAGAGAGAGAGAGAGAGAGAGAGAGAGAGATTTTACTTTCAATATGTCAGACTAACGGGAATTATAAAACTGGGTTGTGTGTCGGATTATCGAAACGAGTTGGAATTGTCGGAATCGTGGGATGTCGGACTATCGCTACTTTTTCTTACAGTGTCGGATTATTTAAACATCTGAACGTGGGGTGTCGGACTACCGATGTGTCGGACTATCGAAACGTCGGACTGCCGGGCCCAGCCCCATTGGGATACACGGGGCTGCTACTTTCAAGTGAACAGGCGGAATTACCTGCCAGTCCCCGTAACTCTGAACTGAAAAATAACCGCCCTTGTTCTGGTTATATGCGTACTTGACTTGTCGTAAAAAAAAGAAAAAAGAAATGAAACAAAAATAAAATGAAATACAATAAAACAAAATAAAAGAAAGAAAAAAAGAAAACGAAGGCAGTTTCGCTTCAGTTCTCTCCCCGCATCTAGGTCAAGAGAATTGTTCTGCTGGCTTTCACGAGTTGACGCCCAAGAGGAAGAGCTCTTTCCGTAGAAGCACCATCAATCTCTAAACCATCAATCTATAAATCTCTAAACCATGAATCTGTGAATCTCTAAACCATGAATCTATTAATCTCTAAACCATGAATCTCTAAACCATGAATCTATGAATCTCTAAACCATAAATCTATCTATGAATCTCTAAACCATGAATCTATCTATGAATCTCAAAAAAATGAATCTATGAATCTCTAAACCATGAATCTCTACACCATGAATCTATCTATGAATCTAAACCATGAATCTATCTATGAATCTCTAAACCATGAATCTATGAATCTCTAAACCATGAATCTCTAAACCATGAATCTATGAATCTCTAAACCACGAATCTATCTATGAATATCTAAACCATGAATCTATGAATCTCTAAACCATGAATCTATGAACCTCTAAACCATGAATTTATCTATGAATCTCAAACCATGAATCTATGAATCTCTAAACCATGAATCTATGAATCTCTAAAACATGAATCTATCTATGAATTTCTAAACCACGAATCTATGAATCTCTAAACCATGAATCTATCTATGAATCTCTAAACCACAAATCTATCTATGAATATCTAAACCATGAATCTATGAATATCTAAACCATGAATCTATCTATGAATCTCTAAACCATGAATATATCTATGAATCTTAACCATGATATCTTATCTTATGAATCTCTAAACCATGAATCTATGAATCTCTAAACCACGAATCTATCTATGAATCTCTAAACCATGAATCTATGAATCTCTAAACCACGAATCTATCTATGAATCTCTAAACCATGAATCTATCTATGAATCTCTAAACCATGAATCTATGAGTCTAAACCATGAATTTATCTATGAATTTCTAAACCATGAATCTATGAATCTAAACCATGAATCTGTCTATGAATCTCTAAACCATGAATCTATCTATGAATCTCTAAACCATGAATCTATCTATGAATCTCTAAATCATGAATTTATCTATGAATCTCAAACCATGAATCTATGAATCTCTAAACCAATGGCACCAAAGACTAACGTGAAAGAACAACATGTCCGCTATGAGGACGTAAAACTCAACCATTGGCCGTAGAAGCAGCCATGCAAGTTCTGAGAGAGAGAGAGAGGAGAGAGGAAGGGAGTGATCGTTCCTTCCTTTGAAAAACCCAGTTACGCAGATCCCACGCAGGAGCGAGCTAAACAGCAGTTTTGCGAGAATTTTTTTTGAACAGACTCCGATCTGGGATAGTATTGTTTTGTGCCTTGTGTGTGTGTGTGTGTGTGTGTGTGTGTGTGTGTGTGTGTGTGTGTGTGTGTGTGTTTGTTTTTTTTTTTATGGCTGTTGTGTGTCACGTCTTATCACGAAGATCTATTTGTCGAACATGTAGTCTACTTGTTTGTTTCGTATTGTATATGTAATGAGCGGTATTTTGCTTCTTTTTTTTCCCCTGTAACTTTACTTGTAGGTTGTTTTTTCCCCCAGTAACACTGCTGAAGTCTCCTTGAAGTTTTTGCGTAGTTTCTTCCACCGGGAATATCCTGCTTTACTAAATTCAGGGACCTACTTTCATGGCGACTTTCCAGTGCTGTTTAGATCCATCCTATCAATACATTCCCGGATACTCCCTCTCTCACTCTCTCTGTCTGTCTGTCTCTCTCTCATACACACACGCGCGCGCGCGCGCGCTGAATATTATTGGTATATTTCTTCCCCCCCCCCCCCCCCCCCCCCTCCGTTTCATCCTCACCCTCCTCTTCCTCGGGCAACAAGCTTGGCATCTAACGGAGTTGACGACTCCACACAAACAGAAGACCGCACCACAAACTTAACTCGCCCCCCCCCCCCCCCCCCCCCCAACTCTTCAATCCAAACGTCCAGGATGATTGCGTTACATGTTACTTCACAGGTTTGTAACGGAACAGGAATCTGTTTGTCTGCCTGTTTGTTTCTTCATCTATCGTCGTCAAACACACACACACACACACACACACACACACACACACACACACACACACACACACACACACACACAGGGAGACAGAGGAACAGACAGAGAGCTGATTTTAAAGCTGAAGTAGACTGGAGCTCATCTGTTTATTTGCTTTCTCTCTGAATTACTAGGTTTGTTTTATAGACAGCCTGGGCGGCCCTCATTAGGAAAACATGCACACAGACGCAGACGTAATTATAAGCTAATGATACACACTGGTAAATACCCTTAAAAATGCATGATTAAAAGCGACGTGAATTACATAAAACTTGCTTGCAGACTCCCTGAAAAATCTTGTTCAGAGATGGGCCTCATCTTCCGGCGATTTTTGAGTTTCTGAAAGAGATCTTAGATTTGACGGGAAGAAAGGTTTTTAACGAAATTCCGCCGTGTTTTTGGAAAATCTTATTTGGCCAATTCTCTTAAAAATGGCATTAAAGGTAAATTATTCAGATGCATTAAAAGCATGTACAATGATGTCAAAGCCAGAGTTCGATGTGGTTCTATGTTAACTGATTACATTGCCTGCACATCAGGATTAAGGCAAGGAGATGCTTGCAGCCCTGTTCTGTTTTCTCTTTTCATTAACGAACTGGCGGTTGAAGTAATTAATAAAGGAAGACATGGCGCTCGATTTTCACTAGATGCATTCGAATTATTTATTCTGTTGTGGCTGACGATATCGTTTTGATGGCAGAAACAGTTACAGGTCTGCAAACACAATTGAACAGCTTACAACATGCCGCTGCATCTCTTCAACTTAAAGTTAATATGACTAAAAGCAATATCCCAGTATTTCGGAAGGGTGGATATTTGAGTGTGAGAGAAAAATGGTTGTATAACGGTGAAAGAATGCCTGTGGTTAATGCGTATAAATATTTAGGATTTTTTTTTCTACGCGCTTCAGCTTCACTGCTGCATGCAAAGACCTTGCAAGGAGAGCTAAGAATGCTTTGATTTATCTTTTTAAAAGGTTATACATGTTAGATAACAACTCTTTTAATTTATTCATGAAATTGTTTGATTATGAGATACAGCCAGTTGTGCAGTATGGCTCTGAATTATGGGGCCTAGACAATGCTGTTGTCCATTGTGAATCAGTCCATTTATTTGCGTTGAAGAAATTTTGAGGAGTAGACAGGGAACACCCAATGACCTTGTTTATGGTGAAACAAATCGCTATCCAATATATATAAATTCTGCTGTTAAGTGTATTCGCTACTGGCTTAAGCTGATACACATGGAGAATCACAGGATTCCACGCAAAGCTTATATGTTATTTGACCTTGATATAAAAGGTAAGAAAAATTGGGTACAAATGTACGCTAATGTTTGTTTAAATATGGATTTGGATTTGTTTGGGCAAGTCAAGGCGTTGGAAATGTTCATGATTTCATACGTTGTTTCAAGCAAAGGCTGACTGACTGTAGGTGGCAAACTTGGTCCGATCATATTCAAACTAGTGATAGATTCAGCTTGTATAGAGCTTTTTGCAGTGACCACAGTTTAAAACCTTACATTTAGATACTGATAGGCACCTAAAATATATTACGACTTGATTTAGGCTCGGGATTTCTGAGCTGGAATTACATCGCTTCCGATACAAAGCGTCTATGTTCAACGATTTAATTTGTCCCTTATGTACTGAAAGCGAAGAAAGTGAGGTGCATTTTGTTCTCTGTTGCCCAGCTCTTAAACGTATACGCGAAACTTTAATTAAGCCTAAACACTATAGACATCCTTCACTGTTTAAACTGAGTTTGCGAATGTCATCGACCAAACCTGAAGATGTGCGTAATCTTTCTTTGTTTTTGTATAAAGGATTCAAAATGAGAGATGTTGTGACTTCTTGAAAGGTACATGAATACATTTATATCATCAGTAACTTGTATTTTGAATCTGTTATATATCTTCACTCAGTTACATGTTCACATTCCCCTTCATGATGGGCTGAGGCCTAATATGAATAAAATATCTTGAGTCTTGAGTCTCTCTCTCTCTCTCTCTCTCTCTCTCTCTCAGACAAGTAAACGACTCATTCGTTAAGTCAGATCGACAAAATACGTCTAGTACCCATCGCAAAGTCAAGACACCGTCGTGTAGTGAGTGACGCACTCACACAACAGAAGCGGACACCGTTCACGGCGTGCTGTTTGAAAAAAAAAAAAGAAAGAAAGAAAAGAAAAGAAAAAGAAAAATTAAAAAAGAAGAGAGAGAGAGAGAGAGAGAGAGAGAGAGAGAGAGAGAGAGAGAGCTGCCCGAGTAGATAAA
>CM065734.1:17377181-17382181 GCA_033310375.1 Conus canariensis | reverse complement strand
ACAGACACACACACACACACACACACACACACACACACACACACACACAGAGTCTCTTTTATTTAACGTCAACCCCTGGGCTACCAGGGATGATACACATGTGAACAGCCTATGGAACAAAGAGAGAGACAGAGACAGAGAGACAAAGGCAAAGACAAAGAGACCCCAGGGTTGGGAGAAGGAAGAAAAGGGAAGAGAGAAGGAGGGGTGGGTGGGGAGGGAACAGAACATAAGGCTCCTGAACAGTCGCTCTTTTCCACAGCTTGAAAGCCGCGCTCTACTTAGACGATGTCATCCTGGCGGTGCTCGCTAGTCCAGCCACATGTCAGAGCAGTTCACCCTTCTGGAACGCGGCCACACAGACAACCAGGACAACGTGGACAGAAATATCGTGATGGACACTCGGCAAAGACGTCAACACCCTCGTCGTACCTTCCAAATGACGCCCTCCAGCTCACCAGATGAGGCCATCAGGTGAAAATAAACTACAGTCCTCCTTCGTGTCGGAAACTCAACACGCACACAATAATCATCAGACGTAGATATGAAGAGGAAGTTTGCACGCGTGGACGGCGACAGCAATTTTTCACACAACGTCACAAAACAAACAAACAAGCAAAGGGTTGCGGTAATGAGGGACGTGGGCGGAGAGGAAATGGGGTAGGGGTGGGGAGAGGAGGTGAGAGGAGAGGTAGGGAGGTGAGGAGGGGGGGGGGGGGGTGGTTGTAAGTAATCACCCATCATTCTGAGATCCGTGTCAGATTTGTTTCCAACTCGAGCTGGTCGGTCGGTCGCAAAGGGGTGGGTGGGGGTGGGAGTGGGGGGCAGGAAGAGAGAATAAAAGAGAGATAGACAAAGAGACAGAGACAAAGAGAGAGAGTGCAGAGAGTACACTGGCAAATATTTTAGGTTTGTCTCAAGTTTTGTTTTTTTTTAAATAAAAATTGTATGTTTCTCTTTTTGCATAAACAGTGTACACACAAACGATCATCAGCAAATCTGACAAGTACAAACAGTGTACAAACGTACAAGCACCAACAAATCTGACAAAATACATATACAACTGCATAAAGCAGAGAACTATATTACTTCCACATTTACAAGGTTTTGTAAACCACTCAAAGATAGGTAGATATATATGCCATTGTGCCAGTAAGTTCTGCTGAGACATATCTATACGGCAGACAGACAGGCAGACAGGCAGGCAGACAGACAGGCAGACAGACAGGCAGACAGACAGAGACAGAGAAGCCAGGGTTGGGAGAAAGGAAGAAAAGGGAGGAGAGGAGGGGAGGGGGGGGGGGAGGGAGGGAGCAGGAGGCAGTGAAGAGAATACAAAGACTCCTGAACAGTCGCTCCTTTCGACCAGTTTGAAATTCGCGCTTTAAGATGATTTCAGCTTGGCGCAAACTCCAAAAGCACTCCCATCTGAAAATCACAGCCGTTCGCCCCTTCTGGAAGGCTCGCCACATGGACAACCAGGACAACGTGGACAGAAATATCGTGATGGACACTCGGCAAAGACGGCAACACCCTCGTCGTACCTTCCAAATGACGCCCTCCAGCTCACCAGATGAGGCCATCAGGTGAAAATAAACTACAGTCCTCCTTCGTGTCGGAAACACACACACACGCACACAATAATCATCAGACATAGATATGAGGAATAAGTTTGCACGTGTCAACGATGACAGCATTTTTTTTTTTTCACAACGTCAGAAAACAAACAAACAAAGAAAAAAAACCGAGAGAAAGCTTGTGTAATGAAGGGTCAGGGGTGGAGAGCAAAGGGGGTAGGGCTGGGGGTGGGGGTGGGGAAGAGGCAGAGGACGAGAGGACCTGGGCGAGGGGGGGGGGGAGGAAAGGGAGGAGGGAGGTGTTGAGGATGGTTGTAAGTAATCACCCATCATTCTGAGATCTGTGTCAGGTTTATTTCCAACCCGGGGGGGGGGGGGGGGGGGGGGGGGGGGGGGGGGGGGGGGGGGGGGTGGGGGGGGGGGGGTGAAAGGATGGAGAGAGAGAGACGAGATGGGCAGAGACGGACGTGGGGGGCGGGTGAGAAAGGGGGAGACAGAAGAGAGGGAAAGAGAGGAGGGGAAGAGGAGACAGACAGACAGACGTGGGGGAGAGAGATGAGGAGACAGACAAACAGAAACAGAGAGAGACAGAAGAGACAGATGGGAGACGAGAGAAAGAGACGATGAGAGGAGAGACACACAAACAGAGAGAGACAAAGAGACAGAGAGAGGAAGAGAGAGAGAGAGAGAGAGACACACACAACACACACCACACACACAACACACACAACAGCGACACAAGACAGAGGAGAAGAGACAGAGACAGAGAGAGAAGACAGAGAGACGACGACGAGAAAGAGAGAGAGAGACAAAGCGACAGAGAGAGAGTGAGAGACCGCAGTCAGAGAGGGACTTTCTGACGGACAAGAGATAGACAGTGACGGAGAGGTACTGGGGGAAAAGTTCGATCGAGTTTTTGTTTCCAATTTAGTACAGAAAGTGGACGCGTCGGCGTTGGGTAGTTGAGTGTCTGAGACTGAGATGTGTCTCCCGCCGTTAATTTACCCAGATACTGCTGGGGTCTGGCTGGCTCTCTTCCCTCTGTGCAAGTTATTATTTACAGCAATACTGATACATCGTCTGAACCTATCGACTACAAAAAAAAAATACAAATAAAATCGAACGCACACACACACACACACGCACGCGCGCGCGCACACACACACATACGCATGCGCGCACGCACACAAAACACACACACACACGTCCGCGTACTCACACACACACACACGCGCGCGCGCGCGCACATACGCATGCACGCACGCACGCACGCACGCGCGCGCGCGCGCGCACACACACACACACACACACACGCCGCGCGCGCGCGCGCGCGCGCGCCACGCGCATGCAAGTATGCTCGCGTGTGCGCGTGCACACACACACACACAGACTCTCTCTCTCTCTCTCTCTCTCTCTCTCTCTCTCTCTCTCTCTCTCTCTCTCTCTCTCTCTCTCTTTCATCCTAAGTAAACAAACACTGGCTCTGCAGTGGCTGTTCGGGGAGGCGCCAGGTTTTAAACAATACATCACGCCGTGTCCCAATGAACACCAGCAAGAGATTGGAGGTAATATAGCCAGCGAGTTTTCAGTCAATCGATCGCCTGTTCGTTTTCACCGTGACGCTGGGGAAATAAGTGATGATGCCCTCCATTACTGTCCAGTCACAGAGACAGAGAAGAGAGAGAGAGAGAGAGAGAGAGAGAGAGAGAGAGAGAGAGAGATTCAACAACTGCAGTTTCACTGGTCCATTCAGTCGGAGCGCTGTGACTGGTGACGATTGTTTGACAGAGTCCTCCATTATTCATTTGATGGATGAAAGCCGTCGGTTATTTTGCTGGTCCAAGTGGGTAACATTTAAAGTGTGTGCATGCGTGCGTCCGTGTGTCTGTGCCAGTGTATCTGTGCAAGCGCTTGTGTATGTGTGTGTGTGTGTGTGAAGGAGCATGTATGTGGGCGCATAAGCAGTGTGGGTGCATTGCGAAGGGGGGGGGGGGGGGTCGCGTAAATAAGCAGCGCACGCATGTGTGTGTGTGTGTGTGTGTGTGTGTGTGTGTGTGTGTGTGTGTGTGTGTGTGTGTTGTGTATTGTGTGTAAACTCGTCCGTGTCTCTGCAAACTCTCTAGTCAGCAAATGAATTTGTAACTACTGTTGCAAGCACGCTCGCACATGCATACGTAAACATACAGGCGTACGCGCGCGCGCGACGCATGCACGCACGCACGCACGCGCGCGCGCGCAGCACACACACACACACACACACACACACACACACACACCAAAAGAAAATGACTAGACGACTGCGACGACTCCAATCAATTCGGCTGTCGCCACGGGCGATAACCCTATCTGACGGGCCCATCAATCGTCTTGTGTATCGCCCGGACGACCGCGAGCACCATAACGCCACAGTCTACAGTAGCGGTCGCACCACTCAAACTAACTGCCTGTGACGAATACCAACGGATCATCATTCAACGATGACTAGAAGAAGGAGAAGAGAGAGGAGAGGAGGAGGAGGAAGGAGGAGAGGAGAGAAGAAGAAGAAGAAGACGAGGGTTGAAGACAGCTGGAAAGTGGTAGTGAGAGACAGTGTGAGAGAGACAGAGACAGAGAGAGAAGAAGAAGAAGAGGAGGAGGAGAAAGATGACGAAGAAGAAGAAGAAAAGAAGAAGAAGAACAAGAAGATGAAGAAGAAGAAGATGATGATGATGATGGTGATGATGATAATGAAGAAGATGATGAAGAAGAAGGAGAATTAAAAAGAAGAAAAGAAAAAAAAAGATGACGGATATTACCTGCTCCCCGTGGACGACTAACAGTGGACAGCAAACATGCTGACGGTCCGTCCGTCTGTCCTAGCAGTCCACCAGAGGACGTACTATTTCTCAGACATGACGAAAGAAAATAACGGCCTATCATAATGAGACAGGATTTCCTTTAAAACCTCTAGCCCTTTAAGTCATCATCTTTGTTGTCTGTTCCGTCTGAGTGAGTCATCTCTCTCTCTTTCTCTCCCTGTGTGTGTGTGTGTGTGTGTGTGTGTGTGTGTGTGTGTGTGTGTGTGTGTGTGTGTGTGTGTGTGTGTCATGCACATAAACACGGCATAACAGACTATATGGGGACGGTCACTAAGGTGAAACTGGTGCCGTGGCTGTGTCTGTCTGTGTGTCTGTTCGTCCGTCCGTTTTCTTTCCAAATTGGGAGGGAGGGGGTGGGGTCCTGCTTGTTTCTTTTCTGATTACACTCTTGCCAAAAATATCTGACGGGGCAAACGGCTAGTACATCATCATACAATAAGAACGTACTCACAGGGCATACAGCCAAAACGATGGGTATTCTTATGCAAACGACCCAGTCTGCCGTCAATCGTTACAGTCGGCTCTTACTTAAACTAGGGGAGGTCACACACACACACACACGAAC
>CM065734.1:17367181-17372181 GCA_033310375.1 Conus canariensis | reverse complement strand
GATGTTCTCAACAGTGTAACAGGACCAAAGGAATGGACAATTAATGATATCGCTCGAGCGCACAGAGTGGGTGAGAGTAGAGATGGCCGACCGAAACCAATGATTGTCAAGTTCAATCGTTGGAAGGACAAAATGACGGTGATTACCAATCGTGACTATCGTGAAAGGCTGAGGGCAAATGGAGTGACTGTCGCTAATGACCTGACCAGAAAGCAGGCCAGTGTTGTGTCAGAGGCCAGAAAAGAGGGCAAGGTGGCCTACTTTAAGAAGGGCAAATTAGTGGTGGGACCCAAACGACCTGACCCTAGAACCTACGCTGAGGTGGTGGCTGCCGAAGATGACCACGTGACCAACGCTGATGCTGCAACGACAACTACCGTCACCAACGCATCAGCCAAAGAAGCGACAACCAACGCAACAGGGGGCAGAGGTCAGCAGGCAAAAGAACGCGGAAGCCGTGACGGGGATTCCCCTCATCGCTTCAACCAGGGCAGCGAGACCAGCTCACGGAATACACGTGTTCAGTGCGGTGGTAGCGGTGGCAAACGGGATACGGGGCGTGGAGGACAGAGCAACACGGGTCTTCGTCGGTTTTTCTCCCCCCCACTCCTCCTCCCCTCCTGCCAACAGGAGCTTGACTGGTCACCCCCTCCCAAGGCGATCAACACGGCAAGTGCGCTAGGACAGGCCGGATCATCTTGGGAATATGAAATTTCTCGTTTATAATGTTGAAAATTTATATAATAAGATTAGTGATGCTTCTTTCATTGAATACATTTCTAAGTTTGATGTTGTTTGCATGACAGAAACCTTTGTCGATGAACTTTTTGACTTTAGCGGTATATTCCATGATTATATCAAATTTGCTGCTCCTGCAAAAAAGCTTTCTCGTCACGGAAGAAACTCAGGCGGTGTGTTGCTTATGATTCGAAAATCCCTATCTAAATTCGTCTCAGCTGTCAATGTCAATTGTGGAAATGTAGTTGCTGTCAACATAAACAAGTCTGTTTTCAAAAGTGACAAAGATGTCCTTCTGGTTGCATGTTATATTGTGCCAGAAAATGGGCCTCTGTATAAACGATGGAAATTAAGGATGGTATAGTTAATTTGGAAGAAAGTTTATTACATGTCCTTCAAAAGGATAATGTGCATTTGATGCTTATGGGTGACTTTAATGCAAGAACTGGGTGTGAACAGCCAAGGATAGAAGACATGAGTAATTATGCACCATGTATGGATGATAATGATGATGATGATGGTAATGATGAGGAAACATGGAACAGGAACTCGAAAGATAACGTTGTGAATAATTTTGGTCAATCCCTGTTGAATTTTTTGTTACATGTTTAACTGTGTCATTTTGAACGGCTGTTTTGACAATAATTCTAGTGGTGATTTTACTTTTGTTTCACCGCATGGTGCAAGTGTGATTGATTATGTCATTATGTCAAAAGACATGTTGTCTGCGTGCAGTTGTGATTTATGTGTTGGTGATCGAATCGATTCCTGGCACTTGCCTGTAGAGTTTATTTGGAAAAATGTGGAGCAAGAATTCATTCAGTTACGTACAGTTCAAACCAGTAATGAGAATCACTATGTATGGTCAGAGGAGTATTTGTACATTTATCAAAATGAGCAAAAATCTGCTGATTTCAAACAAAATTTAGATAACGCTTGTTCAGTTCTCGATACAGATATCGATGCTTCTCTAGAAATAGTTACAAAGTCACTATGCAGCGCAGCTGCGTGTATGATGAGAACAACAGAAATAAGAAGAGAAAGAGTGACTGGTTTGATGCTGAATGTCACCGTAAAAAGAAAGCAGTTAGGGGTTACTAAGGAAATTCAAGCGAGCAAAGAATGCACGTCAACAAAAAAGAGAAGCGTACGTTAAGGAAAGAAAGGAATATAAGTGTTTGTTAAACCAAAAGAAAACAGAGTATGATCAAGCAAGGTTGATTAAATTAAAGCAATCAGTACATGATTCTAAACTGTTCTGGCAGACAGTCAGGTCCGTGAACACAAAATCAGTGATCTACAATTCCATGTCTATAGATCAATGGTACGAACATTTCTTCTCACTATTTAATGAATTAGATATAACGCCACATCCTGAGACATGCGAAGTCAATAGTGATGAACAAACATTGGGTGTTTCTGATGCATTATTTAATGAAGCGATTTCCAGACAAGAGGTCCTTGCCAGTATTGGTCATCTCAAGTCTGGGAAAAGCGCAGGCCCTGACAAAATCATAAGTGAAATGTTGAAACATGCAAATGTTGTTGTTATTGATTTTCTGGTTGTCTTTTTCAACAAATTGTTTTATCATGGAATTTTCCCTAAACAATGGTCACGATCCATTATCGTACCAATATATAAGAAAGGAGACGTTAATCAGCCAGATAATTATCGTGGCATAGCCTTAACAAGTGTTGTAAGTAAAGTTTATACACACATTTTAACGAAAAGGCTATCCATGTGGGCAAAAGAAGAAGAAAAAATTCTTGAAGATCAGGCAGGTTTCCGAGCAGGGTATAGTACAATTGACCATATTTTCACCCTCTACGCTATCATACAAAAGTCTTTACAAAAGAATTCTAAACTGTACGTTGCGTTTATTGATTTTAAAAAAAGCGTTTGACTCTGTGAACAGGAATTCACTATGGGCAGTTTTGAGGAGGAATGGTGTGAATGGCAAAATGTATAAGGCGTTAAGAGGTATTTATGATTCTGTGTTGGCTTGTGTTCGTGACAAATGTTGTTATTCTGATTATTTCAATTGTCCTAGGGGAGTGAGACAAGGTTTGCCTACTGAGCCCCATATTGTTTTCCTTTTTCATTAATGAATTAGCTGTAGAATTGTCTGTGACTGGAAAGCATGGAATACAACTGATTCCTGGGGCAGCGGAAATCTTTCTTCTTTTGTTTGCAGACGATGTCATACTGTTGTCGAATACAATAATAGGTCTTCAGAACCAGCTTGACAGCTTAAAAAGAGAAACAGATAGATTACATCTGAGTATTAATCTTAAAAAGACAAACGTAATGGTGTTTAGAAAGGGAGGTCATTTGGCTGCCAGGGAGAGATGGTTTTATGGAGGTAAAGAAGTGATGGTTACAAATTCTTACAAATATTTGGGAATGGTTTTTACCACAAAATTAGGTATTAGTAGCAGTTTAGTTGACGTCTGTAGAAAAGGGAAGAAAGGGGTAATGGACATATTGAGATCCATGAGAAAATTGAACACTGGGGATGTAGATCTGTTTTGCAAACTATTTGACACACAAATAGAGCCCATATTAACTTACGCAGCTGAAGTGTGGGGACTGGAGGAAGATAGGAAAAAAGTTGAAAAAGTGCATACCTTTGCAATAAAAAGACTTTTAGGTCTTCCCCTCCACACTTCTAATACTTTAGTTTATGGCGAAACCGGAAGATATCCCCTCTGTATTCGAATGTCTGTAAAGTGTATTAAATATTGGCTTAAACTTATTAACTTACCAATGTCGAGAATTTGCAGACAGTCATATGAAATGCTTGTTATACAACATGAATCTGGTTACTTAAATTGGGCGTCAAATGTTAAGAGAATTTTATGCGAGAATGGATTTGGTATTGTTTGGCTAAGCCAAGGTGCAGGTTGTGAGTATGGTTTTATTAGTGAATTCAAAGATAGACTTATCTCCTGCTATAAACAGCATTGGCATTCAGAATTGGAAGCTAATGATAAATATAGGTGGTTTTATTCTTTCAAAAATGTTTTTCAAGCAGAAAAATATCTATCATTTGTATCGGATAAATGGCATAGGGTTAGTCTTATCAGATTCAGACTAAGAGTTAGCGGCCTAAAAAAATTTCAAACAATGGTTTCAAACTGAAGAAGATAAAAACAACGTTTGCCCATCGTGTGGAAATGGAACAGAAGATGAAATTCATTTACTGTTCAATTGCTCTGCTTATAATGAAAAACGCAAAAGCTGTGATATTCTAAATTCCTTTACAGGAAATCCTGATCAGAGATCGGTAACATATATTCTTTCAAATAACAATGAAAATGTAACGATATCCCTGGCTAGATTCTTAGCAGAAGCAATGAAGATTAGGAAAGTGTTAATTGAACAAAGTCAGCAAATTACAAGATGATCCACCATCTGTATACGCGCGTTCGCGCATGCATCTCTCTGTTTCTGTCTCTGTCCCTGTCTCTGTCTCTCTCTCTCTCCTTCTCTCTTACCCCCTCTCTCTCTCTCTCTCTCTTCCCCCTCTCTTTCTCTCTGTGTGCGCGCGTGTGTGTGAGTGTGCGTGCGCGAGCGCACGCGTGTGTATGCACCTGCATGTGCATGTGTGTGCATATTTTCTTTCATGCGTGTGTGTGTATAGTCTTTTGATAAAGATTTGAGATCATTTATGATAAAACATTTAGTAATGTATGATTTTCCCCCTTGTCTGAAAGGGCTGTACAGCTATTGGACAATAAAAAGTGTCAGTGTCAGTGTCAGTGTCTCTCTCTTTCTCTCTCTTTCTGTCTCCCCACCTCACACTACCTCTCTGTCCTAACCAGCTCTCTCAATCCCCCTTATTCTTCTACCCCCCCCCCCTCCTCTCTCTCTCTCTCTCTCTCCTCGCTCCCCTTCCTTCTCCACACCCAAAACCGACCTCTGCCCCCCCCCCACCCCCCACCCCCACCCCCCAGCCCCTTTCCACTTCCCAGGCAATTACACTCTCGTGGCCGCATTTTATCGCGAGACACGAGACGATGCCAGGGACGTGGCTGAAATTAGCACGTCCATGACGTTGATGTCATTTGGTCGTGGGTTCCTTAATATATGATGATCACGTGGCAGAAAAGACGACAAGGAGTGGATGATGGGGGTGTGGTGGTGTGGTGGAAAGACACTCACTGGCTCCGCCTTGGCTTCAGGCCGTGTCAGGCCAACTGACATAGACTAGAACACCAAGGCTGCATCAAAATGTTGTTATGCCCTGCATAGTTATGCG
>CM065734.1:17350044-17355044 GCA_033310375.1 Conus canariensis | reverse complement strand
TTCGAAAAAGAAGATCACAAAAAAAACCATGGCACCATGAACAGTGTCGTAAGGCCAAGGTCGCCTTTTCCCTCTGGTTAACCGCTGTGTTTACCCTTCATAAGGAACAACAGCGAAAACAAGGAAATAAAGAGTTATCGATGCTACTATCTTTGAGGAGCATGATAGTCTTCTTTTCAATCACAGCTGTTGTTGTTTTTTGTTTGTTTTTTTTTCCCCCATAGAAACACGACAGTTTAGCTCAGAATCACAAACTGTTTTCATGACAATCACAGCTGTTTTCCATAGAAACACAACAGTTTCGCTCAGAATCACAACTGTTTTCATGACAATCACAGCTGTTTTCCTTAGAAACACAACGGTTTTCCTTATAATTACAACTGTTTTCCTTACAATCACAACTGTTTTCCTTACAATCACAACTGTTTTCCTTAGAAACACAGCTGTTTCCCTTAGTATCACAACTGTTTTCCCCAGAATCACAACTACTTCCCCCCTCAGCATCACAACTGTCTTCCTTAGTATCACAACTGTCTTCCTTAGCATCACAACTGTTTTCCTTAGCGTCATAGCTGTTTTCCTTAGCATCACAACTGTCTTCCTTAGCATCACAACTGTCTTCCTCAGCATCACAACTGTCTTCCTTAGCATCACAGCTGTTTTCCTTAGCATCACAACTGTTTTCCTTAGCATCACAACTGTCTTCCTTAGCGTCACAACTGTCTTCCTTAGCATCACGACTGTTTTCCCTTAGCATCACAACTGTTTTCCCTTAGCATCACAACTGTTTTCCTTAGCATCACAGCTGTCTTCCAGGCAGTTACAAGGAGCTTCCCTGTGACCCCTACCCCTTGAAGTCGACAGTTCACGTCGTGCGAATCAACGATGAAGTGGGCCTAAAAAAAAAAAAAGAGACAAAAGCGGAATCCGAGACGAGCTTGTGTCCATTTTGTCTCTGCTTTATCCCTATCTCTTACACACACACACACACACACACACACACACACACACACACACACACACACACACACACACGCACGCACGCACGCACGCACACGCATACACACACACACGCACGCACACACACACAGAGACAGACAGACAGAGACAGACAGAGAGAACAAAGAGAGAGAGAGAGATACAAAGAGAGAGACAGACAGACAGACAGAGACAGGTACAGAGAGACAGACAGACAGACAGCGGAGAAGGGGGGGGGGGGGAGGCCGAGGGGGAATGGGGAGAGCGGTAGTCAGAAGATGGTGGTGGGGGGGGGGGGGATGGACACAAACACGCCTCCCCACCCCAGTTCCGAAACAGAATAAAATGTAGCAAAATTAGACATGTACAGGAGCAGAAGACCCCCTCTCTCTCTCTCTCTCTTTTCTCTCTCTCTCTCTCTCTCTCTGTGTCTCTCTCTCTCCTTTTGAGATACAGTTAGAACACAAGAGAGCAGAAGAGAAGAGAAAAGAGACGGAAAGAAAACAAACACTACAAAGGAAGACAGGAAACCAAACAATTAAACCCCAGAAAAGCAGAGAGAGAGAGAGAGAGGAGAGAGAGAGAGAGAAGAGGAGAGAGAGATGAGAGAGAAGAGAGGAGAGAGAGAGAGAGAGAGAAGTAAACAACAACAACAACAACAAAGCTCTCAAACAAATCTCCTTACGCAAAGAAATAAAACTCTCTTGTCAAACCGACTCCCACCGTCTTTAAAAAAAATAAAAAAAAAAAAAAAATTAAAAAGCGAAAAAAAAGCGACAGACGTGAGGATAGGACCACACACACAAAAACAAACAACAAACAAACAAAAAAAAATCGCTTCCATCATACTACCTTCAAAATCCCATGTAAGAACAACTCGCTGCCTCCCCCCCCCCCCCCCCATCCCCCTCCCCACCCACCCCACCCTCTCCGTTCTCCCCCCACCCACCCACCCATCCCTCCCACGCCCCGACCCCCATCCCCACACCCACCCTCAAGACTTAAGAATTTAAAAACAACTGTCTGAACCCCTTAAACGCTTGACACTCCCCTCCTCCCCCCCCCCCTCCCCCCCTCCCTTTCACACCCGCTTACCCACTGACTAAAGAGAGAGCCTTAGGGGAGTGGTCGATCTGAAAACGCCCAGTTTTCTTTCCCCGTAGAGACTGAGGGCGCGGGGGTGGGGGTGGGGTGGGAGTGGGATGGAGGGAAATAGGGGGGGGGGGGGGGGGGGGTGGAGGGAGAGGCACTAAAAACAAAAAGGATAGTCCCAAGCCATCAACGAATCGTGCCTTCCCGCCTCTCCCAGACTGTCCGAAGACAGACAAGGTCTCCTTAAAAAAAAAAAAAAAAAAAAAAAAAAAAAAAAAAACTCCTTTTTGAGACCTGGAGAAAGACAGGCAGACAGGGGAGGTAAGGCAAGGTAATGTTGCTAACAGCCCAGCCGACCGCAAAGGGCCGTATCAGGGCAGACATGGAAAGAAAGAAACAAGCCAAAACAAGCATTATGCTTAAATGGTGGTGGGAAAAAGAGGGAGACCAGTTATTGTTTTTGTTGGTGGTGGTGGTGGTGGTGGTGGTGGTGTGTGGTGGTGGTGGTGGTGGTGGCGGTGGTGGTGGTTCCCATCTCTCCCTATCGGCTGCTGAGTTAGGAAGATGTGGAGAGAAAACCAGTGCAGGGCTAACAAAAATGTCCTGTCTTCATGACAACGATTAAAAAAAAAACAACATCTATAACATAAAACGGGAAGGAAGGACATGATGAGGGTTGGGGGGGGGGGGGAGGAAGCGAGAGGGGAAGGGGGGAGGGGGAGGGTGTACGCATGTATGTACAGATGGTGTGGGCTTTCATCCCAAGGATTTACCAAGACTCTCAGGGACCGTTGAGCCCTCCTTTGTCATTCTGTGCTAAATCTGGAGGCAGTGGAATAGCAGGCATCCTGGACCTTGAGTTTGGCACTCAGTACGTCGTCAACAGTGCTCGGTCCAGTCAGAGAATAGGGACAGGAGCTTCCTTCCGTATTCCCTGGTCCGTTTCTCTGTCCCCCCCCCCCCCCCCCCCCAAACCCCAACCCCCAGCCACCCTCACCCCACCTCCCATCCCCATCCTCTCCTCTCCCAACTCACCCCCAACACCCAACACCCCCTCCCTGGCTGGTTTGCTTCGCCTCCCATCTTTAAGGACTGAAACAAAGAGTTCACCAAAACCGCTCAAGAGCAGCGGCCTTATCGGACTGTAAAGGGTGTGAGTGAGTGAGTAACTGAGTGAGTGAGCTGGGTGAACGGGGGCTTGTGCCCTTTGCCGAGTGGACGTCTGCCGCGTGAGTACTGTACTCATGCCAGGGGTTACTTGCTATCTGGTCCAGGGGGTAAAATGCCAAGGGTGGGTGTTTTAGGCCTCTCCCACCGATGACCACCACAAATGACCTGCGAGTTGAGTTCAATGCGGTGTCAGGCCTGATATGGCCTTTTGCGGTCGGCTGGGTTGTAAAACAGCATTACCTTACCCTTACCTGACCACCACACCCTTACCTGACCACCACACCCTTACCTGACCTCCACACCCTTACCTGACCACCACACCCTTACCTGACCTCCACACCCTTACCTGACCTTCCATCACACCCTTACTTGACCTCCACACCCTTACCTGACCACCACACCCTTACCTGACCTTTCACCACACCCTTACCTGACCTCCACACCTTTACCTGACCTCCACACCTTTACCTGACCTCCACACCCTTACCTGACCACCACACCCTTACCTGACCACCACACCTTTACCTGACCACCACACCCTTACCTGACCTCCACACCCTTACGTGACCACCACACCTTACCTGACCTTCCACACACACCCTTACCTGACCACCACACCCTTACCTGACCTCCACACCCTCACCTGACCTCCACACCCTTACCTGACCACCACACCCTTACCTGACCTTCCACCACACCCTTACCTGACCTCCACACCCTTACCTGACCTTCCACCACACCCTTACCTGACCTTCCACCACACCCTTACCTGACCTCCACACCCTTACCTGACCTCCACCTACCGACCTCCACCCCTTACCTGACCTTCCACCACACCCTTACCTGACACCCACCCTCTGACCTCCACACCCTTACCTGCTCCACCTTTGACCTTCCACCACACCCTTACCTGACCACCACACCTTACCTGACCTCCACACCTTACCTGACCTCCACACCCTTACCTGACCTCCACACACCCTTACCTGACCTTCCACCACACCCTTACCTGACCACCACTACACCTCCTACCCTTACCTCCCACACCCTTACCTGACCTCCACCACACCTTACCTGACACCTTCCACCACACTCCCTTAACCTGACCACCACACCCTTACCTGACCACCACACCCTTACCTGACCTCCACACCCTTACCTGCACCACCACACCTTCACCTTACTGCTCAACCTCTTCCACCACACCCTTACCTGCTACCACCACACCCTTACCTGACCTCCCACCCTTACCTGACCTCCACCTTACCTGACCTTCCACCACACCCTTACCTGACCACCACACCCTTACCTGACCACCACACCCTTACCTGACCTCCACACCCTTACCTGACCTTCCACCACACCCTTACCTGACCACCACACCCTTACCTGACCCCACACCCTTACCTGACCTCCACACCCTTACCTGACCTTCCACCACACCCTTACCTGACCTCCACACCCTTACCTGACCACCACACCCTTACCTGACCTCCACACCCTTACCTACTCCACCACCCCTTACCTGACCTTCCACACACCCTTACCTGACACTTCCACCACATACTCTTACACCTATGACCTCCACATACCTTTACCTGACCTTCCACACCCTTACCTGACCACCACACCCTTACCTGACCACCACACCCTTACCTGACCTCCACCATCGTGAACTTGAGAGAGAGAAAGTTCATGAACCCTCGTCCAGTAATCACAACAAGTCTGTCTGGCCGGTCATCCCACCCCACCTCACCTTC
>CM065734.1:17346400-17347444 GCA_033310375.1 Conus canariensis | reverse complement strand
CCTTACCTGATTCAGCCCAGGGAAGGCTGAAGGCGGCGGAAGGTGAGGGATGGGCTCCGCCTTCCATCGTGCCGTGCCCTGGATACGGTGACTCTATGACAGTGCACACCGCCTCCACGGCCTTCAGGCTATGAGACCTATTTTCAATAAATCTAATTTTCAGAACAATGAAATATTCCAAATGGGGGAAGAACTGGCCCCCCCCCATAAAATGTGGCGAAATTCGATCGGGGGGTGGGGGTGGGAAGTTGTAAATTAAATTCGCCAATCAAAATAAGATTTTTTTTTTTTTCTAAGTCCACACTGTCCGTTGTACATCTGACAGGTGTTAAATGGGACGCGACGAACTGATGTCTGGACATGAACATTTCCGTTCTCTCTCTCTCTCTCTCTCTCTCTCTCTAACGTCTCTCCCTCTCTCTCTCTCTCTTCTAACCTCTCTCTCTCTCTCTCTCTCTCTCTCTCTCTCTCTTCTAACCTCTCTCTCTCTCTCTCTCTCTCTCTCTCTCTCTCTCTCTCTCTCTCTCTCTCTTTGTCTGTCGGTCTCCTCTTCCCTTCTCTTCTCCCCCCACCAAACCCAGTTGCACTGACGAAAAGATATATGGTGTATGAGTCGAAGGCTCTCTCTCTCTCTCTCTCTCTCTCTCTCTCTCTCTCTCTCTCTCTCTCTCTCTCTCTCTCTCTCTCTCCTCTCTCTCTCTCTCACACGTACGTACGCACGCATGCACGCACGCACGCTATTTCCAATCTAGAACAATATGTTTGTAAATTCCAAAAATACTGGATACTGCAACATCTTAGCATGTCCATGTAATGCACATTTTACCGTGCCAGTTGTTTCTAACATAGTATTCGTTTTCTCTAATGTGAATATTACAGTGTCTCTCTCTCTCTCTCTCTCTCTCTCTCTCTCTCTCTCTCTCTCTCTCTCTTCTCCTCCTCCTCCTCCCCCCCTCCTCCTCCTCCTCCTTTCCTCTTCGCTCCGCACCCCCCCCCACCCCACTAAGCTTTACTGCATTGATGAAAACAAAATACTTTGTGTAG
>CM065734.1:17328900-17336400 GCA_033310375.1 Conus canariensis | reverse complement strand
CACGTCGAAGATCACTAAGGATCGAGCGGGCAACACTAACTAAAATGAAATTCATCATCTTGGTTATTTTCATACAGGGGACGGGGATTAAGTCTACATCTCTACGATATTTTTTTCTTCATCGAAATGAAAGCGATTTGGTATTACTTATTCCAAACATGAATTCAACAAGCGCTTGCGTTACATGACGGCTCTGGAATTGTTAGGGTCGTCTAAACTGCCCTTCTTATGCAACGGCTATTCGGTTTGTTTGACGCAAAGAAGTCCGAAGTTACGCATCCAAGACTTTTCACACACACACACACGCAAACACGCACGCACGCACGCACGCACGCACGCGCACACACAGACACACACACACACACACACACACGCACGCACGCACACGCACACACACACACACACACACACACACACAACCGCCTCCTCTGTATTCGGGTCGGGAGAGTGAAATCACAACAGCAATGACACCTGAATCGACCACTATAATTCACGATTGTTTGAGAAAAAAAAAAAAAAGGAGGAAAAAAAAAAGAAAAACAGACCCCCCCCCCCCCCCCCCCCCCCAAAAAAAAAAAAGACAGGGTTTCCTTTCGCGGCTTAAACACACTTCAAACGCTTCCTTCTTTCCTTCCTTTTTTATTTTTATTTTTATTTTTTTCCTTCTTTCCTCTTCTTAAATTTGAAGCGCTTTGCGCGTGATCTTGTATATTCCCTATTCGCGCCGATTTCAACAAAAAAAAAAAAAAAAAAAAAAAAAAAAAAAAAAAACCGAAAAAAGAAAATCACACTTCACATGTGGAGGCAGGAGGATTTCCAAGAACAGTGCCAGATGAAGAAGGTTTGAAAGCATTCCGGGCAATCAGTCTGATCGGATCGGTGGACATTTCACCGGGCAAATGTGCACTTCAAGGTGGAAGGCCCATTAAGAGCGATGGAGGTGGGTGGGCAGGGGTTAGGAGGTGGGTGGAAAGGAAAGGAAAGGAAGGAGAGAGAGAGAGAGAGAGAGAGAGAGGGGGGGGAGGGGGGGGGAACCGAATTTAAAAGTGTTTCCTGGCGGCGGTATGTCTGTCTTGTCACGAGCATTTATTCCCTCCACACACCCCGAGTCATATCACACACACACACACACACACACACGCGCGCGCGCGCGCGCGCTCGCGCGTTCTCACTCACACTCGCGCGCGGACACACCGTCAATAAACCGGTCGTCATCTGTTTATGTTGACTATTTTTCGGCAGGAAATCCTCCATCAAATCGGATTACATCTTACCTATAGGACCCTCTCTCCCTCCCTCCCTCTCTGTTTATTTGCCTTCGTCTTTCTTTCACTTTTCCTCTCCCCCCCCCCCCCCTCCCGCCACCCCACCCCCCACTCTCTCTCTCTCCCTTACTACGTAATGGGGGGGAGTAGGTGTGTGCCGTTGGAGGAGGTTCGCCACATTGCCCATCTGTGAAGCTCTTCCAGCCTCTTGATACTATCTGATCACGGACCGCTCTGCGAGAAGTGCGTTTCACTGGTTGGTTGTCGATTGAATACTGGCATAACAAGTACGCCTTTAGGTGAATTATCGGCTTCGCCGCTACTAATCGATAGGAAGTTTACAACAACAACACAAAAACAACAATAACAAAGAAAAGAAGAGGGGGGGGGGGGGGGGGGAGGGCAGACGAATCGGGTAACCCAACACTGACGTCAACGAAAGAGACAGGAGGTAAGAAAAACAAAAAAAACAAAAAAACGACGTTTACACAACCCAGTCTCGGGTTAACTTTCTGTTTAAAACCAATTTGTCTCTCGTTGGGCGGCGGTTCGTCTATCGTAATCATGTGAAGACCGATGCGCGCGCAGAGCTAGCTCTCCAGTGGAAGCGGAAGCGCTTCCAGAGCCAGGACGCTGCGGAGAAGTGCTCGGAGGTTTCGATGTTCATGTGGATCCAATTCTTATTTGCGTGGTGCTGAGCATCAGACCTGTTTGCGATCCCCCCCCCCCCCCCCCCCCCCCCCCCCCCCCCCCCCCCCTTCCTGTCTCATCTTTCGCGTGCCTCCAGTGGCACTGCACCCACGCCGCTCATCTCCCCCCCCCCCTCTCTCCAACCCCTCACTCCCGCCCACAGCCACAGCCAGGATGGTCCCGCCACACAGCCCCCCCCCCCCCTCCCCGCACCAGCAATCCACAAGGAGCAGTCAACGCCAAGTCGTCATGAGGCAACCCACCAGAGGAGACACTGCACTGCTTGCCCGGTCACTTCGGTGGTGTTCGGTGGTGATCTTGTTCTGATCCAACCCACGCAGAGCATCATCACCTGTTAAACGCCGTACTGACGGCGCTGACTGATTAGTCTGTGCTAAGCCAGCGATGAGTGGGGCTCTCCCTCTGCAGTGCCTCACCACGCTGTCTGTCCAACGACAGTCCTCGTGAACTGGCCGATACCAGTGACCCTGACAGAACCTCATGAATTGGCCGATACCAGTGACCCTGACAGAACATCATGAATTGGCCGATACCAGTGACCCTGAAGAACCTCATGGATTGGCCGATACCAGTGACCCTGACAGAACCTCATGAACTGGCCGATACCAGTGACCCTGAACAGAACCTCATGAATTGGCCGATACCAGTGACCCTGACAGAACCTCATGAACTGGCCGATACCAGTGACCCTGACAGAAGCTCATGAATTGGCCGATACCAGTGACCCTGACAGAACCTCATGAACTGGCCGATACCAGTGACCCTGACAGAACCTCATGAACTGGCCGATACCAGTGACCCTGACAGAACCTCATGAATTGGCCGATACCAGTGACCCTGACAGAACCTCATGAATTGGCCGATACCAGTGACCCTGACAGAACCTCATGAATTGGCCGATACCAGTGACCCTGACAGAACCTCACAAAGGCCACAGACGTAGCGAGGAAACAGAAACGGAGGTAACCACGAGAGCAGGGCATGAAGGGCCGCACAGAATTTGAAACATCTGTTGTTGTTTTTTTTAATGTTGATCGATGAGGATGATGGAGATGATGCCACAGATTTCCATTTTTTGGTCCGAGACCGCACGGCAGGGCTTTACGTTACGCCTACTGTCATCACACGTCCCGGCGTCAAGCAAGACTTGCTGTGTCAGTCAGCCAAACCTGTGGACGAAACTCGACTCTGTGGTCTCAGGCTTTCCAGCTTAGCCCCCAGCAAACTCAACTCTGGGTAGGAAACGGTCAGGGCAGAAGAGAAAATCTCACCAATGAATTGCTCTGATGAGAAACGAACCCATGATTTCCCATCCGGGGTAGTTCGCGAGGTTATAACCCCTTCCTTCGCCGCTACGGTTGGTTAGTATGTGAACACTCTTCGCTCTGTGTGTGCGGAATTCCGTACAAAAGGCAGCTATTCGTGTGTCAGCAGAATACACTTTTCCAGACTGTCCTTCTCTTCGTGAACGTGGCATCGTCCTCTGCCTGCAAACGTTCTGCTCAGTGTAGCTGACCGTACACGACAATGTAAGAGGACTCTCAGATGGGCCAGGCTGAAAAAAAAAAAAAACGGGGCTTGTAGAAATACTACGGCAATAACCGTTCGCTCAAGAATTAGATGCAAAATGTGAGAGAAGAATCGAAGCGCTCGCTCGCTCTCTCTCTCTCTCTCTCTCTCTCTCTCTCTCTCTCTCCTCTCTCTCTCTCTTCTTATACGTTCATGTGTGTATGTGTGTGCCCCTTCTATTTGGAATAGCAGTTTCAACAGTCTCCTGCCATTACTACACACGTAACTAGAAACATTTTGATCACACCTTAAGCATTAACTTGTTGCTGTTCGAATTCTGACGTTTGTTTGAAAGTTGTATCTGACTGGAAATTGGAAATAAATTCATCTAAACCCAGCTTCAGAAGCAAGATCGGTACTGACAAGAGAAGTTCGCTTGATCTATCTAGCATATCAACTGAAGGTGTTGAAGAGAGAGACAGATAGACAGACAGAGACAGACGGACAGAGAGAGACAGAGACAGACAGAGAGAGAGACACACACACAGAACACACATTTCATATCACATAAATGTTGTCTTTATGAGCTAAAAGTTTAAAAAAAAAGCAAATCTTCCTGATTACGTTCCGCCATCATTCTCCCCCCCCCCCCCCCCCCCCCCACGTACCCCATACTCTCAGCCCATCTCCACATGCACTAAAAAAAAAGTAATGAAATTTTAAACACTCGCCATGGCCACGCAGGACATGCCGAGATGGTTCTATGGGAGGATGCAGGCGGGCAACCATCGTGCGGGCCGCCTGTTCCACAAGGAATCGGCGACGACATGGAGACAAGCGCTTGCCGTTGATAAAACTACTCTGGCCCATGAATGATGACCTGACGGCCTCTTTGACAGGAAGGCCCATGAATGACCTGACGGCCTCTTTGACAGGAAGGCTCATGAATGATGACCTGACGGCCTCTTTGACAGGAAGGCCCATGAATGATGACCTGACGGCCTCTATAACAGGAGGCCCATGAATGACCTGACGGCCTCTTTGACAGGAGGCCCATGAATGACCTGACGGCCTCTTTGACAGGAGGCCCATGAATGACCTGACGACCTCTATGACAGGAGGCCCATGAATGACCTGACGGCCTCTTTGACAGGAGGCCCATTAATAACCTGACGGCCTCTTTGACAGGAGGCCCATGAATGATGACCTGACGGCCTCTTTGACAGGAGGCCCATGAATGACCTGACGGCCTCTTTGACAGGAGGCCCATTAATGACCTGACGGCCTCTTTGACAGGAAGGCCCATCAATGACCTGACGGCCTCTTTGACAGGAGGCTCATGAATGATGACCTGACGGCCTCTTTGACAGGAGGCCCATGAATGACCTGACGGCCTCTTTGACAGGAGGCCCATGAATGATGACCTGACGGCCTCTTTGACAGGAAGGCCCATGAATGACCTGATGGCCTCTTTGACAGGAGCCCCATGAATGATGACCTGACGGCCTCTTTGACAGGAGGCCCATGAATGACCTGACGGCCTCTATGACAGGAGGCCCATGAATGACCTGACGGCCTCTTTGACAGGAAGGCCCATCAATGACCTGACGGCCTCTTTGACAGGAAGGCCCATGAATGATCTGACGGCCTCTATGACAGGAAGGCCCATGAATGACATGACGGACTCTTTGACAGGAAGGCCCATGAATGATGACCTGACGGCCTCTTTGACAGGAAGGCCCATGAATGATGACCTGACGGCCTCTATGACAGGAAGGCCCATGAATGACCTGACGGCCTCTATGACAGGAAGGCCCATGAATGACCTGACGGACTCTTTGACAGGAAGGCCCATGAATGATGACCTGACGGCCTCTTTGACAGGAAGGCCCATCAATGACCTGACGGCCTCTTTGACAGGAAGGCCCATCAATGACCTGACGGCCTCTTTGACAGGAAGGCCCATGAATGATGACCTGACGGCCTCTTTGACAGGAAGGCCCATCAATGACCTGACGGCCTCTTTGACAGGAAGGCCCATGAATGATGACCTGACGGCCTCTTTGACAGGAAGGCCCATCAATGACCTGACGGCCTCTTTGACAGGAAGGCCCATCAATGACCTGACGGCCTCTTTGACAGGAAGGCCCATGAATGATGACCTGACGGCCTCTTTGACAGGAAGGCCCATCAATGACCTGACGGCCTCTTTGACAGGAAGGCCCATGAATGATGACCTGACGGCCTCTTTGACAGGAAGGCCCATCAATGACCTGACGGCCTCTTTGACAGGAAGGCCCATCAATGACCTGACGGCCTCTTTGACAGGAAGGCCCATGAATGATGACCTGACGGCCTCTTTGACAGGAAGGCAAGGAAGGAACGGGACTACTGAGGCCCAGACATCATCATCTCCGAGGACAGCTGCCAAGGTTGAGTTCCACGGTCAGAGCGATGGGGCCGTTTATTGTTGTTGTTGTTGTTGTTGTTGTTGTCATTGTTGTTGCCAAGGCTGGGTTTCACGGTCAGAGCGATGGGGCCGTTTGGTGCTGTTGTTGTTGTTGCTGTTGTTGTTGTTGTTGTTGCCAAGGCTGGGTTTCACGGTCAGAGCGATGGGGCCGTGTGTTGCTGTTGTTGTTGTTGTTGTTGTTGTTGTTGCCAAGGCTGGGTTTCACGGTCCGAGCGATGGGGCCGTTTGGTGGTGGTGGTTTTTGTTGTTGTTGTTGTTGTTGTTGTTGTTGTTGTTGTTGTTGTTGTTGTTGTTGTTGCTGCTGCTGCTGCTGCTGCTGCTGCTGCTGCTGAGTTGTTGTTGTTGTTGCTGCTGCTGCTGCTGTTGTTGTTGTTGCTGTTGTTGTTGTCACCGCTGCTGCTGCTGCTGCTGCTGCTGTAAACAAAATCAGCCTTCAAAGTTCAAAGGTCAGATGCTGTTCAGAAGACCACCACAACAGCAAAAGCAGGTTTAATTCCAGCGACAGAAGGTCGGCCCATTTCAGCCAGAGGAATCGTCATCATCGCGAGCATTACTGGCACTGCAGCCCAACTGGGCTGACTGTGGCTTGTGACGCAGCCTTCGTTGAAGCCAGCAGAGTCAAGATGCGTGCACAGGCTTGGAAACATCTTGACACCTGACCCAGAAATCCTTTCTTTGGTTAAGAGCGCCGAGACTGAATTTGGCTGCTCAGCCCTTTCTTCGTCCTTGCTGTCTCGTGCCCAGGCAACGTGGAATGCAAGTGGGACATGCCATCGCCCTCAGTGAGATAAGAAAGCTTTCGACAAAAGGAACAATATCTGCATATTATCATGAATGGGAAGAAGTGCTCTCCGTTGCAATTAGAAGAATCAAATGGCTGACAAATCTGCCGGAAGAAAATCTAATGAGGAAGTAATCTGCCGCCATTGTAAAAGGGAGACTTTCAACACTGCTCTGCAGATTATTCAAAAGAATTGCAACGTGGCATCAATAGACCTGAACGCTGTTTATTGCCCAGTTCCAATCAACAAACAACAGAGTCCAGAACACTCTGGACATTTCATCGGAAAGGGCGATTGTTCGGAGACAATGAATGCATTTTCCATATGCGCTGGCTTGAGCTCCAAGACAAAAACAGACTTGGTGGAGAAAGCCCAATCCCATATTTGCATTTCAGCGGACACGGAGATTAATTTCCGCTTCTTTTCAGGGTGATTACTTCCTCATTAGACTCACAAGAATGACAGTGCAGAGGAAAGCCTGGAGCTACTCTGTTCCTCTTGGAAAACCAGATTTCCTGTCCGTCCGGTAAACACTATGCCAGAACTCGCACGGCAAAATTCTCAAATTGGAGAGCGAACACCGACCCAGAATCTATGACAGTCACTCTCGTTACGGACGAGGACAACAGCATCAACAAGGACTGACAGAAACTACAGCAAATTCAAAAAAAATCTGCCAGTCGGAGAAAAGCTGTACAATTTCTTAGCAAAATGCTCGCAAGCGTCAGTGTAGTCCAGTTTGGTCCGCTGGCTTATTGCAGCC
>CM065734.1:17318900-17323900 GCA_033310375.1 Conus canariensis | reverse complement strand
TTTTTTTTTCCCAGGCAGAAAAGTACCGTACGTTAGGTACAAATGAATGGCACAGAGACAGTTTCATCAGACTCAGGTGGAGGGTTAGTGCTCTGAAACATTGTAAGCAAAGGGTTTTTAAGTTACGAAAGCACAAATGATGTGATCTGCCCCCCCAACCCCCCCCCCCCCCCCCCTCCCAAACCCCCGTTCCCTTTCCTACACAAGGTTGAACCAGGCGCTTTCATTAATCGCATGCAGAACACGACGGGGACGCTGAACCCGACCTTCCACCCGCCAAAGATATGACAGATGAATCACTGTCAAAACACCCGATTAAAACACCCGTGAAAACATCCCCACCTCTCTCCCACAACCTCCACCCCAGCCTCTTCTACCTCCCTCCCTCCTCCCATTCCCCCCCTCCCACCCCCCCACCCCCCACACTTCGTCGTCCTTCCGCTTTGCCTCACTCCTGCCACGACTGTTTGCCACCCCACCCCCCTCCCCCCCCTCCCCGCCAGTGCCTGGAATTATCGGTGAATGGTGGTAGTTTTTCTCGCGACCCCTCTTGACGAGAGTTCACGAGATAACGTCCAGCGAGTGAGAATGTGGCGCTTTGTGTGTGTGTGTGTGTGTGTGTGTGTGTGTGTGTGTGTGTGTGTGTGTGTGTGTGTGTACGCGCGCGCGCGCGCGCAAGCCGCGCATGCGTTCAGCAGTCAGATAAACTTACTATTTTTGGTACATAGAAACAAACATAACGGCTGAACAGAATTCCAGAAGATTTCCTTTCTGACCTTTCGCCCTCTCTGGCAGCCTGTATTTTTGGTTCCATCGATGGTTTATGTCAGACCCTCGCTCGCATATCATCAACACGCAAACAGACGGACAAACTGAAGAGTGTTTCTCCTGCCCTCCACCTCCACCCCCCCCCCCCCCCCCCCACACACACACACACCAACCCGCTTTATTTAACGACCATAGGTTACACTATTTACATAAGATACTTTTTTTGCTCTACTTTGACAAAACTGTTTTCATGCACACTCGTTTCAAACCAGGACCTCACGGACTCACAAGTCCCATGAAAAATTTCTCCTACCAAACAAAATGCACTTGTCTTCTCAGAGCTATGCGCTTTGTGTGTGTGTGTGTGTGTGTGTGTGTGTGTGTGTGTGTGTGTGTGGTGAGTGAAATTTCCTGAATTTGGCCTCAACAAAGCCACAAAACCTTCACAGTCTCCGCGACCTCAAGTCGACCTTCAAACTCTAGATTGTGCACGTGCCCCTCTCATTAACAACAACAAAAAAAAGTCAGGAAACCGCGAGTCCCTTTGTCTATCTGGGGGGGGGGGGGGGGGGGGGGGGGGGGGGGGGGGGAGTTCCTGGGGGAAAAAAAAAGAAAAAAGGAAAACTAACATCATCTGTTTTAAATCAATGTTCCAAACATGTTCTTCTGTAGAAATGGTTCATCTTTCTTTCTTCCTCTTTCCGTTTCTTTTCACCAATTCTTATCAGTGGTTTTGGGGTGGGTTTGTTTTTTTTCTGGCTATCATACATAGGCCAGGGGTGGCCTTTCCTTTATATTCAATATCGACATCTCCCGTGTGATTCAAATTATATGTCGATGGAAATGGCACACGCCCCCTGCAACGCCTTCACTGACCGGTCTGTTCTCCGAGAGACAACCGACTATTCTTCAGGTGATAAAACCAATCACCTTGTGTGTGTGTGTGTGTGTGTGTGTGTGTGTGTGTGTGTGTGTGTGTGTGTGTGTGTGTGTGTGCGCGCGCGCGCGCGCGCGCACGTGTATGTGTTGTTTGTTTGGGAAACTATATTCAATGGTTTCCGTGACCCGGTAGGCCAAGGCACGAGAAGGTGAACAAGAATTTAACTAAACTCCTCTTGCTTAAAAGCTTGCTTAATTAACCTAGGTTGTCTGTCGACATATTCGTTTTCTACACCAAGCCGTATCAAACGGCCGGGAAGCTCCGCACACTTCCTGACGGTTGAGTGGGTTTTCAACGGAAAGGAACTGAAAGGAACGATCTTCCGCATGATTCTTGGCATCTCATACCGACCTGGAGGTCCAGAGCCGAGTAAGGCAAGCACTGGACCATCTGAAGACCTGTTGTCCACAGTGAAAAGAAGGAAAAGGAGATGGCATGGTCGTGTATCACGATCAACCTGGCTTGCCAAAAAAACATTCTACAAGAATGAACAGTGCGAGGAGGAAGGAGAGGCAGACAGAGAAAGAGATGGGAGGACAACAACATCAGTGCATGGACTGGCCCCACACTCAGCAAACTGCTTTAACTCTTTCATCCCTGCAACCCGGTTTTCCGGTTTGCAGAAATTCTACCCTTCCCGGAAAACCGGGCAGCACAAAATCCCTCCTTTCCTTCCTGCAGCCCGGAAAATCGGTTCTCGCGGTAGGCGCTTTGAACTTCGCGCGAGTCGCGTCATCGGTACACGTCACGACTGGGTCACTCGCGCGGCAGTGTTTATGAATGGAATGGATGCCAGACAGCCCCTACAGAATGGGAAAGTGGTCGCCACTCTATTCTGGCCGGTTTGCTACTGCATACGTGGCAGTTCTCACTTTACACTTCTTTGTTTTTCTCTATAAATCCAGGAATGAAGGGAATACTCGTATTATAAGAATCTAGGAACAAGAGGAAGTAATGGTTCGTAGAAAAGTAGGAATGAAAGAGTAAAGAGCGTCTGAGAACCGGGAGGAGTGGAGGAAGCTGGTTGCGAAGAAGTCTTCTGTGGCGCCCCAACGGTCTTCTAGACTCCCGTAATAGGTGGTAGGAGGTGAACTGAATTAGAAGCCACATTGTTTATCAAACTTCGTCTGTTTTGGTGTGTGTGTGTGTGTGTGTGTGTGTGTGTGTGTGTGTGTGTGTGTGTGTGTGTGTGTGTGTCTTTTACTTATGAATGTTAAAATCATGTCGGGGTCTGATATTCGTCCTTTTTTTCACACTTCCTCGCGGTTGGACCCGCAGAACCCCCACCCCCACCCCTTCACCCCCACCTCCACCCCATCCTGCACACCTGTTGAATTTGCATGCAAAAGAGAAGACGGCGCCTCGGTAGATCGGATCCGTGAAAGGTGAGCTTTGGCCGTGTTAGGGAACAAAATGCAACAACGCATCTGTCACTGTAGGTCGTCGCCATGTGTCTGGCAGCTGTTCGATTGAACCAGTTCTTACATCCCGGAACCAAATTCAAGAACTAGGTTTGCTGGTTATCAAGTTAGATCAGCTTTCCCCAAGAGCTGTCCGTCTGTCTGTCTGTCTGTCTGTCGCATTTTTTAGACAGTTTCGCCGTCATTACCTAGCATTGTCTGTTTTTCGCCATGTTTGGGGGATAGTTTTGCTGTCATCACCTAACGGCAAAGATATCAGGTGATATCTCGCAGAGCACCAATACAGAGTTTCGCAAAGAAAGGCCTGGATTCGCCAGACTCAGACTCGACACGCTGTTCAACTTCCCCGACCTTACGTGACGTGCCGTTATTGTCTCTTTGTGGAATTCAACCTCAATTTCCAGCCAAACCCTCCCCACCCTCAACCCACTCAAGCCCCCCCCCCCCCCCCCTCTTCCCCCGCGACCACCCCTTCCCCCTGCACAAATAGGTTTTCCCTTGAGAAGGGTCCATTTCAGTCGTCAGAACTGTGTGAATGGTGTTTCGACACGCAACTTACCCCCCCCCCCCCCCCAACCCCACCCCAAAGAAGACTTCTTCCCCTTCTTGGTCAAGAACAGAAGTCGATCACATTTTAACTAATATTTTATTAAAATCATTCGTAAAAAAAATCATGTTATTTCGTTTGCTAAATCATTTTAGCAGAATGGTGGCTTGGGCATATGACGTGGGTCGTAACGTCAGTCAGGTTGCTGAATTTAACAGCGTACAATTGCCACTGTCGTGACGTCAGAGAAGGTTACTGCATTTAACGTCCCAGTTAAGTTGCTGAATTCAACAGCGTCTGCTCGACACGGTCGTGACGTCAGAGTAGCTCGCTGAGCTCAACAGCGCGTACTCTAACACTGTCGTGACGTCAGAGAAGGTTTGCTGACTTTAACGTCACAGCAGGTTGCTGAATTCAGCCGACACGTCAAGAACAGGGTGCTGAGCTCAACAGCGTGAACACGACTCGCTTGCCGAAAAGTTGAACTGAACAGCGGAGTGTTCAGACTGACCAGAGTTCTAGCCTTTCTTGTCCGTGAAATGTATTTCTGTGTAAGCCCGCCCGCCCAGCTGACTAAGTGACTGTACACGCAGGGGCCTGGGACATAATATTATCACCCCCTCTCAATCTTGACAATTCCACCGGCTTCTCTTTCGACAGAGACATATTGCCCCCCTCTCAATCTTGTCATGTTCCATTGATTTTCTTTTTTTTTCAACTGTTATCAACAGCAAGCTGCTGCCAATCTGAACTCTCAGGAGGTGTCATCTGGTGGTACACGCTTGCCACGTAAAACCGGCCAGCATCGCCGAACGGGTTTTTAATAGGGTACGTGGATTGCCGAGTGCTTGGCCTATTTTTTTTTTTTCTTTTTTCTCTTTGTTTCTTTCTTTCATGGTTTCTTTCTTTCTTTCATTCTTTTTTGGAAGGGGGTGGGTGGGTGGAGGGGGTGCGGGTCTTTTCTTTTTTTTTTATCTTTTTTTTTTTTTTTTTTTTTTTGCTGGCAGCATACAGGCAGTCAGTTTCTTTCTCCGGGAGATCTGATCGTCGATGAAGGAGAATAAAGAAGAGTGTTCATACTTCGATAAGTGAAGGGCGCAACGGACGGCAAACTCATCTCTCTCTCTCTCTCTCTCTCTCTCTCTCTCTCTCTCTCTCTCTCTCTCTCTCTCTCTCTCTCTCTCGCCAACACCGGCCCCAGTGTAGAAAAGAGCTTGACACAGATTTCAGCTGGTTCTTATATTACTGGTAGTGTGTGTTGATCGCTAGCAAGACTAAGTTCACGATGAAAAGAAGATTCTTTCTACCCGGGAGGGTAAGGGGG
>CM065734.1:17311400-17313900 GCA_033310375.1 Conus canariensis | reverse complement strand
AAGTAGACAGAGACAGAGGGACAGACAGAGACAAAGAAGGAAAGGGAGGGGGGGGGGGGGGGAGAGAAAAAGAGACAGAGAAAAGAATGATCAGAAGAGTACATTTACTACATCTACATACAGAGATCTGTGCCAGGGTACCGCCCAGAGTCCCCCAGTGGGGCTCCTGGCCAGCCAAATGGATTAGTCAAAGCCTTGTTTTCTTGACCCCAGGGGGGTCGTGGGTTCAATGCCCGCATGGTGAGGTAATGTTGCTTATGTAGCCCAGCCGACCGCAAAGGACCATATCAGGGCTGGATGTCCGCTTGAAACAGCCGGCCAGGTCAAGGCTGTTACCACCCAACTGAACGGAAACCTGGGTTCGCGAATCTAGATCCGCGAACTAAATGACTTAAGCAAAGTTTCTCTCTCGATTTACAACAAGAGATCCACGATCGAGGTCTCCAAGATCGCTTAAGTAAAAGATGATCTGACGACTGATTCTCAATGGAAGTCCGAACAATTTTCTTCTTCTTCTTCTGCTTCTTCTTCTTCTTCTTCTTCTGGCCCCGGAGGGAGGGGGAGACAACCTGCTTAATACTGCCCTCTACCGCTCGACTGAGGTACACAGTCATTGCTGAGCGCGGAACTAGTTCTGAGCAGGCTGTGAAATCCATTTCAGTCATCCCTTTGTCCGAGAGTTACGTATTCATTTTCAAAGCATTGTCAACATGGACATTTCGGACAGTACCAAACGACAATGTTTACTTTACGAACTGGGAATGCGAGCTCAAGTCAACGAACCATAAACTGATTTCTGTCACAGGAGAGTTCGTCAACTAATCGCACACTGGTTTCTGTGACAGAAGAGTTTCCATACGGTTACATTTCTCTCTCTCTCTCTCTTCTCTTCTCTCCTCTCTCTCTCTCTCTCCCTCTCTCTCTCTCTCTCTCTCTCACACACAACACACACACACCACACACACACACACACACCAAATTGAAATTCACTTTGTTTTTTGTTGTCCTGCTTTTGATGATTTAAGACAGTTTAATCCATCCAAAATATTATAACAATCCCAGTAACTTCAGATTACGTTACTTTTAGCATCACAAAACGCACAGGTCATCAGTAATTTTGCTATATATCTATATAAAGCCTTTAAGAAAAGAGAAATAGCAACGTCCTGAATTACCAATTTTACTAGTCAACTGGCGTCAATTTAGTGTATGATACCATGTACGAACTGGTGTAATGTTTTCATTTTCCTCTTTGTTTCTTTGAATTAGCTTCAAGCAGATAATGGATTGATACTATAATTCGAATTTGTCTTATTATGTCTACTATCAATGTTCACACCCCTTCAAATGGGGCTTTGGCCTTACTGAATAAAATTCTGTTCTGTTCTGTTCTGTTCTCTCTCTGTCTCTGTCTCTCTCTCTCTCTCTCTCTCTCTCTCTCTCTCTCTCTCTCTCCTCTCTCTTCTCTCTCTTCTGTCTTTCTCTCTCTGTCTGTCTGTCTGTCTGTCTGTCTGTCTGTCTGTCTTCTCTCTCTCTGTCTGTCTGTCTGTCTGTCTGTCTGTCTGTCTGTCTGTCTGTCTGTCTGTCTGTCTGTCTGTCTGTCTGTCTGTCTGTCTCGTCTGTCTCTCTCTCTCTCTCTCTCTCTCTCTCTCTCTCTCTCTCGTCCCATCTTCTGTGCCACCTCAGTGGCATTGCACCCACGCCGCTCATTCCGACTCTCCTCGTCCACAGACACAGCCCTGCCCGGCCCGCCACAGCCCCGGCACCGGCAATCCACGGCAATCCACAAGGAGCAGTTAACGCCAAGTCGTCATGAGGCAACCCACCAGAGGAGACACTGCACTGCTGCCGAGTCACTTCGGTGGTATTCAGTGATGCCTGTTCTGATCCAGCATACGCAGGACACCATACACTACGCCCCCTACTGATGACAATAATTGCTTGGTCGTGGAGAATGAGAGCAAGGCATGAAGGGACACGAAATTTAATACTTTTTTTTCTTTAAGGTGATCGATGGACATGAGGATGACGAAGAGGTTGCTGTGGAATTCCATTCTGGTCCAAGACCGCATGAAGGACCGTACTCCACGCTCAATATCATGATATCTCCCAGCGTCAACCAGGTCCGAGAGATACAGACACCTGCACTGTTGGTCATAAAATTTGAGCCACACTCTCAGAGACGCGTACAATAAGTGGATGAAACTCGACCGTGTGGTCCCAGTCTTCCCAGACGAGCCCGTAACAACACCCATAAATAAATGGCTCTGATGGGAATCGAACCCATGACCTCCCAGCCGGGAGTCCGTGACGCTAACCACTTCACCACAGCGGCTGGCACAGTTACTTCTCTTTGCGCGAACCCAACGAGTTTCCACGATTTGTTCAGAGATCATTTTGTTTCCGCGAACCTAAGATCGTCCAGATACGCGATCGACCTTGAATCGGTGAGATACGTGATTGATCTTCAATCGGCAAGATACGCGATCGACCTGAAATC
>CM065734.1:17306775-17311300 GCA_033310375.1 Conus canariensis | reverse complement strand
CTTCTCTCAGGCCCTGAAGATATCTGTAATCTTTCACATAGGCACAAAAGTCACGCTGTCCTCCAGACAAAAAAAAAAAAAAAAATTCAGTAAAGGTTTGGTGAGAATGTTTGCAATGTGAGCTTGTTCACTCACCAGGTCTCTCTCTCTCTCTCTCTCTCTCTCTCTCTCTCTCTCTCTCTCTCTCTCTCTCTCTCTCTCCCCTTCTCTCTCTCTCTCCACAAAGTAAAATTCTCTATGAAGAGATGAGAATATTCGCAACGTGAGCATTTAAACACATATACACCACACACACAAGCGGCGCGCGCGTCTTCATGAAGTAAAATTCCTTTAAATGAAGGTGAGAAAGTGAACATTTGAACACACACACACACACACACACACACACACACACACACACACACACACACACACACACACTAACTCACTCACTCACTCCCTCACTCAATCACACCTTCGTGATGTAAACCTCCCCCAAAACGACATGAGTGTTCGCAACCTGAGCATTTACATACACACGCGCGCACGTGCACATACGCGCACATTATCATTCACACACACACACACACACACACACACACACACACACACCACACGCACGCGCGCACACACACACACCTCTCTCTCTCTCTCTCTCTCTCTCTCCACACACACACACACACACACACACACACACACTCCAGCAATAACAGCGGCAAACGCTAACGCCTCACACCTGTCTCAACAGCCTAAGCGGCGGTAAAGGGCAACTTGGAGGAGAAGAAGAGAGAGAACTCTTGCTAGCGCAGGCAACCAACTATAATCTCATCAGACCGACAGTAGGGGGGGGGGGGGGGGGGGGGGGGGATTGCATCGGCTTTCTCACCCTCCACAATTTCAATAATTACCTTCTGCCGCTCCCCTGTCAGGCGGCAGTCGTCGCTTTACCTGCCGTCTTTTTTTTTTTTTTTTACCTGACAGGTAAGACGTGACCCACCTACCCCCCCACCTCTCCATCTCCCCCCCCCATCCCCACCCTGTCTTTGCCTAATCGGTTTTATTCCCCTCCCCCCCCCCCCCCTCTCAAAACGCCTTTTTTTTCCTTTTTCTTTTTGGCCACGGAGGTTAATTAAGAAGTGGGCTTGGAGGCAGCTAGCTTATACATACACCAACAGAATATGCACATCTCTTTTCTCGTTGTCTCTCACCTTACGTCTGTCTGTCTGTCTGTCTGTCTGTCTGTCTGTCTGAGTGTGTACCTGTCTGTCTGTCTGTCTGTCTGTCTGTCTGTCTGTCTGTCTCTCTCTCTCTCTCTCTCTCTCTCTCTCTCTCTCTCTCTCTCTCACGTTAGTGGTTACTTCTGTCTGTCGGACTCTCTCTCTCTCTCTCTCTCTCTCTCTCTCTCTCTCTCTCTATCTATCTATCTATCTATCTATGTGTCCGTCTGTCTATCTATATACCAAAATCAAATTAAACCATCTTTTTAAGCACAGCCGACCCTGAAGCCTTATCAGGGATGTCATTTCGTCAGGCAGTTCTCTCTCTCTCTCTCTCTCTCTCTCTCTCTCTCTCTCTCTCTCTCCACACACACACACACACACACACACACACGCACACGCACACACACACACATGTAGTGAGCGTGTGTGCGTGCGTACGTGCGCGTGCGCGCGCGCGCGGCGCTGTGTGTGTGTGTGTGTGTGCGTGTTTGAAAAAATGGTGGAGGAAACAAGTGCAGGCTCCCACTTCCCCCGTCATTACAACAATAACTCGGCAAAGATTGAGGGAAAAAAAAAGGTGTGTGTGTGTGCGGGGGGGGGGGGGGGGGGGAGGGGGGTATGAAGTTGTGAGAGAAAATAAAACGAGCAATGAAAACGAGGGCGTCAGGTTATAAACATGAAACCCTTCACCAGCACAGCTCACGGGGAGCACCAAAGTCCACGCTGAAAACAGAGCCGTTCATATCGCCTGCCCAGACGCCTTTCGCCGGCTGATTCGGACGCAACATTAGGACACGGCTGATTGTGTCGCGGGTCTTCCCTCGGAGATAAACTGCTGTCTGTAATTCGGTGGGATTCTCGCCACCGCGAGATACAGACACGTACACCGCACAGGTGATTGTGTGTGTGTGTGTGTGTGTGTGTGTGTGTGTGTGTGTGTGTGTGTGTGTGCGTTGCGTGCGTGCATATGTGCGCGCGTGCAGGCGTGCATGCATATACATGCGTGTACGTGCGTGTGCATGTAAAAAACAAAGATATCATTCTCAAACAGCTGAACATTGCTTATTCAGATTTTACACACACACACACACACACACACACACACATACACACACACACACACACACACACACACACACACACACATACACACAAAATTCATTTTAAAGGAG
Organism: Conus canariensis; assembly: GCA_033310375.1. Lineage (NCBI taxonomy): Eukaryota > Metazoa > Mollusca > Gastropoda > Neogastropoda > Conidae > Conus > Conus canariensis. The sequence continues at coordinate 17,308,929 of CM065734.1, read as the reverse complement.
GATGCCTGTTCAAGTCTGCTTCGCTACTTCGTCTCTGCCAGCAGACTGAAGTCTTTTCTGGAGACTTCTTCCTCTTCCTCCTTGTTCGCTTCGTCAGATGTTCGTTCCAGAGTTCTGGATGAAAACGGCAGCCTTCCTCCATGCCCATCACGGTGTTGTACGCCCCCAACAGTCCAGGCTAGTATGTGGTTCAGGCACAAACAACACCAATACAAAAAAAAAAAGCTGGTTTCAGAAAGATAGTGCCTGTAAAGTGCACATAAGTTCACAGGAGAAAGGTGAATATGTATACGAAGAAATTCAACAAACAAAAAAACAAAACAAAAAAGCAGCATTTCTTTTGAGGGTCGTGCTGCTGCTCCTAGAACAAAAGAAAACAAAAAACAGTTCTAAGAGCGGCGGCACGATCCACAAAGAACTCCTGTGAATATGGAAATGAAAACAGTACTCCAAAAATCTAAACACAGCTCAATCAGAATCTTTGAACCGTGCTTTTTCTTTTTTCTTTTTTTTGTGTTCTATTTCTTTTTTTCTTTTTTTTAGGAGATGATTCATACACAAAAGAGGGCCAATCTTTCACACAGCAAGAGCTTTCACTTCAGTCAGAAACTTCAAAAACTCCCTTTAATCTTCTAACCAAACCACTGACAGCGTGCTGGTATATCGCAAAGACAAACGCCACAGTGTTCGTAAAGCGAGGGAAAAGTATATGTTAGTCCCCCCCCCCCCCCCCCCCCCCCCCCCCCCCCCCCCCCCCCCCCCCCCCCCCCCCCCCCCCCCCCCCCCCCCAACCCTCCTCCCAAAGATGGTGAGGATGTTCGAAGAAGAGGGGTAAAAAAAAAAAAAAAAGAAGTCAGCAACCCGATCTAGAAAGAAGAGGCGCAAACAAATCGGAACACCTCACACCTGTCTCAAGCCCCGAAAAACGCGCGCGTGGTAAAGCGAGACAAGAGACAAGATAATAACGCGCGGCTGCTGATATAAAGAAGACCCTCGCCAAAAAGATTGTCTGCTGGCGTGAAGACGAGGCAGGCATGGCAAGAGGGTTGGCTCCCTGATTCGACAATAATTATTCCCCCTCGCTCCTGTCAGTACACCTCCCCCCCCCCCTTCCCCCACGTCCTCCCCCTCCCCAGTCAGTCAGACCTCCGTCGCTATCTATTTTGCCTGCTGTTTTCTGGTGCTGATGCATGCAGATAACGAAGGGGGCGTGCGGATCATACGTGACTTTAAGCAGCAAGACCCAGTGCACGTCAGTCTTTCTCTGTCTGTCTGTCTGTCTGTCTCTCTCTCTCTCTCTCTGTATGTGTGTGTGTTAGCGTGCGCGTACGTGTGTGCGTGCATACGTGCATGTGTGTGTGTGTGTACGAGTGTGCGTGCTTGCGTTTACCCTCAATAAAAATATTCGTATTCGTATATTCGTATTCTCACCCCTTTCCTCTCCTCCGCTAGGATTCTTCTCTCTCTCTCTCTCTCTCTCTCTCTCTCTCTCTCTCTCTCTCTCTCTCTCTCTGTATGTGTGTGTGTTAGCGTGCGCGTACGTGTGTGCGTGCATACGTGCATGTGTGTGTGTGTGTGTGTGTGTGTGTGTGTGTGTGTGTGTGTACGAGTGTGCGTGCTTGCGTATATAAGCGTGAGTGCGTGTGTGCGTTTACCCTTCCATCCATCCTGTTCTTTCTGTAAAACTCTCCTCAACGTACTGCAGATTGTCAGGAAGTTTTTCGTCACTGTTGTTGTAGTTGTATAACCCTAGGTGAACTGAAACTGCAAAAGGTCAACTTAGTCACAGTCCTGCAGAAGTTGTGGTCACTGGCTGGCGTATGACAGATATATATATATATATATATATATATATATATATCTCACTTCAGGGGGACAGACAGTGTGAAGCGCTGGTCACTCGGTCAAATCAGGTCATCATTAACAGCAGACCTTTAACTTGATCAGCCCCACGGCTCGCGTTGACAGTAACCAACCAACTCAAGATCACCAACGTTCCGGTTCATCAAAATCAAAGAAAAGGTTGTTGACAGCGAGACAGACAGACAGACAGAGACAGACAGAGACAGAGACACACACAGAGAGAAAGAGACAGAGACAGAGAAAGAGAGAGAGAAGAGAGACGGGGGGGGGGGGGGGGGGGGCAGGGACAGA
>CM065734.1:17299275-17301775 GCA_033310375.1 Conus canariensis | reverse complement strand
GTATAGGTGAGTTTGAAAGAGTATAATGACAAAGAAACAAGAAATACACGGCAAATCTTATAGCAACACAAGTAAACGTTTACCTTTCGAATCAGTTATAGACTGAGATTTCAATTCCTTAATTTTAGGGATTCAGTAATGTATACTGCAACTTTGAATAATAATTCATTTGACATATTTTACCTAATAACTGTATCTTAAATTCCGATGGAAAACGATCATACCCTTGTGTGTGTGTGTGTGTGTGTGTGTGTGTGTGTGTGTGTGTGTGTGTGTGTGTGTGTGTGTGTGTGTGTCAGTCTGTCTGCATGCCCGTCTGTGCCTGTGTGTGTGTGAATGTTAAGTGTGCGCATTTTCTTACATACTTACGCAACTTCCGCCACTACTGCCACCAAATACCCCCACCCATTCTCCGCTTCCTCCGACTCTTCTTTCCTCTTTCTTCATCATCATCTTCTTCTTCTTCTTCACCTTCTCCTTCTTCTTTTCTTCTTCTTTTCTCCTCCTCCTCCTCTTCTTCTTCTTCTGTTTCTTCTTCTTCTCCGTCTTCTCCTTGACTTCTTCTTCTTCTTCTTCCTTTTCATCATCATCATCTTCTTCTTCTTCTTTTGGAGAGTTCTCTCCCTTACGCTCTGAAGTGACGGCAGACACCTGAAAAGCTGTTAGCCAATTGGACGGTGTAATCTCTAACCAGGTAAAAATAAACGGTGTTGCTTCAGATTGGCGCGAGACGAAGATTCGCCAGGGTTCAAAATGAGATTGGGGGGGGGGGGGGGGGGGGGAGGGATCAGACTGAAGCAAACGGGCGAGTGTGCAAGTGGGTGACAGGTGTGTGTGTGTGTGTGTGTGTGTGTGTGTGTGTGTGTGTGTGTGTGTGTGTGTGTGTGTGTGTGCGTGTGCGTGCGTGCATTGCCACATGCGCGGAGAGGGCACGCAGAGACGAACCTTAGGCAAGAAGACTGCTGTTCCTATGCCCTTCTGAAAAAAAAAAAAAAAAAAAAAAAAACAACTGAAGTTTGCCCCCGACTAAAGAAACGAACACACTACTGCTCTGTAACTGTTCTCTCACCTATTTGCAGGCGAATCACCTCACCCCTCCCCCCCCCCCCATCCACCCACCCACCCACCCCCACCCCCCCCTTCCCTGTCCATTTCAGTTATTCCTCTGCTCCTCCTTTTCTCTCCTTCTCTGACTTGTTCTTGTCTCTTTTTTTTTTTTTTTTTTGTTTTGTTCGTCTTCTTTTTGCTCCTTTTGATTCTGATTTTTCCTCTTCTTCTTCTTTTTTTCTCTCCTCTCCTCCTCCTCCTCCTCCTCCTCCTCCACCTCTTCATCCTCCTCCTTGTGTCCGGTTTGGAAGTCGTCGTTCTCCTTCTCTGATTTTCTTCATGTTATTCTTCATCTTCTTCTTCTTCCTCTACTTTTTTTTTTTTAATCTCCTTATCAATCTGCGATGTCTTTCTTTGCTTTCTGTTTTTCTAACGCTCTTCTTCTTCTTTCTTTCTTTCTTTTTTTTTTTTCCTTCTTCTTCTTCTTCTTCTTCTTCTTCTTCTTCTGCCTGCCTGCCTGCCTGCCTGCCTACAACATCGTCTCCTCCCCCCTCCCCCCCCCCCCCTTCTTATTCTCCTTTTTCCTCCCTCCTCATCCTCCTCTTTTTCTTTCTTCTTTTTTTTTTTTTTTTTTCCTGTTCGCCTTTTTCCTTTTGAAGCGTTGTCACTTTTGCTCTTGACGTGTAGAGTGCTGATAAGCCGATAACCAGGTGGTCGGCGTAAATCTCTTTTCCAGTAAAATAAACGATTTCCTGAAGAGTTGCGCAAGATGACGGTCTGCTCGCGGCATGAAAAGTAAACATGTGACGAGAACACAGTCTAAACCAACACACAAAGTGAGAGAGTGACCGAGTGTGTAAGTGGCAGAAATAAAAGAGATACAGAAAGGGCTGGGGAGGGGAGGGGGGAGGGGGGGAGGGGGGAGAGAGAAAGGGGGAGGAGGAGGAGTGAGGGGGGAGGATGTGGGGGGAGGAGGGAGGAGAAGGCGGAGGAGACGAGACTGGGAAGGGAGGAGGAGGATAACGAACAGGAGGAAGAGAAGGGGGGGGAGAGGAAGGAAGGACGACGATGACGACGACGACGACGACGGACGACGGACGACGACGACGACGACGACCACTCGTCGTCGACGACGCCGGCGACGACGACGGACGACGACGACGACCAATTAATTATGATTAAATCCCAAAGTAAACAGTCGGATCCTTTCACAAGCAGCTTATAGATTGTCTCCCCTGTCCCTCGTGTCTTCCCTGGGTGACGTTCCTTGCAAGCCTGGTGTAGGAGGATGAGTAGGAGGGCTGTCTGTGTATGGATTTGACCTAATTCAAATCAAAATAGGGTCAAGGAAAGAAAGAGGGCGGACACAGGATATAGAGAGATGAGAGAGAATGAATACATGAATGAATGAATGAATGAATTTGGTTTATTGTGTTAAGCTTTACAAGCCGAG
>CM065734.1:17289275-17291775 GCA_033310375.1 Conus canariensis | reverse complement strand
TTGTTTGTGTATTCGTTGTCAGCAAAATTACGCGTGCGTGCGTTGTGTGTGTGTGTGTGTGTGTGGTGTGTGTGTGTGTGTGTGTGTGTGTGTGTGTGTGTGTGAGCGTGAGAGAGACAGAGAGAGAACCAAATTGATTTTTATCGAAAAATCTTGGTGGAAAGACGTAATGCGACGCTCAAAACGGCCCCACTGAAATTAGGAGCGGGCGTGATGGAACTGAGGGGTGTAATTACATCCGTTCAACAAAATATCATAACAAAATTCTCAACTGAACGATGACACTGTGAAGTACCGTCATCAGCTGCTTAACAGTCTGTGAAGTCGTATATTGTCCTGGATGATGACAACTTTTCAGACACAAACGCCGACATTTCTCATTTTCCAGACCCTGGTTGTTCTTTTTTAATGTACATGGGAAGTACTTCTTTCAGTCTGCATCCCCTATTACTTCTTCTGGCGGGGGGAAAAAATGTTGTTTTCTCTCATGAGCTGACACTATGGGCGAATCCATGATCCGTTCGACCTTGGCGGAGGTTATAGTGCTCTCTTCACTGCCCTATTAAGTAAACTGAGAACATTGTGATCATGCTCCATCCAGAGGAAAAAGTCAGAACACAGGTAGACGTAAACATGCAATAAACAAAAGTCATTATCAAATTTTCACGTTGAAAATTTCATTTTTTCTTTTAAAAAAAAAAAGCAATCATCACATACTTCTTTGAAGAAAACGACCGCTTTCACCTTCAGTACACTCGCATTTAGGCCCTTTTGAAGCGAGGCGTCTCCCATAGGAAAGATAACGCTAGGACAGCGCACGCCTTGCTTCGGAAAACCACCAGCGGAGAGGTGCATCAAACTTGCCAACAGGCCAGGTCAGATGCGGGTCAGCATGCAAACGGTCCGTCCACAGAGGGGAGGGGGAGGCCGACAGACACAACAGGCGACTTTCCCCCCGCTCCACCAGGCTGCACACCCAAAATGAATGCGCCAAGGCCTTGCTTAAGGAGTCGAGTATTTATAGACTGGGCCGCAACTGGAAGTTTTTGAGAACTTTTTCTTGCGTCTGAAAGTTGATTCTCCTCTGTTTTTTTGTTTGTTTGTTTGTTGTTTTTTTTCATATGGCCGTTGGGGGGGGGGGGGGGGGGTGGGGGGGGAAAGCAGCAACACTCCGTGTGCACGGACGGTGGGGAACATAAAAGACAACGAGCCCGTCATCCGACAGTGTTTGGCCAGGTTCATCTGCAGCGGGCGACATCAATGCAAGTGCGACAGACAAACAGCGAACAGTTACGATAGTTAGACACACAAGCAGACAGACAGACAGACAGATAGATAGATAGACAGATAGACAGACTGAGCGACGACCGAACGACCGACTCGATTGATCGATCGATAGACGGACTAACGGATTGAAATACAGACAGGCAGACAGACCAGACAGACAGAAAGAGTACAAACAAACATCCTTTTTGACACTGGGTGAAAACGCGCCCAACAACCCAACAACAACAACAACAACAAGAGGGAAAAAGGCAGGAGTAGGGATAGGGGAGAGCGGGGGTGGGGCGCGAGAGGAGGGAGGAGGAGGAAAGAAGACGCGCGCCTGACCGGATAACGCCACGCGTGGGATCGGTTTACAAGCTCTTGTGACCAAAGAACAATTGAAAGTACGCTCTGACCGAATTAAGGCGTGGTGTGTTCGGTCAGTAACACCAGATACTTTTGACCAAAGAACGACAGAAAAAAAAATTATATTAAAAAAACAACAACAACAAAAAAAAACCCACGCTGCCCGGTGTAACAGCCGTTCTTACCCCCCTATGGAACTTACCCCAGGGTAAGTCTAGGCTAGCCTGCTTTTACCCCCCGGGGTCATTCTAGGACTAGCTAGAACTTACCCCCGCGGAGGTAAGTTTGGGCTAGCCTGGATTTTACCCCCCCCCCCCACCCCCCCAAAGGGTCAGTCTAGGACTATTTGGAATCTTCCTCCACCCCACCCCACCCTTCAAACAAGAGGGTTATTCAGGGTTTTCCTCTGCCTTTTCCCAACACGCACACCCGCCTTTTAAAAAAATGTGTTAGCCTGCATATTTATCCCCCCCCCCCCTCCTCTCCCATTTCCTATAACAGTCAGTTGGGTTTAGACAAGTGTAGTTCTAGACTCTTCTCAAAAGATGGTCCTCCTACTTCCCCACTGACCACTGGTCATTATGACGTAAATCGGAAATTTTAACTATTTAACAGCTAATTAATGTTTCCCAGTGCTTGTGTACCTTGTACAATGTAGATTACTGGTGGTCAGTGCCACTGACTACTGCTCATTATGACGTAAATCGGAGATTTTAACTATTTCACAGCTAATTATAGTCTCCTGAGTACCTGTGTACCTTGTACAGTGCAGACGACTGGTGGTCGTGCCACTGACCACTGGTCACTATGACATAAATCAGATATTTCGACTATTTCACAGTTAATCAGTGTTCATGAGTGTTTGTTT
>CM065734.1:17285281-17289175 GCA_033310375.1 Conus canariensis | reverse complement strand
GTAAAAATTTTATCTCCGCCAAAGGGGGTTGTATTTTCCATCCACACCTGGTTTGCTTGAGGTTTGCTTTTATTTTTTTGTGTTTTTTTTCCCTCGTTCATGAGATCTTGAGTCGTTTTCATGCGAAAATTATCTCCGCCAAAGAGGTTGTATGTTTCCATCCACACCGTAGGTTTGCTTGTGGTTTGCTTTTATTTGTTTGTGTATTCTTTTTCCCTGCGTTCATGAGATCATGACTGTTTGTTTTCATGGTCAAAATTATCTCCGCCAAAGAGGTTGTATGTTGCCATCCACACCGTATTTGTTTGGGAGGTTGTTTTATTTGTTTGTTTTATTCGTTTCCCTGCGTTCAGGATCAACTGTTGTTTTCTGCGTCAAAATTATCTCCGCCAAAGAGGTTGTTTTTCCATCCCAGCCGTATTTGCTTGTGGGTTTGCTTTTATTTGTTTGTGATTCGTTTCCCTGCGTTTCATGAGATCATGACTGTCTTTTTCATGCGTAAAAATTTCTCCCCCAAAGAGGTTGTATTTTTCCATCCACAGCCGTAGGTTTCTTGTAGGTTTGCTTTTATTTGTTTGTGTATTCGTTTCCCTGCGTTCATGAATCAACTGCTGTTTTCATCGTCAAAAATTTTCCGCCAAGGGTTTTGTTTCCATCCCCAGCCTAGGTTTGCTTGTAGGTTTGTTTTTTATTTGTTTGTTATTCGTTGCAGCAAAATTACGCGCGCGCGCGCGCGCGCGCGCGGTGTGTGTTGTGTGTGTGGTGTGTGTGTGGGTGTGTGTGTGTGCAGAACCAAATTTTTTTTTATCGAAAAACTTGGTGGAAAACGTAATGTGGCGCTCAAAACGGACCCACTGAAATTAGGAGCGGGGCGTGATGGAACTGAGGGGTGTAATTTCATCCTTAACAAAATATCATAACAAAATTCCAAATGAACGATGACACTGGAAGTAACCGCACACCTGCTTAAAGTCTGGTGAAGCGTATATTGTCCTGGATGATGACAACTTTTCAGACACAAACGCCGACATTTCTCATTTTCCAGACCCTGGTTGTTCTTTTTTAATGTACATGGGAAGTAATTCTTTCAGTCTGCATCCCCTATTACTTCTTCTGGCGGGGGGAAAAATGTTGTTTTCTCTCTGAGCTGACACTATGGGCGAATCCATGATCCGTTCGACTTGGCGGAGGTTATAGTGCTCTCTTCACTGCCCTATTAAGTAAACTGAGAACATTGTGATCATGCTCCATCCAGAGGAAAAAGTCAGAACACAGGTAGACGTAAACATGCAATAACAAAAGTCATTATCAAATTTTCACGTTGAAAATTTCATTTTTTCTTTAAAAAAAAAAAAAAAAAAAAAAAAGCAATCATCACATACTTCTTTGAAGAAAACGACCGCTTTCACCATCAGTACACCCGTCATTTTAGGCCCTTTTGAAGCGAGGCGTCTCCCATAGGAAAGATAACGCTAGGACAGCGCACCGCCTTGCTTCGGAAAACCACCAGCGGAGAGGTGCATCAAACTTGCCAACAGGCCAGGTCAGATGCGGGTCAGCATGCAAACGGTCCGTCCACAGAGGGGAGGGGAGGCCCACAGACACAACAGGCGACTTCCCCCCGCTCCACCAGGCTGCACACCCAAAATGAATGCGCCAAGGCCTTGCTTAAGGAGTCGAGTATTTATAGACTGGCGCAACTGGAATGTTTTGAGAACTTTTTCTTGCGTCTGAAAGTTGATTCTCCTCTGGTTTTTTTGTTTGTTTGTTTGTTGTTTTTTTTCATATGGCCGTCAATGTACAAGCTATGTGGTTTCCAAGCAGACAGATCAAAATCAAAAGGAATGGGAACTATTGGGGGGGTTTCCAGCTGGCGCAAAGATAGGGTCACGGGTTAGTGGCAAAGGCCTGAAATGTGAGGTCAACTAAGGGTAAGGTCACGTATTTGAAGACTGTTTGTGATTTCATCGGTGAACTCCTCCTCCCCCCCCCCCCCCCCCCCAAAAAAAAAAAAAAAAAGAAAAAACCCAAGGGAAATAAATGTGGGGGAGTTGTTCTTTTGATCAGTTATCAGTAAAACATCAAATGCCGCCTCAAACGTGTTTCAGTGCAACATCCTAATTGCGGCGTGTGGCCAATAGGTAACAGGCTCCCCCCCCCCCCCCCTGGGGGGAGGGGGGGTTCTTGGGGGGGGGGGGCTGGGGGGGGAAAGCAGCAAACACTCCCCGAGTGCACGGACGGTGGGGAACATAAAAGGACAACGAGCCCCGTCATCCGACAGTGTTTGGCCAGGTTCATCTGCAGCGGGCGACATCAATGCATAGGTTAGGGCGTCCACACCACTCTCCAATAATTTTACCCCCCCCCCCCCCCCCCCCCCCGGGGGGCACGACAAGCTAAGGGGAAGGAACTCGGGACAGACCAAAGCTGACTTCCGGCGCCCGAGGTGACCATGAGAAACGGTCTCCGAGCTTCGAAGAGAATAGCATGGTACTGGTAGCTTGCGAGCTAGCTGCGTTTCGCCAAAAAACAGCCAACAAACCAACCAACCAAAGAAACAAACAAACAAACAAAATCAACAACAACAACAACAACAAATGACAACAGTTCAACGTTGTCTGCGGTGAGTGAGTGTCTTACGCCGCCTCCTCCACCAGTCCGCCCCTACGCGCCCCCCCCCCCCCCCACCCCCTTCCTCCCCTCCTCCTCCTCCCCACCTCCCACTGCCTCCTTCCCTACCTGTGTCTATATAACTTATATGTCAAAAAACACCGCATCATTTTATTATTTGATTTCACTGAAAACGTTTTCCCGCGAAACTACAGTCTTTTTTTTAAGCGTCTTTTAAAAAACAAACGAACAAACAAGCAAATAAAAAGTGGGTGGATGGGACGGGGAAGGGGGTGGATGGGACGGGGAAGGGGGTGGATGGGACGGGGAAGGGGTGGATGGGACGGGGAAGGGGGTGGATGGGACGGGGAAGGGGGGGATGGGACGGGGAAGGGGGGTGGATGGACGGGGGAAGGGGGTGGATGGGACGGGGAAGGGGGTGGATGGGACGGGGAAGGGGGTGGATGGGACGGGGAAGGGGGTGGATGGGACGGGGAAGGGGGTGGATGGGACGGGGAAGGGGGTGGATGGGACGGGGAAGGGGGTGCGTGGGGAGTAAGGCACCCGTAATGGAACCACAGTCCTTCTCTGGCTGGTGTGCGCTTGAATGATACGTCATACGTCTGACATCACATTTCAAACGGTTCGTGCCACAGAATATCTCTCTCTTCTACAGTTTTCGCGTAATGCACGTTTTTGTGTGCAGTCCGTCCCATACAAGAGGTTTCAGTGTCTGGCTGGCAGCGTTTGGGTTGGTATTAACTGTGATCCTTTGTTCATCTCCTTCATAGTCTTTTTTATTTTTTTATTTTCCTTTCCGCAGGGGGCGCGACGGGGGGGGGGGGGGGGGGGGGGGGGGGGGGGGGGGGGGGGGGGGGGGGGGGGGGGGGGGGGGGGGGGGGTAGGAAAGGTGGTGGAAGGGGTGGGTGGTCTGTTTCCGCATCGACAAAACAAATTATGTCCGAGCACCAACAAGCTAAGAGCTTTTTGGGGTTTCCACTTGCTTTATTGTCAACATCGCTGATTGACAAGTGAGCAGACAAACAGACGAACAGTTACGATAGTTAGACACACAAGCAGACAGACAGACAGACAGATAGATAGATAGACAGATAGACAGACTGGAGCGACGACCGAACGACCGATCGTTGATCGATCGATAGACGGACTAACGGATTGAAATACAGACAGGCAGACAGACAGACAGACAGAAAGAGTACAAACAAACATCCTTTTGACACTGGGTGAAAACGCCAACAACAACAACAACAACAACAACAACAA
>CM065734.1:17265281-17275281 GCA_033310375.1 Conus canariensis | reverse complement strand
ACACACACACACACTTGCGAGCAGTCATGCTAAACATTCCGAGCTCTCAGCATCTAAAACCAAGTTTCGTTAAAACTGATCATTTAAACAAAATCAATAGTCTAAGCGGTTGAAACAATTATGGCATTAGGCCAGCGTTTTTGGGTTTTTTTGTGTTTGGTTTGTTGGTTTGGTTTGGTTTGGTTTGGTTTGGTTTTGGTTTGTTTATTGTTGTTTCTCTAATCATTACTCCCACAGCGTTCTTCTATTAAACACTGCACACATTCAATTACCGGTTGAAGTTAACGCAAAAATACGATTCAAGATTTGCCGGGTTTTTTGTTTGTTTGTTTGTTTTTAAACACGGGAGGGGTTCAAGAAAAGAAAAGGAAAAGAGCGTCTGGAGGTGAACTTTTGTCTTTTAAGTTGACGAACTTTCCAGACAGATATTACGACAGCATTTCAAGGAAGAAACTATGCACTCTCCAACAAACGCCCATACAGAGAGAGAGAGAGAGAGAGAGAGAGAGAGAGAGAGAGAGAGAGAGAGAGAGAGAGAGAGAGAGAGATTATTTTTAAGCTATTAATGTGTTCGCAAACTTTTCCAAAAGATTTGAGGGAGACACGGCCGTACCGATGCAAAGCACCCTTTTTTTCTCCCTTGCTTTCCTGATCTCGACTTTGTTTCAAAACGATCTGACTGGCGTCCGACGCGCTTTCAATTCCGGATTCTAAAACCGTTCCAGCACGAAACACACACATCAAAGTTTGGAAAAACCAGCAACCAAACTTCAAATGACATTAAAGGGTCTCCATTCCCCTCGCCCGCCCCACGGATAAAGTCTGTGAGGAAACGGCAGAGTCTGGAACCAAGGTAAGCCCACAGCAAGAACACTGGCAGTGACGAGGAAGAATGCAAAACACGACGCGCCCCAGACTCTCACGGGATCGGTTAATTCAAGTTCAGAGTCCCACCTTCCCCCCCCCCCGTCCCCTCTTCATTCCACAGGTGATATGGCGGACGGATTTAACTCATCCCTGGAGACAGAGGGAGGAAGGAGGCTTCTCTAGCACTACACTGACACCACCAGAACGCCAACTGATTTGAACTCGCCTTCTTTCAATTGCAGCTCGGGTGATATGACCAAACAGCTGGGAGCTGTTCCATGCAGGCGCCCAAATTTCTCACTTGACTATGAGGTTGGGTTGAAAAAGCGTTAAACCGACCGAACACTTTTCTGCAGTCGTTTGTCACAAGGGACGCAGCCTGACCAGAGATCTTAACTGTACGGACGAAGACGGCGCATCGTACCATACACTCCTCCTTTATCCTGCCCCCATCCTCATTCATTCAGTTTGTACAGAGCCGAGTCAGACAATAAACCTTGGGACAAAAGTTGGGCATTAGTGCGGTCCCTTACTTTTAACACTCACTGGTCTTCCAATATGTCTTCCTACAGTCAGACACCACTTTCGACGGACCTGGAGCCTTACCATCCCTCTCTCCCACCCTATTCCTCTCCGCCCCGCCTCCTCTTCCTCTTCTCCCCATCCGCCCTCACTCCCCCCCCCCCCCCCCACACACACACACACACCCCTCTCCCCATTTTTCCTCCTGCTCTCTTGATACCTCCACACACTCAGTGGTCTTCAAATGTCTTCTTACCCTCGGATACAACTTTTAACAAACCTGACGTTTCCCAACGCCCCACCCATTCTGTTCCCCCCCCCCACCACCACCACCACACCCACTCCCCTCTGCCTCCCCATCACCCCTTCCCTTCCACCCCCTCCCTGCCTTCGACACTCGCTGGTTTTCAAATCTGTCTTCTTACCATCAGACACAGCTTTTGGACAAACCTGGAATTTACCATCTTCCCCTCCCACCCTATTCCTCTCCCACCCTCTCCACCTCCTCCCCCTAACTATCTCGCTCCCGCTTTCCCGCCTTCTTCTGCCATTCATCGTGGTCTTCAAACGTCTTCTTTTTGTCAGGTAGAACTTGGGAAAGACTTGGAATTAAGGAAGAACCTCTATACTCAACGCTGAGTAGTCTTGTAACACGTCTCCTTTCTCTCAAAGATTACTGAATCCGGGTGGAAAACGTCAGAAATTATCGATGAATGCAAAAATCAAAATGCAGTTTAGTTATATTTCACGTAATTCGAGAGACAGAGACACAGAACGTGATCTAGTGGGCTTTGAAGAGAGAGTCCCTTAACCCCAGGAATGACCAACTTGATTCCTTTGTAGCCGTTCGCCGACAGCTGTTCATCTGCAGCTCTGCATCTACTCGTGCACTGCTCTGGGCAGGTTTTAACCTACAATTTGGCACCTGTATTTCGCTTTCGTGAAGTCATGCTGGATATTTTCGTGTGTCCATCAAACACTTATACAGCCAGCAGGATGGATCTTTGAAGCAGGAATTATTTTGAGTGCGCAAACACCGTGCATGGCAAAACATCAAGTTGCAATGGGAGCGTACATATATATTCAGAAAAATGGACAGAAAAAAAGCATCGCTCCTTCTTTCACCACCCATCGTTAGAATTCGGATCTCGCACAGGCAGACTGAAGATCTTGCCCCTGTCACGATCATTGTGTGATCAGAATGGCTGGAAGGCATGCAACGATTTTTCTTTTTCTTTTTCCTTTTTTTTTTTTTTTTTTTTTGACTTCATTTTGCTTTGTTTTTGATTTATTCTCTTTTGTTTTTGCTCTACACTGGGGGCACAGAAAACTCTCTGTCCCACACCGGTTCCATGCTGACTTCAACTGACCACGCTCACCGGAGACTCCAGCCTCTAAGTCGCCACGCTAAAAAAAGATTTTAGTGTCACTCCAATGATAAGAAGACGTTGACGTCGATGATCTGGTTGTCTCAGCGCAAAGTATGTGTTTTATTGCCAACTTTATGGTTTTGATGTTTGGTGGTCCAGATCCACCGGGGATTTTTGTTTGTTTGTTTGTTTTCAGGAGGATGGAATGAAAACTTGATGTGTTGGGACATGAACGACGCAATTTCTGTTTGATCATTTTATATTATAGTAACGAGGAGATGTAAAACGGAAGAATACAACGTTCTCATTTGTATGCAAGGGTACCCATGCACATACACATACACATAAGTATAGAGAGACAGACACACACGCATGCGTGCACTCTCTCTCTCTCTCTCACACACACACACACACACACACACAACACTTACACACGCAGGCACGCACGCATACAACACGCACGTGTGTGTGTGTGTGTGCGCGCGCGCACACACACACACACACACACACACACACACACACACACACACACACACAACACATACACAGAGAGATACAAAGAAAGAAAGCGAGAGAGAGAGAGAGACAGAGAGAGAGACAGAGAGACAGACAGAGAGAGACAGAGAGAGAGAGAGAGAGAGAGAGAGAGAGAGAGAGAGAGAGATGGTAACCTATAGATGTCTATTTCTGTTTCAATTGTAACTCATCGAGAACGAAGAGCAGGCACACCGCTTAATCCGTTGCAACTCCCAAAAGTATATTTAATGCATGTTTGATCCCTTTTGCAAGCTTCATGAGATCGCTTTCTGCCATGTCTTTTTCTTACTTTTCCTCCATGTTCAGTTCACTGCCTCCGTTCCCTCGCTTCCCCAGCTCTTCCTCACTCTTGTCATTGTGTGTCTGGGAGCGGCGGTGAAGTTTACAGCGAGAAGAACATACCTGGTAAAAGAGTGGGTGAAATCTAGACAATGATCTACGCTTTTAAGCCTGAACTGCTTTTGTCCATTTCGTCGTTCCATCGGAGAAAGCGGCAGAAGAATGGAACTAAAGGGATGATTTATCGGCTGTGACAGAATTCTTAACTGGCTGCTGCCTTCTCTCTCTCTCCTCTCTCTCTCTCTCTCTCTCTCTCTCTCTCTCTCTCTCTCTCTCTCTCTCCAGCTTTCCATTGTGTGTGTGTGGTTTTTGTTTTGTTTTGTTTCTGTTCTGTCAGGGTGTACAAGACATATAAAGAATGTCTCGGATGGCCCCTCACCATGCATTTCAGAATACTGCAGGATTTTTCTATTATTTCACCGACTCTTTTTTTTCTGAGGGACTTTTGCGCTTTGACAGCTGAAGTGTCATGATATTATTTTTTTTTGTTTGTTTGTTTGTTTCCTTCTTTGTTCGCATTTCAGTGAAAGTGAATTAGAATTTTTTTATTCCATCTTGTGGCTTATGAAAAACCTTGTTTTGTTGTTGATGAACGTACAGTATCTGTGTACAGCTAAGAGAGGTGTAATTTAGAGACAAAACAAACCAGATAATAATAGCAACGACTTCAACTGCAAATGTTTCTGATGTTGACCAAAGAAAGAATGACCTTTAATCGATTGATTCAAAAATGGTTACGATCCCTCTTACTAAAAATTTGTCAATCTACACAAACACCTGATCCCCCTTCTAACTTCTTTGTATTTAACATCTCACTGCATCCTCCTTGCAGCGATACTCAACAGAAGACGTTCGGAAATCTGCAAGGGAGGTAATCAGTGTAAGAGGTCGCGTTCAGCGAGAATGCCCTGCCGTTTTCGAGGGATAGCTGGTGGGCACTCCCAAAGCGATTTTGTCCCTTAAATCAACTAAACAGTTCAACCAGAGAGAGAGAAAAATGCAAAAACATGCGTGTGAAACGGTGTGCCTCGAATGACTTCACGAAAGCGAAATACAGCTGCCTGCACAGCAGGTTAAAAAGTGACTCATGCAGTACATGAGTGAATGCAGAGCTGAAGACGTCCATAAACAGCTATAAAGGCATAGAGATGGTCAGTCAGGAGTTTAGGGACTCTTTCCTTCAAAGCCCCACTACACGACGTTCTGTTCTGATAGACATCCTCTTCTCTCTCGAACTTGGTGAGCTACATTAAAGTGCATATCGATTTGGCATTCCTTGGTCATTTCTGACGCTTTCTACCTGAATTAAGAGAGAACCGAGAGAAACGAGATGTGTTGCTAGAGTGGATGCTGTCGAATATAGAAGCCCTTCCTTAACTCCAAGTCTTTCCCCAAGTTCTGTCTGATGAAAAGAAGACATCTGAATACAGTATCGAAAGTAGAGAAGAAGCGGGAGCGAGAGAGCTTGGGGGAAAGGTAGAGGGGATAGGGGAGGAGAGGAACAGGTCGGGAGGGAGATGGTAAACTTCAGGTTTGTCGAAAAGTTGTGTCTGACAGTAAGAAGACACATCCGAAAACCAACGAGCGTGGACAATAGGGGAGCGGAAGCAGGAAGGATTGGTGGGGAGGCGGAGAGGAGGGGGTGGGTGGCGGAAAGGAACAGGGTGTGAGGGGCACTGGCGAACTCCAGGTTTCCTCAGAAATTTTATCGGATGTTAGGAAGACACATTTGAAGACCAGCGAGTGTTAAATTGTAAGGGTTCCCCCCCCCCCCCCCCCCCCCCCCCCCTCCAATTTCTGTCCAATGTTTTTGTCTGACTCGACTCTATACAAACTAACTGAATCGGTACGGAGGCAGGACAAAGAAGACGTTTATGATAGAATCCACTGTCTGCGTCCCTAAAGTTGCGTGATGAGTCTGGTATGGCTGAATCCCTTGTGACAAACGACTGCAGAAGACTGATTTGTGTAACGCTATTTTAACCCGATCTCAGACCCAAGTGAGAAATTTGGGAGCCTGTATGGGACAGCTTCAGATGGATGGTCATTTTACCAAGCTTGCATTCGAAAGGTTGCGAGTTCGAATCACTTGCCGTTCTGGTGGTACGAGTGTGTTAAAGAGGTGCCCTTCCTCCCTGTCTTTCTCCAGGGATGGGTAAACTCGTCCGACACATCACTTGACGTGGGATGAGAAGGGAGGGAAGGAAACTTCAAACTTGAATTAACCGATCCCGTGAGAGTCTGGGACGCGTCGTGTTTTGCATTCTTGCTCGTTACAGCCAATGTTCTTACTGTGGGCTTACCTTGGTTCCAGACTCTACCGTTTCGTCACAGACTTTATCCGTGCGCACGGACAGGGGAATGGAGACCTTTTAATCTCATTTGAAGTTTGGTTGCTGGTTTTTCCAAACTTTGATGTGTGTGCGTTCCGTGTTGGAAGGGTTTTAGAATCCGGAGCTGAAACCATGTCAGACGCTAGTCTGATCGTTTTGAAACAGAAAGTCGAGATCAGGAAAGCAAGGGAGAAAAAAGACTACATTTGTATCGTATGGCCGTATCTCCCTCAAGTTTTTTGGAAAAGTTTGCAAACACATTAACAGCTTTAAAATGATTCTCTCTCTCTCTCTTCTCTCTCTTTCCCCTCTCTCCTCCTCTCTCTCTCTCTCTCTCTCGTGTTGTGTTGTGCCTATCCTGCTCTCTGCATGTGTGAGTTGAAGCGTGTGCACTTTCTTCCTTGAAAGGCTGTCGTAATGTCTACTTGCAAAGTTTGTCAACTTAACAGACATAAGTTCCCCTTCAAACTCTCTTTTTCTTCTTGAACCTCTCTCGTGTTTAAAAAAAAAAAAAAAAAAAAAGTTCCGGCAAATCTTTAATCGTATTTTGGGTTAACTTCAACCAGTAATGAAATACGTGCTGGGGGAAGTAGTGATGAAAATATGCTGGCCTAATGCCATCATTGTTTCAAGCGCTCAGGCTATGATTTTGTTCTAAATCAGTTCTAACAACAGTGTTCTTTTTTTAGGCTGAGTGCTCAGAATGTTTAACAGGACTGCATGCAATCTTTTTCTGAAGAAATATGTGTCTTTCTAAAAGGATGAAGGGCTGCTGTTAAAGTTCACAATATTAACCATGAAAAAGAGCATAACCCAAAAATATGCACTTCAACTTTTTTGTTGCTGTTGTTCAGAATCGATAAAAGTTTTGTCAAGACGGGGTTAACAGTTGTACAGTAAATTCACCTGCCTTATCTCAGAAGAGAGAGAGAGAGAGAGAGAGAGAGAGAGAGAGAAGAGAGAGAGAGAGAGAGAGAGAGAGAGAGAGAGTAAGGGGAGGAAGATGGTGAGATTGAAGACGATCAATTTTTCCAGCTATTTTCCCTGATGGCTACGATTCAACAACTCTACTACTCATGTCATGTTTAGCCTCGTTCACTTCTTCTTGACTCATGCCTGACTGTCGGGGATATGAGATTGTCAAGCTGTGGGGTGAAAGACTTAGGAAGAAGGATATCGACTTCTTCTTCGTCTTTGAGTGAGGAGGCAAAAGGGAGGGGGTCAACATCTTATCGTCAGGACTCAAAGTGGGACGCGGGAGTGGTGGTAGGAGAGAGGGAAAGAAGGACAGAGACGGGGATGGGGGAAGGCGGATTGGGTGGGAGAGGCTTACTTTCAGCTCAGTCTGCATTTTCCCTGTAATTTTCATCTCCAGAATCCTATAATTCGGCAACTCGCGTCACGTTTAGCCTCTGATCACGTTCTTCCAGCCTGGCGGTTCAAGACACGAGGTTCACGTGCATTTGGGTGGGGAAAATGGAGGAGGAGGGAGGACATCGATTTCCACTTCCTGTGCGGTTGAGAAGGGAAGGCGTCAAGATCATAACACCGTAGGGCTATGGGAGGGGAGGAGGAAGGGGAAGGAGAAATAGGAGGAGAAGGAAGGGTTGGTCCAGTGATGACTGTCACCAAGCTGCTCTTCTTCCCATGTTTCCTGCCACCTTTCATGGGCAGTCTGTGTTTTGGGCGGGGCACACAGGATGCTGTTCAGGAGGACAGTGAAAAGAAGCATTTTTATGAGACGTTGATGTCGATGATCTGGTTGTGTCAGCGCAAAATAAGGTGTTTTATTGTCTGTGTCGCTTAGTGGTCTTGATGTTCAGTGGTCCAGATCCGCCGTTGCTTTTGTTGTTTTTTTTTCCTTTTAAGAAGGATGAAGGTAAACTATGTGTTGGGATAAGAACAACATAACTTCTGTTTGATTTTTCTATAGTATTATAACAAGGAGATATAAACCGGAAGAAGAATACAACATTCTCGTTTGTGTGCAAGTGTACACATGCACAAATAAACACATACATATATGTAGAAAGAGACAGACACACACGCATACGTGCAATCACACACACACCACACACACACACAAACACACACACGTGTACACACACATATGTGCATGTACCCACACACGTGCACACACACATACACACACATACAAACACAAGAGAGAGAGAGAGAGAGAGAGAGAGAGAGAGGGAGTCAGTAACCTACAGATGTCTATTTCTGATTCTGTTGTGACTCAGAGAGAATGAAGAGCAGGCACGCTACTTAATCCATTGCAACTCCCAAAAATGTATATTTAATGCATATTTGATCCCTTTTGCAAGTTTAATGAGATCGCTTTCTGCCGTGTCTTTTTCTTACTTTTCCTCCATGTTCAGTTCACTGCCTCTCTTCCCTCCCTTCCCCAGCTCTTCCTCACTCTTGTCATTGTGTGTCTGGGAGCGGCGGTGAAGTTTACAGCGAGAAGAACATATCCGGTGAAAGAGTGGGTGAAATCTAGACAATGATCTACTGCTTTTTAAGCCTGAACTGCTTTTGTCCATTCTGTCGTTCCATCGGAGAAAGCGGCAGAAGAATGGAACTAAAGGATGATTTATCTGGCTGTGACCGAAATCTTTACTGGCTGCCGCCTTCTCTTCCCCCACCATCTGCCCGGCCTCCCTCCCTTCTCTCTCCAGATTTCCATTGTGTGTGTGTGTGTGGTTTTTGTTTTGTTTTGTTTCTGTTCTGTCAGGTGTAACAAGACATATAAAGAATGTCTCGGATGACCCCTCACCATGCATTTCAGAATATTGTGGAGATTTCTTTTTATTTCGTTGTCTCTTATTTTCTGAGAGACTGTTGCACTGTCACAGTTAAAGCACCACAGTTTTTTTTTTTTTTTTTTTATTTATTTTTGTTTGTTTGGGGTTGGGCGTTTTATTTTCACTTTGCAGTGAATATAAATTAGAATTTTTTTTTTTAATTCCATTCCAGCTGTCGTCCATGGTCTATGCTCGTTTGGGGAAGACAAGGCTAAACAGACCTGTTTCTGAGAAAAATCTGGGGAAGACAATGCCTGTATTTCCGATGCAAACAGAGTTACCTTCTCTCATTTACAGGTCAAGATCTAGAGGATCAAATATTGGATGTGAAGCGCACGCCAGCATAAGGATGGGAGTACTGGCTGACTACATTCGAGGCACAGTCTTTCACACTCATGGCATTTTCTCTGTGTGGTTACACTGTTCAGCTGATTGATGGGGCAAAATTACTTTAGGCGGCGTCTGTCCCTTACAACGGCGCGGCAATCTCTCCGAACGCGAGCATTTACACTGATTACTTCCCTTGCAGATTTCCGAACATCATCTGTAAAATATCATTACAAGGAGGATCCATGAGATGCTAAATACAAAGAAGTAGGATAGGAGGGGATCAAATGTTTGTGTAGATTGACAAATTTTTAGTAAGGCGCAGAGGGAATGTAACCATTTTTGAATCAATCATTAGAGCTCATTCTTTCTTTGGTCAGCAAAAGAAACATCTGCAGTCAAAGTTATTGCTATTATCATTTAGTTTTTTGTTCTAAAATCACACCTCTCTCAGCTGTACACAGATGCATGTTCATCAACAACAAAACAAAGTTCTTATAAGCCGCAAAATGGAATTCACATTTATTGAAATGCCAAAAACAAATAAACAAAAAAAACACCTAAAAATGAAATCGCGACGCTTCAATTCTCACACTGCAACAATCCCTCAGAAAATAACAGACAATAAGATTTTTTTTTTTAAATCCCACAATATTCTGAAATGCATGCTGAGGGGCCATCCGAGACATTCTTTATATATCTTGTACATCCTGACAGAACAAACAAAACAAAACAAAAACACACACACACAACACACACACACACTGGAAATCTGGAGAGAGAGAGAGAGAGGAGAGGAGAGGGAAGAGAGAAAGAAGAGGAGCCGGGCAGATGGTGGGGGAAGAGAAGGCGGCAGCCGTAAAGATTTCGGTCACAGCCAGATAAATCATCCCTTTAG
>CM065734.1:17257781-17260281 GCA_033310375.1 Conus canariensis | reverse complement strand
CTCTCTCTCTCTCTCTCTCTCTCTCTCTTCTAGCCCCTCCAGTTTCGTCATTAGGATCTTTACTCCTTCCCTTCTGATCGCCTCAACCGGACAGGGAGAGGAAATCGATGTCTTTCCTTCTCCTTCTTCCACCCCAGTGCACGTGAACCTCGTGTCACCGACAGTCAGGCGGGAAGGAAGTGATCAGAGGCTAAAAAGATGACACAAGCTGTCGAGTTGTGAAACTGTGGAGATCAAGGACATTGGTGGAAAATGCAAGAATGCGCTTGGCCTCCCTGTTACAAACAAATCGGCTTCCCTTTTCATCACCATCAGTTAATTTACATTTATATGCCTTGGATTTCACTTTGCATATCTTAAGCTTCACGTGATTTTTTTCTTAATCAAATGACATGTGCACAAACTGCGTAATCATTCTGGAGGTCTCTTCAAAACACCAGAATTGAAAGGAAAATATAAATAACTTCGAGAATTTTTTTTTTTTTTAATGTTCCGAGCATTCTGATTGGCTATAACAAGTCATTCTTCTAGATCCTTCCGCTAAGTGCATTTTGATTGGCTGTGTTACGTCATGATTCTTGAACATTCTAGAATACCGTGCCACACTATTTTTTTTTTCTTCAACTTTTGAGTTGACAAACTATGAATAATTGAGATAACGCCTGTGCTGACGTGATGAGAGCAAAGTGAGTTTTAAAGTGGAAAAGGACTCGGTTTTTGTTTTGGGACCACTGAGATAACCTTTAAGTACTGATAAATGGATCTTCTGTCACAATATAAGACGTTGAGCTTGTTTTTCTCTGTCTCGATCGATTCAAAGAAGTATCTGAACAAACTCTTTTCAACCAATTAAAGACTTTGAGCTTGTTTTTCTCTGTCTGGGTCGATTCAATGAGGTATCTGAACTAACTCTTGTCAACACACCTAAATCAGCGTTCCCCGCTCACTGAAGTGTCACAGGAGTTAAATTCTTCTTCGTACCCCCACCCCAACCTCCCCTCTCTCTCTCTCTCTTCTCTCTCTCTCTCTCTCTCAGGGTGAGAGACAACTGCTGCAAGAATGCACATACCGCACCTCCCTCCCTCCTCACTTCCTGCTCTCTCTCTCTCTCTCTCTCTCTCTCTCTCTCTCTTGTAGGATAAGAACAAACTGCTGGAAGAATGCAAATCCATCTGATTCTATCTCGTGACTCTCCAAATCCGGTCATTGTGACCTCGATTCTTTCCTTTGTGTCGGCCTCACAAGCCACATGTGAAATGTGAAGGGGAACCCAATATCCGTCTCCCTCCCCTCCCCAATGCACCTGAGCCTCGTGTCCCCGCTGACCGAGAGCCAATCAGATCAACGAAAAAGAGGAAAACGCCTTCGATGTGAGTGATGGCAAAAGGCGAAGATGCTTATCTCCTCCCTTCTTGATCTTCGTTGGAAGGGGGTCTCCGATGACTTTCGCCCCGTGGACAATCGCCCCGCGGGACTGTCATCACCCCGAGAAAATGACAATATTCATGAGCTGTGCATCGCGCCAGCTGAAAAAGAGCGACATGGTTTTCACATCGTCACTTCTCTCGCCCCTCATCGGGGGAAGCGTCTTGATTCAGCACTCGATTCATCACGACGAGTGCTGAGTTTTTGTTTGTGTTGTGCTCTTCCCTCTTTTCCGCGTGCGGGTTTGATTGCAAGCCGAATCATCATCATCATTCACTGACTCACTGACTGGAGAGATGTGAATCCAACATAAAAATCTTGTTATTGAAATGCAAGCATACTCATGTACGCTCGTCTTTTAACTGTCAGTCATAGAAGAAGACGGTGTGTGTGTGTGTGTGTGTGTGTGTGTGTGTGTGTGTGTACAAGTGTGTGTACGAGAGTGTGTACGTGTGTGTGTGTGCGTGCCTGTGTGTGTGTGTGTGTGTGTGTGTGTGTACGAGTGTGTGTGTACGTGTGTGTGTGTGTGTGTGTGTGTGTGTGTGTTTATGGTGAACTATAATGATTTAATTGTGTTTTTCAATCTGTACTTTTGTTATAAACTAAAGAGTGGTCATGGGGCGAGAGACCACGGGGCCAAAGTCCACGACCCGTTAGAAGGCAGTAATAAATGACTGAAAATGACAGAACCGTGAAAGCGGCAGTTGTAGGTTTGACACAAAGTACCACGAAGAACGCGGTTTGCTCTCTCTCTCCTCTCTCTCTCTCTCTCTCTCTCTCTCTCTCTCTCTCTCTCTCTGATGATCACATTTCTCTGTTCTTTTTGCCCATTCCCATGTTATTACTGTTAACATTTGCTGTGTCTGTGATTTTTGTTCACGTGCCCCTTCGAAAGGGGCCATGGCCCTATTGAATAAGTCACCAGCCACCCATCCATCCATCTATTCCTCTCTCTCTCTCTTCTCTCTCTCTCTCTCCTCTCTCTCTTGTCTGTCTCTCTCTCTCTCTGTCTGTCTGTCTCTCTCTCTCTCTCTCTCTCTCTCTCTCTCTCTCTCTCTCTCTCTCCTCCTCTCTC
>CM065734.1:17242781-17247781 GCA_033310375.1 Conus canariensis | reverse complement strand
CACTTGATAAGGGGGCCACACAACGGGTGGTTCGTCGGCTGTGTCCGGTCTCTTACCTGCCAACACCGTCACAGGAGCAGTGAAAATAGCTGGGGCGTTCTAGTGGCGGCAACGCTGTGTCGTAGGTTCGATTCACGCGTGTGGTCGAATTTTCGACGGCATGGAAAAAAACAACAAAAACAACAACAAAAACATGTCTGTAAACTATCACCATTAACTAAAACAGGTATCTTCTTTGGTTCTGGAAAGGTTAAGGCAGCAGAAGAAGAATGGGTGGGCTCCGGTTTCCAGAGTGTCATGCTATAGACACGCGGTTGAACCTCGTGGTTCAACTGTCCCCGCGGGCCGTTTGGCGATAGGATCTTAACCCTGAGCCTTAACCATAGGGATGGGCAAACTTAACGAGCGAGAATCGCGTGAGTGTGAAAGGAAAGAAGTATGAATGTGCAAGCAGTCGGGTTGCTTTTTTTCCCTCCCCAAAATGACTTCATTTTATTCTTTATACCTTTTACACGTCGTTTTTCATCAATCTGGGGAAATCACAACACCAATTTTTTTTTTTTTTAATCGCATGGCCCTGTTCTCAGCTTTTCTCAGCCCAGACGTGGATGGCCTTCATAGTCGGCTGGACTATAAACAACGTGACTCGAGCATCTCAAGGAAAGAAAGGGATGAAAAGCGAAATTTCGCCATTGGAAAACAGGTTTGTGTGCCCTGGCCCCCAAGCGAACCTAGGTAACCATTGTTATTTCAATGACATAAGCCAGTTAAACGCCTACGTCATCATTCATGTCTGCATATGTATGAAAGAGGGAGGAATAGACTCACGCAGAGAGAGAGAGAGAGAGAGAGAGAGAGAGAGAGAGAGAGAGAGAGAGAGATTTTACTCATGTTAAGCCTCAGCCCATCATGAAGGGGAATGTGAATATTAGAGAGAGAGAGAGAGAGAGAGAGGAGAGAGAGAGAGAGAGAGAGAGAGAGAGAGAATTATGTTCTTGGCCAGCAAAGAACCTGTGAACCGTCATTACAGTATCCGTGACCATTAAGGTATCCGGACACCACTTTGCAATTCTGGTGTCCGGATTGCCGAACAGCCGGGGGGGGGGGGGGGGGGGGGGATAAACAGACGGCGATTTCGGTGCCGTCACGGCTGTCGTCGGATCTCTGAAACGGTGAGGTGCCATACCCTGCAGTTTCAATCCTCACGTTCAAACCGTCGGACTTCGGGCTTGTTCGGAGCACATGCCAACCGAAGACCACATCATCGCGACAATCAACGAGACCCCAAACGTTCACGGTATTCAGACAAACAAGTCATGGCCACGGGTAAGCAAATCGGCGGTCCACTGCTCCGCTATTTTGGTATCGGGACAACAAATCGGAGAGTTGTCGCCCCGTCCCCACTCCCCATCCTCCCCACAATACCCCCCCCCTCCCCCGTCCCCACTCCCCATGTTTCAGTATCTGTGTACATTCTGGTGCCTGCTTATGACAAATGGTTACGGGTACCAAAATGGCGGTCCACACAACAACCTTCCGCGGAGCAGTCTTCCTGCGCTTCTCCGAGTATAGGCCCCGGGCCTTCAGGACTGGGCGGCCCTGCACCCTCCTCTCCTCCTCCCCCCCCCCCCCCCCACCTCTCCCCCGGAGCACATCCATCTGTTCACCACCGGCCCCGACCACCGGGGGCTTTCCCCGTCACTCCCATCCGGACACGAGGCTCACGTGCGCTGAAGCCGGAGGAGGAGAGTTCCCATTGATTTCCCCTTTCTGACCAGCCAGGCGGGCCTACAGGAAGGAGGCAAGGTGATAATGGCGGGGGGGGGGGGGGGGGGGGGTTCGGGTGGGACGAGGGGAAAGAGGGACGAAAAAGGGAAGGGTGCGCGAGAAGAGGAGAGAGCAGGACAGAGGGCGAGGGGGGTAGGGCGGAGCGGGGGTGGTGGTGGAGGATAAAGAACGCTTTCCATATAATACTGACCACCAAATCTTGTCCATGATTTTTTTTTTTTTTTTTTTTTTTTTTTTTTTGTCCACATTAGAAAATTTTCATTCCATTAATTCCCATCGTTTAAAGCCCGACCGACCATGAAAAAAAAAAAAAAACAGCAGGGAGAAGGTTGGGGGGGGTGGGGGGGGGGTTGCCGTGGTTGTACAGGACTCTCTAATACTGTAATAATGTACAGCGGAAACATAGTAATATTACACCTCCGCTGTAGAGACTCAATAGACTGTGTACCGTAGAAAGACCAGGACAACAGACGGCGTCCTTGTTGTCTGACAGGCGGCATGTCTGTTCCCGATCTCTTTTCATACAGTATCGTGCTGTATAGAGAATATACACGATGTCCAGACGCAATGGTATTTGCTCAGTTTCGTTGAACTCGTTCTTTTCATTCAATCCTGAACCTCCCCTAACCCCCTCTCCCTTCCTCCCCATCTGCGTGTTTGGTTTAACGTTGTTAATCATACACCCATAGATAAGGCGTCTGGCGTGTATGGCAGTTTGATTAATTTTTTTTTTTTTTTTTTTTTTTTAATTGCACATCCCAACAAGACTTGTCCGACGTCAAAGTAAAGTCCAGTACAGTTTTTCACATTTTCCTTTATAAACGTTCTTTCCAAATCCCTTGACTATTTCAACATGAACCACAACAGCAACAGCACAGCAACAGCAATAACAACAACACGCACGCACGCACGCAACGCACGAACACACACACACACACACACACACACACACACACATAAAGCACACACACACACACACACACACACACACACACACATACACACACACACGCACACACACACACACACACACACACACACACACACACACACACTGACTGACTGACTGACTGGCTGAACACACACTGCCATGAATAACGTTGGGCGATCAAAATAAGCAGCCAGAACGACTCTCTCTCTCTCTGTGTGTGTGGTGTGTGTGTGTGTGTGTGGTGTGTGTGTGTGTGTGTGTGTGTGTGTGTGCGTGCGTGTGTAGATCTTGTCTTGTGATGTTGAGGAGGTCAGTTCCTGGCACCAAACTTGAGGCCGCTATCACACGATACTATTCCAACGTGAAATTACCAATGAGGCCCAGGTAATTGCGTGTATGAAGAAAAGTATTTCGAAGCTGTTTTGTTTCAGACATGTCACGCGATAAAACATTGCAACACGTCCGAACCGTTGCGCTGCGTCAGTGGTAATGTCTCTCTCTCTCCTCTCTCTCCTCTCTCTCTCTCTCTCTCCTCTCTCTCTCCTCCCCCCCCCCCCCCCCCCCCCACGACCATCCGTCCCCAACTCTGATGCCATTCTGCTAGAAGGCCGACACTGAAAAAACACTGGAACATGCTATCTCTTTCATTTTCTGCCTATCATCCCTTCAACTTGCCAAACAAAACAAAACAAAAAAAAATGGAGCAAAGTTCGGAGAAGAGTTTCCGACCCCTTCTCCCCCTTCTTCCAGCTTACCCCCCACCCCCCACCCCTCGACACACACACACGCACACACGCACACACACACACACACACACACACACACACACACACACACACACACACACCAGCCCTTTCCCTCCAAAGACGATCCAGTCACAACAAGATACTAACAGTACGATGTCATAACGCAAAACCGATAAGCCACCACGGAAAAATCGATGACGGTGTTTCGCAAGACCAGATGGATTGTTCCCCCTTTTCTCCTCACTGCAACCGTAAAACAAACAGTATTTCCCAATAACGTCTGTTCTGTAGTCGTTTGAGGGGGATAGATCGGGGGGAGGTCAGGACCAGCACAGCCCATTTTGTTTTTGTTTTTGTTTTTCCCTGCAGTCGGTTACTGCTTGCACGCAGATTGGCACTGGCTCGTAATCGCATTGGGAAACTGATGATATGATCCCTTCTGGAATGTCTGATAGCTTCAATTTAACTTTTGTTCGTTGGTTTTCTTCTTTTTTTTTTTTTTTTTTCTTCCTTTCCCGTGAAGGTTCTGTTTTTTTCATACATACATGACATGCCGTCAGATTATAAACACAACACATTCATCTTCTGGAAAGAGGGGGTTAGTTACCGCCAAGAACACAGACAGAGTACAGGACTAGACACCACAACACGGCACAACAATCACATTAACGTAATCACAACAAATTCAGAGTGAGTTAAACGGGGGGCGGGGGGGAGGGGGCGGGGGCAGATATGCACTGAACATGTCTAGCTGATTTTCGAGGGTATGTTTGTTTTTTTTTATATTCGGGGTGCACAAAAATGAAAACGAAACGAACACGAAAAAAGGAAAAAAAAAAAAAAAAAAAACCAAACGAGTAAGAAGTATTCTCAGTGCTACACACACACACACACACACACACACACACACACACACACACACACACACACACGCACACACACACCATGGCGTATTAAAGATGAAGGCGAGGATGATTTTCTGGAATCCATATGAATCTGATGCCAAGGGCCCTATAATCGATGTCAATATACGGAAAGGAAGTCACCAGAAGTAAGGTTTTAATAACCACGCCTCAGCGAAAATCACATGAGCTATAAACGTCATTGCAGTGTGTGGTCGACCTTACGCACAAAGCCATTTATTCTGCAGATGAGGTTTTCTGAACATTTGCTGGCAAGCTCTCGCTAGAGTTCCTTCCCACTGCTCTGTGAATAACGTAAGATATGGAAACCATTTTCTTTTTTTATAAAGTCGTCGAGTGTTATGCTTCTCCGCGGTGATTTTGTCTTCCAGAACATCTTATATCCCTTTGTCTTTGATTTTTTTAACTTCATTCACCTTCCAGAAATTCCATTAGTTTGCAACCGATTTCTTTTTCACCTTCTGTCTTTAATTATCGATATCAATACTTCGATTTTTTTTTGTTTTAATGATAAAGAAGAAACCGTTAAGACAGACGTTCCACTATCTTGGAAAATTGTAACGGTATCTGTATCCTAAAATAAATAAATAAATAAATAAATAAAAATAAAAA
>CM065734.1:17210281-17240281 GCA_033310375.1 Conus canariensis | reverse complement strand
ATCGGTTAAACTGTGCCGCATAAAACACTATTAGTTTCCCGTTATATTTCACGAAATGAAGAACACGGGCCTATTCATCTACGCTCTTTCCAAGCTGAACAAGTTGCTCGTTCGGTTTCCGTGCCTCGCTTAACACGTCCATGTCGCTACTTGCCTTCCAAGTCGATTATTCTCTCATTTGGAAATCTTAATCCTGCGGCAAACTGTCCTGTATGAAACACAGTTGCCTCCATTCGAATGAGTCAAACCGACGTGGTTTTAACTGGGCTGTCCTCCCAGCGTAAGCCTTATGAAGACACAACATCTCAGCTGCTCGCTTTATGCTCGCATCTACTTTTTTTTTGGACGCACCGTTAGTTACGTCACATTTTCAAAGACGCCATACAACTGCACCAGATACAGCATCGTTTATTCCTGTACGCAGAGTGACAGCGCAAAAGCTATATTTCATCCCAATACGAGTGTTTACTACAAACAGTTCAGAAATGACAGCCTACCTGACAAGGCTTTGAATCAGTCCTCGTTTATACAGGAGACAGATACAACGCATGAATCGTAGCAGATTCTGTCTGATTCAAAACACATTAAAAAAAAAAAAAAAAAGGTGTTTAGGTTAGATTCGTGTGTTCAAAACAATATGGACGTCAGGTGTTCGTGAGATACCTTTTCGAGCTGGCTTTGGATTTTTAAGAATAAAATTTGTCTTTGGAAGTGTGAAAGATATTTTGCACGCATTTCATCAACGAGTCATTCATGACGTGTTGCAATATTAGCACGCACCTGTTCAGAAAAAAAAACAAAAAACGATAGTTTAAAAAAAAAAAAAAAAAGTATTGAACGTTTCAATCATCCAGAATGTCAACAATAAAAAAGGGTTTCTGCAACGATACCGACTTTATTAATTATATCACGAAGTTCAGATTTGGATAAGCAGTATACTGTCAACAGCAGAAAGCAGTTTCTGAAACGGTTTGATATCTCTATTACGTAATGATTCTGAAATTCACCTTTTCTTCTTCTGCCCTGCTCTCAGTCTAAGAGACTGCCGGCAGAAGTAAGCCTACATTCCATGTTGATCTCATGCAAGACCGCGTCCATTCCAAATGATTTAACCGACGATTAAGGACGGCAAAACTGGCGTGCGACATGTACATATGTATAACTGTACACGCCAGCTGGTGTGCTGAGTTAATTAAGTCTATTGTTACCCTGGTACTACGGCCTTATCAATCTACACTGTTATGTAGTAATGGTGTGTCGGTGGATTCTACTTCATAAATGTGTCTAACTGGTTTACACTACTATTAGTGGTATGTATCCCCTCTTCGATAAGGCAGTGGCCTAGTCGATGTCTTCATTGAATTTCCACTCTCTTCTCTCTCTCTCTCTCCTCTCTCTCTCTCTCTCCTCTCTCTCTCTCTCGCTTGCTCCGCGCGCGCGTAGACTATACAACATACATGCGCTGACGCACGCACACCACGCACTCGCTCTTCCTCTCTCTCTCTCTCTCTCTCTCTCTCTCTCACACACACACACACACACACACACACACACACACACACACACACACACACACACTACAGCTAAACTCTGAAAGCAAACACACACACACACACACACACACACACACACACACACACACACACACACACACACACACTGGCGGCAGCACGCTTCTGGATACGTATAAATGTGTTAAGCAAAACAAAAGAGACACAATCGTCATAATATAACAATCCACTGTGGCATTTCATCGCTGCGCCTCTTGCTCTTAAACGTTCGTTTCACGCCATTCCTCATAATCTGCGCATACAAGAAAGACAGGATGGAAGCCGAGGGTGTGGAGGGGTCGGGACTGGGGGGTGGGGGTGGATGGGCGGGGGCAGGAAAGGGGAAGAATTGACAGAAGCCAAATTCACGCAGGTCCAAAGCGACGTGAACAAAGCGAGGCAAGATCAACGTAAAAACAAAAATAATGTGAAATTGTTGAAGAATTCCGCTGTTGTTCCGTGGTAAATCGATGTCTTTGTGACATTCCGTCTTTGTCTGTTTATCTGTCTGTCTGTCGTCGTCTGTCTGTCTGTCTGTCTGTCTCTCTCTCTCTCTCTCTCATAAACACACAACACACACACACACACACACACACACACACACAACACACACACACACACACACACACATACAAACACACACACACACACACACATACACACACGCCACGCACACACACACACACACACCACACACACACACACACACACACACACACACACACACACACACACACACACACACACAACACACACACACACACACACACACACACACACACACACACAACCACACCACACACACACACACCACACCACACACACAACCACACACACAAACACAAAACCATGCATACATCACACACACACACACACCTACGACTTGGACAACATGTCGCCTGCAGTATAAAGAGGGGAAGAGAGGGGGGCGGGATGGGGGGGGGGGGGGGGCGGGGAGGGGAGGGGGAGAGAATCCAACCAAACAAGTAAACAGAAGCCACACGAGTCTTCGGTACCTCCGGAGAAGGGCAATGTAAAGTGAAAAGACTCCACGCTGTCTTTTAAAATAAGATGCTGTCGAGTTGAAATTCTCATTCTTCGCTTGCTCGCGCTAGCTCTCTCTGTCTCTGTCTCTCTCTCTCTCTCTGCCCCTTCCTCTCTCTCTCTCTCTATCTCTCTCTCTCTCTCTCCTATTTTGTGACTGCTACTTTCTCTTTCTAACCCTCTCCATCATCCACTCCTCTTTCCCCCCCCCCCCCCCCCCCCCCCCCCCCCCCCCCTTCGCAGAACACCTAAACGAAGCCTTTTCCGAAACAAACAACATGTTGACTTGCAGTAAATACCAGGCTTTCGCTGACCCGGAAACGCCAAGGAAAGACGCCCACACGTACAAACAAACAAAACAAAACAAAAAACAAAGACACACACAAAACAACCGAAACAAAACACACACACAAGACATACACAAAACACACACACACACAAAAGCGACAGAAAAAAGGACATAATGAATTAAACAGATAATCCATGTACGGATTCTGAAATACCGCTGAGACACCCCGTGAAGCAAAAGAACTTTCCAACGGTCTCTTGGGAACTGAGGCTTTTTTTTTTTTCACTTTTTTTTTCTTCTCATTTTTCTACTTTTTTGGGGGGGTGGGGGTGGGGGTGGGGGGGGTAACCAGCGGCAGCAGCAGCAGCAGCCATACAGGCCCTTGGTACACATACAACTCGCTCCTGACCTGTCCACTGGAAAAAACAAAACAAAACAAAACAAAATTCCCTTTCTGGGAAAGTTTTTGTCTGTGGGTACTCTCTGTCTCGCTCCTTCCTCTCCCTGTGTGTCTCCCCCCCCCCCCCCCCCCCCCCCCCCCCCCCCCCCCCCCCCCCCCCCCCCCCCCCCCCCGCGCCCTCTCTTCCACCTGTCTCTGTCTCTGTTTCTGTGTCTCTCGGTCTGTCTGTCCGTCTCTCTCTCTCTCTCCCTCTCTCTCTCTCTCAAACTTTTCCCATGAGTGTGTTTGCTACTACCACTACTTCTACTACTAGTACTACTACTCTCTCTCTCTCTCTCTCTCTCTCTCTCTCTCTCTCTCTCTCTCTCTCTCTCTCTCCCCTCACTCCCTAGTCATAAATGACTCCGCTTTCTCGGAAAGTCCAACGCTGGGTCTATGACTTTTTTCCCATCTCTCTCTCTCTCTCTCTCTCTCTCTCTCTCTCTCTCTCTCTCTCCTCCCACCTCTCTCTCTCTCTCTCTCTCTCTCTCTCTCTCTCTCTCTCTCTCTCTCTCTCTCTCTCCCTAGTCTTAAATGACTCCGCTTTCTCGGAAAGTCCCACGCTGGGTCTATGACTTTTTTCCCATTTCTCTCTCTCTCTCTCTCTCTCTCTCTCCCCCACCCTCCTCCTCCCTCCTCTCTCTCTCTCTCTCTCTCTCTCTCTCTCTCCCTCCCCCCCCTTCCCTTCCCCCTGCTCTCTCCATCTCTCTGTTCTCCCCTTACTCTGTCTCACTCAATCTCTCTGTCTCTGTCTCTGTGTGTGTGTGTCTCTCTCACCCCCTCTCTTTCTCTCTCTCTATCTGTCTGTCTGTCTGTCTCTCTCTCTCTCTCTCTCTGCCCCTCACTCCCCCACTCCCCCCCCCCTCTCCCCTCTCTCGAGTGTGTGCGCGCGTGTCCCGAGACCGCACGCATGCGTGTGGGTTCTGGTCCCCCCCCCCCCAATCCCCCCTCCCCCCCCCCCCCCCACACCTGTCCTTCTCAGCCCCTCCTCCCCTCCAATTTCCTTATCATGCTATTCCGATCAATTCCACGGGTCTTCTTCCTTTTTACTTAGCGCCTTCGCCTTGTGGTATTTAATCCTCTTACAGCTGGCCTTTGTGCGGCTACATTGCCAGAAGCCCGGCGGATTCCGAGGAGGCCGTGTGATTAACTTCAAGAGAGAGAATGCACATAATTACATAACGCCACAACGCTGCAAAATGGCATCAACAGAAACACACAAACAAACCAACAAACAAAGTCGTCATCATGCTCATCGTCGTCGTCGTCGTCGTCGTCCGTCGTCGTCAGTAAGCATCGACAAACGGCAATGCTCGTTTTAAAAAATACGAAATGATCGCGCTTTTTTTTGTTGGGTTTTTTTTTTTTTTCGTTTTTTTTTTTGTTTGTTTTTTGTTGAACAGTTTAACATCATACATCGCAACAAACGGAGGGAGAAAGAACGAATACAAGAAAGAAAAGACGGAAGGAAGAATATGACAGAAAGAAAAAAAAGGGGGGGGGGGGGGGGGAGAGAGAGAGAGAGAGAGAGAATGGAGAAAGGGAGAAAAAAAAAAAGAAAGAAAAAAAAAAGGGATGAAGGCAAAAATGAATGGAGGGGAAAAGAAACGAAAGGGAACGGAAAAGGGAGGAACGAAGAACGAAGGAGAAAGAACATAGAGAAGGAAAAGAAAGTGGAAAGAAGGAAGGACGGAAGGAAGGAAAGAACGGAAAAAGAACAGAGGACAGATAGCATAACAGGGAGACAGAAAACAAGAAGAAAGAACAGGTTGATAGAACAGGAGGAAAGTAGAGAAAAAGAAAGTTTGGAGAGAGACAGAGACAGAGAGAGAGACAGAGAGAGACAGAGAGAGAGAACGGTGGAAGGAAGGCAAGAAGTCAAGACAATGACGACGACGACGACAACAAGACGATGCTGACGCTGAAGATAGTGATGATCATGGTGATAAGACTGATGGTGATAGTGGTGACGTGATCATGACTTAATGGTGATAAGGTTCATGGTGGTAGTGGTGACGTGGTCATGACTAAATGATGATAAGGTTCATAGTGGTAGTGACGTCATCATGACTTAATGATGATTTAGGTTCACGGCGGTAGTAGTGATCGTGACCTAATGATAAGGTTCATGGTGGTAATAGTGATCGTGACTTAATAGTGACAAGGTTCATGGTAGTAGTAGTGATCGTGACTTAATGATAAGGTTCATGGTGGTAGTAGTGATCGTGACTTACTGATAAGGTTCATGGTGGTAGTAGTGAAGTAATGATGACTTAATGATGATAAGGTTCATGGTTGTGAACTAATCATGACCTAGTGATGATAAGGTTCATGGTCGTGAACTAATCATGACTTAATGATGATAAGGTTCATGGTCGTGAACAAATCATGACTTAATGACGATAAGGTTCGTGGTCGTGAACAAATCATGATTTAATGATGATAAGGTTCATGGTGGTTGTGGTGACGTCATCGTGACTCAATGATGATAAGCTTTATGGTGATAGTGGTGACGTTATCATGACTTAATGATGATAAGGTTCGTGGTGGTTGTGGTGACGTCATCCTGACTTAATAATGATAAGGTTCATACTGTAGTGGTGACGTCATCATGGCTTAATGACGATAACGTTCATGGTGGTAGTGGTGAAGTAGTCATAGCTGCAACAATATAACTCTTGAGTTGTTGCTGCTGTTGATGATGATAATGATAATAATAATGATGATGATGATGATGATGATGATGATGATGATGATGATGGACGACGACGACGACGACGACGACGACGAGACGACGACGACCGATGATGATGATGATGATAATAATCATGATCATGATGATGTTGACGAGGACGACGACGACGACGACGACAACGACAATGATCACGACGACAATGAAAATGGTGTATGGAACTTCATCTGAACAGGTAAAGTTGTAAGCAAATGAACACAAAACAGGTATGGAATTCTCTGAAAGGGGATATGGATGTCGTAGCATTCAAAGAACACAAAATCAAAACCAAACGCTTATTGCCAGAAATGAACCGCTTTGTTTGAATTCCCACGTCACGCTCAAATTCAAAACAGCACGAATCTAGCTGTGATATGAAGCCCATCTCCCCCAAACATAATCACTGGCATTAATTTTTGTCCCTTTGATACGTTTTTTTTTTTTTTTTTTTCTAATTTCCAAAATTGAAAGAAAATGAAGCATGAAATGCAGCTGAAAATACAACAAAAAAATAGTTCCAAATTAGCCAACTCTCTCTGGCTTGGTTTGCTTCTTCAAGTCTGATTATCGTTTTTTGTTGTTGTTGTTGTTGTTGTTTGTTATTTTTAATTCCTCACGGTACTGCTTGTCACGTTCTACAATGCAGTCTACTCATCACACCAACGAAGGCAGAAAGTGGGCACTCTATGGCACGACTGTGCAAGCATGTGAGTGTACACGCAGATGTGTGTGTGTGTGTGTGTGTGTGTGTGTGTGTGTGTGGTGTGTGTGTGTGTGTGTGTGTGTGTGTGCTTGATGCGTGCGTGCATGCGGTGTGTGTGTGTGTGTGTGTGTGAGAGAGAGAGAGAGAGAGAGAGAGTGTGTGTGTGTGTGTGTGTGTGTGTGTGTGTGTGTGTGTGTGTGTGTGTGTGTGTGTGTTCTTGCAAGGAGCTTGCATGCGCATGCTAATTTTAGTGTGTTTACACGTTTTTTTCATATGAGAACACACACACACATACAGACACGCGCGCACACACATGTACACACACGCATACATACACATACACGTACACACACACATGCGTACGCGCGCGCGTACACACACAAACACACACACGAAAAGCATGAATCTGACCCCGCAGAAACATGCGCAAGAATATGTGTAACACGAACACAGCTATCTCCCCCCCCCCCCCCCCATCCCTCCCCCACCACCACCCTCCACTTCCTCTCCTCCCTTCTTCTCTTCTCTCCCCCACCCCACCCCCACCATCCCTCTTCATATTAATCTTGTATTGAACGTATCAAGTTCTGTCGACTTGCATCCTCTGTGCTTTCTTGGCGCGTGCGCTGCAATCTTTGAAAAGAGTGTCAAGCACGGGCTTTCTCCATGATTTGCCTTACGGTGTAAGATCCCCCCCATTTGATACCTCCCTGATCCTATTTCATTACTCGCAGCTTTTCTCCCACCTCCTCCCCGCCCACCTCCCATCCAACCCCACCACACCCCCACCCATCCTTCCCCGTCCACCTCCTTTCTTTTCCCTATATCCATCCATTCGTTTTCTAATCTCACACCCATTCGGTTTTCTCCCTCCACCTAGAAGACAATTGCTTTCTATGCCTGTCACTTTTGATTTCGCGAAATGTTAATGGGAAGGCAGGGGGGAAGGGGAGGGGGAAGCGGAAGGGAGGAGGGGGGGTGGGCAAGAGGCGGGGGATGGGTGGGGGAGGGGTTGCCAAAGAGGGGGAAAGAAGGAAAAGAGAGAGAGAGAGAGGAGAGAGAGAGAGGAGAGAGAGAGAGAAGAGAGAGAGAGAGAGAGAGAGAGAAGAGAGAGAGAAGAGAGAGAAGAGAAGGCGGAAATAACACAAAGAAGCCGAATCAAACATGGCGAGATGTTATGAGATTGTTTCTCCCCCTTTCTTCTAGAGACAAAGTGGGTGAGAGTGGTAGGGAGGGGGGAAGAGGTGGGGGGGGGGGGAGAGAAGGGACGTAAGAATGTTGCAAGACACAGAAGACACAGACGAAGATTAAAAAACAAAATTTAAAAAAAACGAGTTAAAAAAAAAAGAAAAAGAAAAAGAAAAAGAATGTGGGTCAGCCGGAGGCAAAATGACAAACTGGAGAGACAGATTGAGAAAGACACAGAAACTGGACAGACACACACCCAGATACATGGCAACACATACACAGCAACCCTGGGCAACAACAACAACAACAGAAGCAACAACAACGACAACAATAACAACACCAACAAACGTTCACAACAAAACTTACGGAACAACAAACCGAAAACACCCCCTGAAAATTGTGATTTTACAGCCCTGAGATGTAAATAGCAGAAGCCACTTGCGGAACAACTGCCAAGCAATTGAAGGGGGTGAAGGGTGGGGGGGGGAGGGATGGGGCAAAAAGCAAATAAAACACACAAAACAAAACAAACACACAAACGACCAAACGAGCAAACAACCAGGCGCAATGCTTCCTCCGGTGCGCGCGCGCACACACACACACACAAAACCCCGGACCATGCGCAATTTCTCCTCTTGAGCTCCGCGCAATAGCAAAAAGAGGCACCGCTTGCACGTGAAAACGGAGAGGGCCAGTAACACAACAAAACACCATCATTCCCGATTCATGAGCGGATGATTGCTGCGAGGTTTCCTTCAGGCAGGGGGCAGGGGGAGGGGGAGAGGGGGGGAGGGCAGCTGTTAATCCACCACTAAGACTTTTCCGCTGGTGACAACCCAGCCTCATCTGTTCGCCCTGAGCGTGTTCTTGATTGTCAGTTTCCTTTTTTTTTTTTTGTTTTTTTTTTTTTTGTCTGCTGCTGCTCCGTTCCTCGATCTCTTCTTCACTGGGCAGTGAGGAGCATGCGAGCGACGAGAACGAGGGAGAGAGAAAACTGCTTATGGTCGTATCCATGGCCTACCGAACGTCACCCGGTATGTGTGTACGTGTGTGTGTGTGTGTGTGTGTGTGTTTGTGTGTGTGTGTGTGTGTGGTGTGTGTGGTGTGTGTGTGTGTGTGTGTGTTTGTGTGTATGTGAGTGTGTGTGTGCGTGCGTGTGTGTTTGTGTGTGCGTGGCGTGTTCATTCCACCTTGATAGAGGACGCCAACAGCAAAACTCCTGACCTGTCTGCTGAAAATCCAGGGAAGATATAAACTCTAAGAGCTGCAACGCTGATCACAACCTCGTCCATTCTTAGCAGCACTCTACGAAAGATGCCAACGGTGTTGTTCTTCTGACCAGCCACGTCGGAGACTTCCTTTGTGCAAATAACATGGCCAGGGCTGCCTCTTCTCTCTTGTTCTCTCCGGCATCGACGGGGAGAGAAGATCATGCAGGAAACGCCCTTTGATTCTTGAACCTGCGTGTCCACTGAACAGCTACCTCTGACCAGAAACTCTATTTGCTAATGACATCGACTAATAATCTGCAGGGCAGAATTCCTCATCATTAGCCTGCTGGAGAATCTAACTCCGAGAATCAATCGTCAGTCTGTTATAAGGTAGCAAAGCAGAACTCTTAAGTTTCAGTTTCAGTTTCATCAAGGCGGCGTCACTGCGTGCGGACTAGTCATATACGCTACACCACATCCGCTAAGTTTTGAGACCACACTACGCATGAGTTGAAGCTGTAAGAATCTCACCAACCTGTTGAAAGGTAGCAGAGCAAAATATCGGGAACTAATGAGCAACGTGTTGGAAGAAAGCACAGCAGAACACCGAGAATCACATCAACCACCCGTCGGACAGCAGCAATGCAGAATTCCAAGAATCATCGTCAACCTTTGAGAAGGCAGAACTGAAGAACTTCAAGAACTCATTATCAACCTGTTGGAAGGCAGCAGTGCAGAACTTCAGAAAACTCCTAATCAACCTGCTCGATGGTAGCAGAGAAGAACTTCAAGAGCTCATCATCAACCTGTTGGACCGTTACAGAGCAGAACTTGCAGAAGTCATCGCAACCTGTTGGAATGTTACAGAACAGAACTTGCAGAAGTCATCATCAACCTGTTGGAATGTTACAGAACAGAACTTGCAGAAGTCATCATCAACCTGTTGGATGTTACAGAGCAGAACTTGCAGAAGGCATCATCAACCTGCTGGATTCTTACAGAGCAGACTTTCCCGGATCTCATCAACAGTTGAAGAAACCACACACACTAAAAAATATGGTATGGAAGTACAGAGCCAAGTTCAGAAATGCACAAACCTTGCGTGAATTCAGAGGTTCCAGGATATACATCTGAAGAACAAAATGACAATGTCACAACCTGAACGATCCAGAATGCAAGAAGACATGGGACCTTTGCACGTACCCTGGGTACAGCAGCTCTATACAGGAGGTAATGACGAAGGATTCAACACATCTCGTACAAGGATACCAAGACAAACACCACTGTCAGGCAGTAAGCCAACACGTCCCATGGCCAAGAAGAATCTCTCCCTGCACTAACAAAAGCACCGCAAGCTTGCCTACCGCAGGCATCTGTTTTGCCATGACTCCCTGTCCACGACCATTCTGGACGTTCCAGGGGGAGACCACAGTAGCCCTGGGGAGACGGCGTGAAGACGGAACTAGTCATCATTCCTCTACATGATTGTGCACGACTGTGGGCTAAGGGAGGCCGAGATCACGGGCACCCCCATGACCTACTGTCATGAGACTAAAAAAAACAAACAAACAAACAAACAAACAAACCTGAAAAAGGGAGGCTATCTGTGAACAATCGCATTTGTAAGAAACCGTTCAGCCTGCAGTCTGTCTTAGGACTGTTCAGCAGCTGTCTACATACCGCAGAACAGCTGTCATGCTACACACCGTTCTGCAACATAGCCTGTCGCAGTCATTTTCACAGCTGCGTAGAGTACAAGCCCTGTCATGCAGACTTTGACAGAAAACGAACACCCTAGCATCATCTTTGTCACCGATCGGCGGTACTAAACCAGCACGTCCATGTGTTCAGAGTGGTGGTTCAAGATGGAGAGCGTGTGCGCGTGTGCGTGCGAGCGCGCGCGTGTGCATGTGCATGTGTGTGTGTGTGGGGGGTGGGGGTGGGGGGGGTTTAGTTAGGTGGGGGTTAGGATAAGGTCCTCGGGGTCAGGTAGGAAGGTTAGGCTAGGTAGGGGGGCAGGGGAGGTAGGACATACAGTATTTTTGCCTTCCAGTCTTCATCTATTGAGGGAGTGGTAGGAGGAAGTTGGTTTCGTTTCCGACTGTTACCCCTTGTTGCTTTGGTTCCGTATGAGAGAGGCTGGGGCAGGATATCGGCTGTTGTTGTGCTGTCAAGTCAGTGAGTTGTTGTTGTAAATTGTCGTGTTGTTGCACGAGCAACAACTAGTCCGTTGGTCAAGGGTGTCAGCTCTGCGGAGGGATACACTGTTCTGACCAATGGTTGCGTTGTGTTGTGAGTGGTGCTCGCTTGATTCCGACCAGGGCGGAATGCGTTGGGGGTAGCTTCACTTCGGTCCCTGGTGTTCGTCGGAGTGGTCGTGCTCCTTCTAAGTGCGGCGGAAGCGCCGTTAGTTCTGCTGAGTGAGTGACTTCGAGTCATAGTTAGGGCCAGGTCCTCGTCGGGTTGGTGTGCCCCCTGGCCTGTGCCGAGTCTGTGTCGTCCTTATTGGCAGCCACTTCAGCCAGCTGCAGAACTGGTGTGGTTGATCGTCTGTCTGTCCAGGTTGGTGATCTGTTATGTTGGTGGTGTTGTGGTTCGTCGTGTTGTCTTGTATTACTGCGAGTTGTACTGTGGTTGCCTCATGTTGTGATTAGTTGGTATTGCGTTCATGGCGTATACTGGTTGTCTGGTATGATGTCGTCTTGGTTTCGTGGTTGAAATTTGTTGTCAGCCGGGTTGTGTTGTCACCTCTTTTCTGTCTATCTTGTAAGCAGTGTACATAGTGGTTCCTGAGTTTGACTGTCACGGGGCGGTTCGGTTAGACAAGTTGGGTTCGATATAACCATTGATGGACGGTTAGGCAGATATTGATTGTGGCTAGCTCATGTTAATTTCAGTCGGTTCAATAAGAGGGAATATGTGGTTGCATTTTGTTGAGGACCATGATATGATTCTGGTGCAGCTATGTCTGCGTGAATCATAAAGAGGTGTGACGATTGTGCTCAATTTTTAGTTGTAAATAGTGGTAGTACGTTGAAGCTGAATAACGATTTCGGAGTTGCCCTGCACAGCACTGAAATTGGTTAACTGTGCTGTAGGGCCACGGCTGATTTCTGGGTGGGTGGTTTATACCGGGCTGATTTCTGGGTGGGTGGTTTATACCGGGGTACGGTCGTGACCATCCAAGTTATGTTGGTGTCTTTCCTCTTTCGTTAGAGTCATGGTTCTCGACGCGAGTGTCGTGCGCGTGCAGACTGTATCTTTGACGTTGTGTGTGTGTGTGTGTGAACAAGCGCATCAGGTTTTGTTGAGACCGATATGCGCGTGAAGGCAAGTCTTTTATGACACCCTTCAAGGAGACTGGCGCAGTGATAGGTGTTGTGTGCACATTGTGATGTACATATTTTGTACAGGACAGTGAGTCCATATGGTTGGAAGTTTTTTTGTAGAGCAAGTGGCAGCCATCACACATACGGGGATATATAAAATTGTGACAAAACAGGGTTGGAAGGAAGATACCTTAGGTTGCGTGGTGGCAGCTCCATTATGAATTTTAGTAGTCAGAAAGAAGGGAGACGTAAAGTTTAGGGCGAGTGGCTAGTAGTCGGTAAGATAAAGAATGGATGGTGTTCAGCATGTAATATTGTATGAAGTGTGGTTATGTTGGCATGACAAGGATTAACAACTGGGTTAACTGACAAGAGATGACAGAGTGGGGTGATGGATGGAAATTTTGGTGAGCAAATCATGTTCTTTTATATTATATATATATATATATATATATATATATATATGATTATACTTGACAGTGCAAAGAGGGGTAAGAATGTGAGGGATTGTGGCTGCGAGCCGATTCTCTTTGTGTGAATATGGAAACAGTTGTAAGTTAAGTTTTGTAGAGAGATGCTCATTATTACGTTTTGCGTGAGGACATCTCCTTGTGAAGTTGTCCATTTCCTAGACTACTTAGGGTCGCGCTGGGGTCGCTTGGGTTTGTTCTCTTTCTCCGAGATTTGGGTGTGATTCATAATTTCATGTGTAATAACGTGGATGGGCTCAGGGAGAATATTGTTTTACTGTTGTGGTAAGGGTTGGCAGGAAATGGGTCTGATAACCCCAAAGCGAGTAATGGGTTGGGGGATGTATTCGAAATTTAAGGAGTCACTCTCATGCCCAAGTGGGAAGTAAGCAAGGGAGATGGAGAGTTAAAGCTTTACCAAGTAGCCTATGTGCCTTGACGACTCAGGTAGTAGCAACACTACAGTAGTGGCCTACAGTTATTTCAGCAGGTATCCTGTTTCCGTCCTGAGGCTGGGGCCGGATCACCGCAGTCGGCGGCTGCGTGCTGGCAGGTGAGCGGCGACGTCCTCTTACCTGTGCTCTCCCGGGAGGGGGACACTACCCGGGCCGTCTGCCGTCTGAGACAGTTCTCCTCCTGCTACCTGTGCTCTTCCGGGAGGGGGAGTTCACCCAGGCCGTCTGCCGTCTGTGAGGCAGTTCTCCTCCTGCTACCTGTGCTCTTCCGGGAGTGGAGTTCACCCAGGCCGTCTGCCGTCTGTGAGGCAGTTCTCCTCCTACCTGTGCTCTTCCGGGAGGGGGAGTTCACCCAGGCCGTCTGCCGTCTGTGAGGCAGTTCTCCAGCCACCTGCTCCTCTTTCCCAGGAGGGAAGGACCGCCCTGTTCAGGCGCCTTGTGAGGGGTGCTGCGCCAGGCCTTCCTTCACCCTCAGTTCCGGCGGAGCCTTCAGTGGAGGAGGGGTTCCCTCAAGAGTCGGGCCCGTTGTGAGGGGGCCGGGTGTGTGTGTGTGAGTGTTCCGCGGGGAGGAGTCGTCTTGCGTGAGGCCACGGACAGCGCCGAGGTTTAGGGTCTTCCGTGGAGGAGTCAGCCTGCGAGGGGCCACGGACAGCGCCGGAGGAGCAGAGTTTTAAGGAAGGGTGTCCAATTTTTCTTTTTTTTCTTTTTCTTTTTTTTGGTGGTAGGAAGGGGGTGTAGCAATTAGCCAGTAGGGTTAGGGGTGTTAGCTCCTGCCTCCTTTAGGGACGTAGTGGCCAGCACGGCATAGGGTACTTGTCGTTGCCTCCCTTAGGGACGCAGCGACCGGTGCGGTAGTGGTCCCGGGTCAAAAAAGAAGGGTGGGTCCTGGGGAGAGGTGTGGGTGGTAGTAGTTTAGAGATTTGAGTCCCTTGGGTTAGTCCTTGTCCCTAGTAGTTAGCCACCACGTGTGCGGGCTATCGCTGCGTCCCCAGGTCACAGTGATATACCGCAACTGGTGCTTTAGGATAGGTTAGGGTCCCCCAGGTCGTAGCAGGGTAGGGTGGGTCAGCAAGAAGTGGGATACCGGTGTGCGGTTGTGGATGGACGTGAATGGTGGCGCCATAGTGTGTGTGTGAAATAAAGAAGTGTGCATGATTGTAAAGCTGTGTTAGTGTGCTGTGCTGTCTGACCTAGTGTGTGACAGGCGTGGGTAGGGCCGTCCGGCTTAGCGACCGTGACAATCTTCATCATCCTCAACCTTCACCGATCAACATAAGCAGCAGCAGCAGCAACAACAACAAAGAAGTCTCAAATTTCCGTGGCCCTTCATGCCCTGCTCTCGTGGTGACCTCGGTATCCATGTCCTCTCCATGTCTGTGCCCGTGCTGAGTTCGTGTTGAGGTCGCCGGTGTCGGCGAGGTCATGGGGACTGTCACAGGGCAGACGTGGGGCCGCCCTCCGGCCGCGCCGCTGGCCGGTGATGACCCAGCACTCACTGCCGCTCCTTTTCCATCTGATTTCCCCTTCCCTTTGACACCCCCCCCCCCCCTCTCCCCATGTCCCTGCGTCCGATTTAACTTAACAGATTTAATCAATAGGGATGGTAACAATGAGCGAGAGAGAGGGAGAGAGAGTGTGCGTGTGTGTTGAGTGTGTGTGTCTGTCTGCGTGCGTGTGCAGGGCTAATCTATATAGTGGGTTTACCGACCGGCCAAAAACACGAAAAGTGGATTCTACTTTTATTAAACCGCTTTCTTTTCTTTAAGTAAACCCACTGTGTGTTCATTTACAGTCTAGCATATTTTTTTACCATCACAAACAGTTTCAAAATAAGCTACAGCTTCTAAAACATAAAAATTAACAGTTCACAACCTGATTTCGGAGAAGAAAAAAAAAAATTCGAGATTTTAAAATGTCTGAGGGAAAAAAAAAAAACACCTTCAAAAAGTCGTCGTATAAACATTCCTCTAGTTTGGCTTGAATGAAAACTTTTAGTTTCAAATGGTGTTTATAAACTTCTGCATTCTCTCCGTAAATTAAGACGTTCTTAAAATGCATTTAAAAATCCGGTAACCTAGTTTGGGGATTGTGTGTGCGTGCGTGCGCGCGCGCGCGCGCGTGTGTGTGTGTGCTGACAAGCAAAAACAGTTTGGAATGGATCCAGGCTAGTTCATCAGAAGCTCATTAATTTTCTATTGTAATAATCCGGTCGAAAAGGATAAATAACTCTCTCTCTCTCTCTCTCTCTCTCTCTCTCTCTCTCTCTCTCTCCCCTCTCTCGCTCGCTCGCTCGCTCTGTCTCGCTCTCTTATTCACGCTTCTTGCATGTATTTTCATAAAACTCTCTCTCTCCCCCCCCCCCCCCCCTCCCCCCCCCCCCCCCCCCTCTCTAATTCACGCTTTCTTGCATGTATTCTCATAAAAGTCTTCTCTCTCTCTCTCTCTCTCTCTCTCTAATTAACGCTTTTTTGCAGGTTCTTTTCTTCTCTCTCCTCTCTCTCTCTCTCTCTCTCTCTCTCATTCACGCTTTTTTTACCGCATGTATTCTCATAAAACTTTCTCTCGCTAATTCACGCTTTTTTTTTTTGCATGTATTCTCATAAAACTCTGTCTCTCTCTCTGTCTCTTTGTCCCTCCCCCCTCTCTCTCTCTCTCTCTCTCTCTCTCTCTCTTCTCTCTCTCTTTCATTCATTTCTTAATAAGAT
Organism: Conus canariensis; assembly: GCA_033310375.1. NCBI lineage: Eukaryota > Metazoa > Mollusca > Gastropoda > Neogastropoda > Conidae > Conus > Conus canariensis. Next base: position 17,224,167 of record CM065734.1, on the reverse strand, counting down.
TACAGCGACTCTGAAAGACACGGTCAACAACAAAAGGAATTCCAATTCATGGATGCAAATCAAATTTCTCCTCTGGGAGCCTCTTTTTCTCTTCTCTCCTCTCAGAACAAGCTGGCGCGCTTCACGATCAAGCGGAACAGAAGAAACGTTGCCCGAGCTTACCCGTCTTCTGCAGTGTTCATTCTTGTCTTCATCGAGTCCCTGACATGACCCTGCGCAACAGCGTTGATGAATAAATGAATGAAACAGCGCCTGCTTTTTTTATGTGCTGGACCGACCGACAGCCATGTCCAATTTTTCTTAATGTTGAAAATATCAGTTCTTTGAAATACAACAGTCAGACAAGAGCTTCTGATATACGGTTCCCCTTCTTGAAAAGAACCTCACCCAATATTCCGTTCCCTTCTTCTCCAGGACCAAGCACATACACTGTTCCTTTTTTTTTTTTTGTACCTTGCTGATATACTGTTACCCTCTTTTACAGTGCCTTGCCGATACACTGTTCCCCTCTTTTACAGTGCTTTGATGATACACTATTCCCCTCTTTTACAGTGCCTTGCCGATACACTGTTCACCTCTTTTACAGTGCCTTGCCGATACACTGTTCCCCTCTTTTACAGTGCTTTGATGATACACTATTCCCTCTTTTACAGTGCCTTGCGATACACTGTTCACCTCTTTTACAGTGCCTTTACTGATATACTGTTCCCTCTTTTACAGTGCTTTACTGATATACTGTTCCCTCTTTTACAGTGCCTTGATGATACACTGTTCCCCTCTTTTACAGTGCTTTACTGATATACTGTTCCCTCTTTTACAGTGCTTACTGATATACTGTTCCCTCTTTTACAGTGCTTTACTGATATACTGTTCCCTCTTTTACAGTGCTTTACTGATATACTGTTCCCTCTTTTACAGTGCTTTACTGATATACTGTTCCCTTTTACAGTGCTTTACTGATATACTGTTCCCTCTTTTACAGTGCTTTACTGATATACTGTTCCCTCTTTTACAGTGCTTTACTGATATACTGTTCCCTCTTTTACAGTGCTTTACTGATATACTGTTCCCTCTTTTACAGTGCTTTATGATATACTGTTCCCTCTTTTACAGTGCTTTACTGATATACTGTTCCCTCTTTTACAGTGCCTTGCCGATTACACTGTTCCCCTCTTTTACAGTGCTTTACTGATATACTGTTCCCTCTTTTACAGTGCCTTGCCGATACACTGTTCCCCTCTTTTACAGTGCTTTACTGATATACTGTTCCCTCTTTTACAGTGCCTTGCCGATACACTGTTCCCCTCTTTTACAGTGCTTTACTGATATACTGTTCCCTCTTTTACAGTGCCTTGCCGATACACTGTTCCCCTCTTTTACAGTGCTTTACTGATTACTGTTCCCCTCTTTTACAGTGTTTTACTGATATACTGTTCCCTCTTTTACAGTGCTTTACTGATATACTGTTCCCTCTTTTACAGTGCCTTGCCGATACACTGTTCCCTCTTTTACAGTGCTTTACTGTATACTGTTCCCTCTTTTACAGTGCCTTGCCGATACACTGTTCCCCTCTTTTACAGTGCTTTACTGATATACTGTTCCCCTCTTTTACAGTGCTTTACTGATATACTGTTCCCTCTTTTACAGTGCTTTACTGATATACTGTTCCCTCTTTTACAGTGCCTTGCCGATACACTGTTCCCCTCTTTTACAGTGCTTTACTGATATACTGTTCCCTCTTTTACAGTGCCTTGCCGATACACTGTTCCCCTCTTTTACAGTGCTTTACTGATATACTGTTCCCTCTTTTACAGTGCCTTGCCGATACACTGTTCCCCTCTTTTACAGTGCTTTACTGATATACTGTTCCCTCTTTTACAGTGCCTTGCCGATACACTGTTCCCCTCTTTTACAGTGCCTTGCCGATACACTGTTCCCTCTTTTACAGTGCCCTGATGATACACTGTTCCCCTCTTTTACAGTGCCTTGCCGATACACTGTTCCCCTCTTTTACAGTGCCTTGATGATACACTGTTACCATCTTTTACAGTGCCTTGATGATACACTGTTCCCTCTTTTACAGTGCCCTGATGATACACTGTTCCCCTCGTTTACAGTGCCTTGCCGATACACTGTTCCCCTCTTTTACAGTGCCTTGCCGATACACTGTTCCCCTCGTTTACAGTGCCTTGCCGATACACTGTTCCCCTCTTTTACAGTGCCTTGCCGATACACTGTTCCCTCTTTTACAGTGCCTTGATGATACACTGTTCCCTCTTTTACAGTGCCTTGCCGATACACTGTTCCCCTCTTTTACAGTGCCTTGCCGATACACTGTTCCCCTCTTTTACAGTGCCTTGATGATACACTGTTCCCCTCTTTTACAGTGCCTTGCCGATACACTGTTCCCCTCTTTTACAGTGCCTTGCCGATACACTGTTCACCTCTTTTACAGTGCCCTGTATGATACACTGTTCCCCTCTTTTACAGTGCCTTGATGATACACTGTTCCCCTCTTTTACAGTGCCTTGCCGATACACTGTTCCCCTCTTTTACAGTGCCTTGCCGATACACTGTTCCCCTCTTTTACAGTGCCTTGATGATACACTGTTCCCCTCTTTTACAGTGCCTTGCCGATACACTGTTCCCCTCTTTTACAGTGCCTTGCCGATACACTGTTCACCTCTTTTACAGTGCCCTGATGATACACTGTTCCCCTCTTTTACATATACACTGTTCCCCTCTTTTACAGTGCCTTGATGATATACTGTTCGCTGATTCTGCAGTACTTTGCAAACATGTCAGTCCCTTCTTCTGGAGTACTCTTGTAACATAGCGTTCCCTTGTGAAGCAATCTGGTGATGTGCCCTGTCCATTTCTTCAGCTTTTGTTAACCCTTTCACCCCCATCCGACTTCAAGCCTGGGCTGCCTCTCCTGCCTGGCCGCTTTCTTCCAATACGGAATGAACGGAAGCAGTACTTTTTATTTCATTCTTATACCTCAGAAACTAATTTTGCCAGCAGACAAGAGAGTTCGCAAGGCCAATTGTCAAAGTGATTGCGTAGCGAGCTGTTCCGTGTAATGTGATCTGCTTTCGGACTTCTGATGCTGAGCCCAACTCGGGCATCATTTTGTTTTTCACATGAACAAAAAAAAAGGGGTATTTCGTTTCAGTTCCAATCTCTGGAAAACTGTTCTAGTAAGATGTAAAAACGTTCACACAGCTATAACAAAATGATTTTTTTTTTTTTTTTTTTTTTTTTGGTAGCATACTGAAATTCCACATAATAGAACGCACCTTTGGTTTTCAGATGCTTTGACAAATTCGAAACATCATTTCATCCTCTAACAAACGTCGTTTGTTTGTAGCTGGGTCAAATTTGTATCCAACTCCGGAGCTGTGCCAGTTTGACTACATCAGTTCTGCCACGTGCATACCGCTCAGATGTGGCATTGCTCAGACACAGTGTTGAATGAGTTAATATACATTTTCCCTTTCTTCTAAAGTACCTTGCCAAAATTTACTGTTCCCCTCCTTAGTGTTGAATGAGTTCATACATTGTTCCCTTCTTCTAGAGTACCTAGTCAATATACTGTTCCACACTTTCTTGCTGATTTATTGTCTCCTTCTTCTGGACTTCCTTGTTGACATGCTATCTCTTCTTCTTGAGTATTTTGCTGAAATCCAGTACCCTTCTTCTGCAGTACCTTGTTCATATACTGTTCCTCTCTCATATAGCAAACTGCCCTAAGTTCTCAGGAAGAGTAAAATGGTTCACCCCAAACTCTCACTGTGCGTGTGTGTGTGTGTGTGTGTGTGTGTGTGGATGTGTGTGTGTGTGTGTGTCTGTCTGTCTGTGTCTATGTACCTGTGTGTCTGTGTCTGTGAGTGTCTATATGTATATCAATGTGTGTGTGTCGGTGTGTGCGTATGTGTATATATGTCTGTGTTTGTCTGTATTCATGCATGTGTCTCTATGTGTCTGTGAGTATGCATGTTTCTGCATGTGTGTGTTCACATACGTGGGTATGCTTATATACGTGCCCAGCCTCAATGTGAAAAATGTGAAAAAAGAAAGGAACACACTGTAGGTGGCATTTGTGCACCTGTTTTTTGCTTTCATGCTGTCATCGTTTTGAATTATTTTTTCAGTCTTCTTTTATTAAGTTTTACAGACTTTCCTTTTGTTCTGTCTTCTTTTGTTAAGTTTTACCGACTTTTTTTTGTTTTTGTTCTGTCTTCTTTTGTTAAGTTTTAAATCGACTACAATGTGACAGCATCACCATCCTCCTCCAATCCTTATTACATGTCACATTCTTCAACTGCGTAACGCTTCAAGACGAGCGTGTGTTCCCAGGGAGTATTTCTGAAGCGGGCTGAGCCCACTGTTCTCCATATCATCTCTCCACACACCTCAAATGTCTCAAGCAGCCAGCATCCAGGCTAAAATAAGAGTTGGCTGGCAAGCACGTGGCACAAAGAAGTGGCTGATGTCATCACCCTTGCACGCCACAGCAACATGCGTTTTGCCCTACGATGAAATGCGAGACTTCTTTTCCTAAATATATTGGTGAATGTAGGATTGGGGGAGGGGGGGGGGCATGCTGGTTTTGGATTATTTTTGTTTAGGTTTCTTGGTGGTGGTGGTGGTGGTCGGTTGGCTCATTGGTGTTTTTCTTCTTTGTTTTTTTTTTGGGGGGGGGGTTTGTTGCTATTTTTTCATTTAATATTTAACAAGTTTGAGGTGTCTGGGATAGGAGCATTGCTGCAGATGTAGACTCGAACCAACAATCTTGAAAAATAACTAACTAAATAAACGAATAAAAGGATTAAACGACACAAATCCAATATGAACCTTTGTGAGTGGCATGCCCCAACACTGACAACGAATCTGATAGAGAAGTTGACCATATAATCAGTTTTCTGTCCTTGGGGGTACTAAAGTGCCTTGCCATGGATAACAACCTTGCTTTGTTTTTTTTTCACAAAGAAGCATTTAAGAAGAGTGTGACGGGTCTCCGACGCTCCCCCTCGTTATTAAAGTATGATTTTCATATTCAGGGATGCAGGGGGTTATAGACAGAAGTATTTACGCTTTCACAACCAAAATGCGCTCCCGCATAGGCACATGCACTCTGTCACTCACATCGGGCCCGCACAAAGGTGACGGGAAACCAATAACATTTCATAGAAAATAATCAACTTTTATTTAACTTGACTCTGAGCCCCCACCTGTCACTACACAACACACTTATCTGTATCATACAAAAATGTAAACATCATACAGACAATCTTATAAATCGCATCCCCAGTTCTTCAGTTATTCTTACTTAACCAGGAAAGACAATATTCCACTATTCTGTTTGCACACTTATAAACTTAAGAACAAATGAAACGTCCATAACTTGCCAGCATTCCTTGGTTGAACGTCAGTTTCTCTCATCCCACTATGCGACTACGAGTGCTGAAGCTGCCACACTGTTGTGTCCTCCCGATTGGCCAAATCCCAGTTGGGGAACACTGGCAATGTAGCTTGAGGCGCACCCTCAGACCGAGTCTCTCGGACTCCACTGCACTTCGCCCTCTCCACAGAAAGGGCTCCTGTCGGCCTCTCCCACAGGTCTTCTCTGGCTGCAAACACCCCACCGTTGTCTGGCAGCTCCCTGTCTAGGCTCCAACAGGCTGACACGTCTTGCTGTCGACCGTCCCCACACGGGAGACAATTCTTCTCGTCGTTGGCTCCGAGGCTACAGCAACCTCCACTGTCTTACGTCCCCACCCAGGAGACAACGAGGCGACAGCAAACCTCTGCTTCTCGCTGTATTTTCTTGAGCCCTCAGCAAGACGGGATGAGCTCACATTCCCTTAAGTGAGTCACACACTTCCTGGTTTTCCATGCACGTTATATCCATTCTCAAACAAGAGAGAACTTGAGTTTAACTGGTTCAACCAATGGAATCACTGGCACACACACACACACATCACACAATTTGTACCAATAAATCCCCAAGTTATTTTTATTCTGCCAATGGAATCACTAGTCACCTACACATACACACACACCACAGCTGCTAGCGCCAACAAAGACTTGGGTACCAAGTGGTTAATGCATAACCTCCTATTCAAACTCATGTTCGATTCCCGAAGCTACCCATTGTACTAACAGCCTGGACTTCTCTACCAGCCAGGACTGATGCTTCAAGTAGTTACTACCTCTATAGATAACAAGGTGCAAATCACTCAATAGGCCCAAGCCTTCCATTCATTCCTCAGAACAAGAACGACTGAATGGTCAGTGTACTCTGTCTGACGGTTGCCTACCCGTGACAGTCACCTGACACGATTGCCTTCCTTTCAGCCCCACTGGAGAACCCAGTGAATAGCCAGTGCTCAAAGTGGACACTCTCCTATACCCAGGACCGGCAGGTCGGCAACTACTTGTCACTATCCCTCGGACGTGCGAAACACTTCCCAGTAATTGTCCCTCCTTCAGTATACGACTTGGGGTATTCCCCACTGGTGATGCCTGAATTCGCACACTTGAAGAACCCAAGGAATTTGCCCTCAACAACAGCAAAACTACCCTTAATTTGCCTAAATGCTCGAGAATATTCGGCCGACTCATGACAAAGAGTAAGGGCTATCTACCAATAAAGCCAGAATCCACTCTTGATGATACTACCATTGTTAGCATACTATTTCCTGAGTACCTAAAAAAAAGACGTAAAAGTTCAACTGGGTAGCTTATGAACCCACGCTAGAAACTGAATTCACTTGTCATAAACACTGGGGGGGGGGGGGGGGGGGGGGGGGGCAATTCTTAAAGGGTTGAAACATCAAATTCACCACCAACTTCTACAAAGCAAACTCAGTTTTAACAGTCTGTCTTTTATGGCCTAAGAAAGGGTAGGTCGGTTTCTTTCTCCAAACCTGTCCAAACCTTTAATGATCGTACAAACCATGCAAATCCAAGGTTAGGCAAGACCAAGCACATCAAGAAACGACCACAGTCCACTCACCTATTTAAGGATCAGAAGAGAAAAGAGGGAGTGGGCACCACTGCCTTCATTTTGGCCCATGAGGTCTGTGACACCTCGCCCCTCAACAGCTGCTTAAGTTATGGGGAACACACGTTTCACCTTATGACGATTCTTACCATGTTCATTGATGCATCCAACCACAAAATGGGTCGATTTCACGAGGTAATTAACCGTTTCTTCTCTAACGAGGTACTTAAACCCATTTTTCCTTCCCAATTTGACAAGATAATTAACCCATTTGTTCTCAATTTGACGAGGTAATTAACCCGTTTCTTCTCTATCTGACATGGTAATTAACCCATTTCTTCCCGATTTGACAAGGTAATTAACCCATTTGTTCTCAATTTGACAAGATAATTAACCCATTTGTTCTCAATTTGACAAGGTAATTAACCTGTTTCTTCTCTATTTGACAAGGTAATTAACCCGTTTCTTCTCTATCTGACATGGTAATTAACCCATTTCTTCCCGATTTGACAAGGTAATTAACCCATTTGTTCTCAATTTGACCAGATAATTAACCTGTTTCTTCTCAATTTGACAAGGTAATTAACCATTTGTTCTCAATTTGACAAGGTAATTTAACCTTTCTTCTCAATTTGACAAGGTAATTAACTCTTTTCTCCTCAATTTGACAAGGTAATCTAACCCATTTCTTCTCAACTTGACAAGGTAATTAATCCATCTCTCCTCAACTTGACAAGGCAATTTAACCCATTTCTGATTCAGCTGCCGAAACAAATCCAATCCTTTGGCCTGGGATGCCTTGAAGAAAACCCAGAAAAAAAAAGAAAAAAAAAAAAACAGTGCACACAGTAAAAATAACAATCCATAAATTCCAGTGTAGCAACAACGTATGTTCCACATTCTGGAGAAAGATGTACACGGGTGATAAGCAAGAAAACAAGGACCTAACCCAAAATAACTGGACTTGTTAAGGATCTGGACCATACTGACTATCCTAAAGTATCTCATAAATCAGCAGATACATCGGCCATCTTGTTTGTTTTTTCTTGTAAGTCATCCAGTATGAGTTAAGGAAAAAAAAAAAAAACACACATTGAAAAGACAGTTAAATAAACTGGATAGGATAGACAGACGACCAACTGACCGACCAACAAAGCGGGCACAGACAAAAGTATACAGACACAGGTATACAGACTTTCTGATAAGCAGTCAAATGAATAGGACAGACCACCAGACAGATGGTTCATCAATTCAGCAGACGGAAAGATGAACAGACAGAAAAACTGAGAGCAGGCTGATTGATAAGGAAAAACGCAGGTAATGACAAACACATGCAGACTGAGAAACAAAAAGATGGACAGACAAGGCAGCAGCAAACTCCCACAAGAACATGTGACAACCACACCTTATAACAGAACACAGGAGAAGAGATCACAGACACAACTCACAAACCACAGACCCAAGCACCTTTTACGACAGACAATAAGACAGACAGGCACGGAGACACAGGTGGAGACAGACAGACAGACAGACTGGCAGGCAGACAGAGAAAATGACAAAGGAGAAGGATTTAAGGCAGAAGACCAAACTCACCCGGTTGGAGTAGGCCACCTCCATGGATTCTGTAGACAGCTTGCACAGGGCGTCAATGAGATGGTGGAGAGCCACGTCATCAAGGTATCTGCAATCAGGCCCCAACATCAGCAGCTCTGTAGACCCTTCCTAATTGAATGAACCTTTAATGAACCTATAACCATCTCGCATAACAATCTGGGCATCTTAATTGGATGAACTTTTGATGAACCTAAACCATCTCGCATACAATCTGGGCATCTTAATTGGATGAACTTTTGATGAACCTAAACCATCTGCATAACAATCTGGGCGTCTTAATTGGATGAACTTTTGATGAACCTAAACCATCTGCATAACAATCTGGGCATCTTAATTGGATGAACTTTTGATGAACCTAAACCATCTGCATAACAATCTGGGCATCTTAATTGGATGAACTTTTGATGAACCTAAACCATCTGGCATAACAATCTGGGCGTCTTAATTGGAATGAACTTTGATGAACCTAAACCATCTGGCATTACAATCTGGGCATCTTAATTGGATGAACTTTTGATGAACCTAACCATCTGGCATTACAATCTGGGCATCTTAATTGGATGAACTTTGATGAACCTGACCCATCTGGCATAAACAATCTGGGCATCTTAATTGGAATGAACTTTTGATTGAACCTAACCCATCTGGCATTACAATCTGGGCATCTTAATTGAATGAACTTTTGATGAACCTAAACCATCTCGCATAAACAATCTGGGCATTCTTAATTGGATGAACTTTTGATGAACCTAAACCATCTAGCATTACAATCTTGGCATCTTATTTGGATGAACTTTTGATCAACCTGACCCATCTGGCATTACAATCTGGGTGATGTTGGGAATTCCAATCTTTATTCTGAATTGTGTGAATTTTCAAATCACATCCAAGATCGATGAGATAAACAACTTGAAGATTACAGGTCTGCAGAAGAAAAAAGGATCAGTCGACATGCTGAGGGAATTGTTTGGATTCAGGCAAAGTAACCTTATAAAAGCTCTCCTGCAATGGAAACCAATTTCTGGCTGACAGGCAAGCTCTTCTGGAATGGAAATCTTTTTTTTGTGTGGCTGATTGACCTAGATTTCCGCTCTCAATTCACAAGTAAACATTCAATTCTGTATGGCCATGACGCGCAAGATTACAGTACTTTAGAACTCAATTATTGAAATTCTGCACAAAGGGTATACTGTCACTGATTTTTCAGCCTATTCAAAAGAGTTCCAAGCTCGGCAGGCCCAACAATCTATCTCCAAGTGAAGCACCAGCTATCAGTATTTGTAGGGAAAGTAGACAAGTTCCCTCCCTTGAGAAAAGATAGTTCGAACTTAAATCAACGCTTCAATGTTTAGTTCACTGCAACACAACACTCTGCGCCAAAAAGACTGCGGATCGCCGAATTCATTAAGTAGTAACAAGGGATCGCTGTAAGTTTGCCACCTAGTTACATGGAGTAACAATTAGTCTGATTAAGGGAAAACAAGCTGGGATCGCTCTCTCTCTCTCTCTCTCTCTCTCTCTCTCTCTCTCTCTCTCTAAGCTAAAACTCATGACGTTCACCACTGGTACATTTCCAGCATATGCAACCATTTCTAATCACACCATTAAGGAAACTTATGCTCCATCTGAGTTGAAGTCTAAACCCACATCTGTCACACCACTTCACATTGGCTTCACGAGATAAATGTGCTACAACTTTGTCTGTCCCCCTTTCCGTACCCTTTCCCAGTAGCATTACTCCTATACAGCTCATTCCAGGGCACCTACTCGCAGCCCCACCCAGGTTCGCACTGTTGCAGAATAAGCACTGGTAATCCATAGGAAGCCTGCCATTACCCAGTCACCAGTCACGCTCTGGAGGAGACTCTGCACTGCTGCTGCTTCAGGGGTGTTCCGAGGCGCCTGTTTTTAATCCAAAATACGTGGAACAGTACCTATGAATCCCCGTACTGACAACAATCATTGTTAATGACTGACTCTCGTCAGTGTGTTCACACTCTGAGAGCACTGCGCTGTCAACATGACTGACTTTCGTCGGTGTGTTCACACTCTGAAAGCACTGCGCTATCAATATGACTGACTCTCGTCAGTGTGTTCACACTCCGAGAGCACTGCGCTGTCAACATGACTGACTCTCGTCGGTGTGTTCACACTCTGAAAGCACTGCGCTGTCAACATGACTGACTCTCGTCGGTGTGTTCACACTCTGAAAGCACTGCGCTGTCAACATGACTGACTCTCGTCAGTGTGTTCACACTCTGAGAGCACTGCGCTATCAATTCAGAAGCTGGTTCTACCACTTTCTCTTCAACTGTGATAAAAAAACAACAGAGAATACACCACCACGTTTCCTTTCAAACAAACAAACAACTCCCTCCCCCTCCACCTTCTCTCTCTTTCGTCAGTTTAGAAGGGTTTTGTTTTTCTACTGCCTCAAGAATTTGAACTGACTGAACATTTATGTGAACAATGGTAATAACACAAAGAACAGAAACGACAACAACAACAAAATTGAGTAGATCACAACTCAGGTTTCATTTCCTCTTCATTGAAAAGTTTCCTTCACACAGCTTCAGAAAAAAGTTTCAAAATGGAGTGACTGACAGCGGAGAACGAAGCAAAATTTAGAAAGAGAGGGTGTTAGTTACCGCCAATGACATTGACAAACAAAGCACATGACAAGACACGATGCATTTCAACCACTTGGGTCTTCTTCAGGCGAAAAAATAAATCACATTTAACATTTAAGACAGTACAAACAAAGAACGAAAATGACTCATCTGTTGTTAGTCCATGTGGTGGGGAGACAACAGATGAGTCATTTTCGTTCTTTGTTTGTACTGTCTTAAATGTTAAATGTGATTTATTTTTTCGCCTGAAGAAGACCCAAGTGGTTGAAATGCATCGTGTCTTGTCATGTGCTTTGTTTGTCAATGTCATTGGCGGTAACTAACACCCTCTCTTTCTAAATTTTAGCTTCAGAAAAGGAAACACAGACGTTCTGAAACTTTTGAAAACCATTAGGATCGACACAAAAACTAACATGTTCACCTCGCACAGTTATTTCTGCAGTTCATCGCTTCAAAAGCATCAGCTCACGCTAAGGGAACTGCTTTGGTTGTGTTTTTGGTCTTCTGAGAGGGAGACAGAGGAGGAGGGGTGGACAGAAGAAAGGTGAGGGGTGAGGAAGGGTAGATGGGAGTTGCAGCAATGCGGCGCAAATGTCTTCGCAGGGCGTTCATGTTCCAAGAGAAAAGACTCCAAGACTGATCAAGATGACAGTCTCGAAGATTATTTCCCTTGTTCTTTGTTCTTTCGGACAAGGCCCTGTTTCACAAGGGTTGTGATTAAATGTGTGTGTGGCTGAATATAATATAATATAATATGATATGATATGATATTAATATAATATAATATGATATAATATCGTATAATATGATATAATATAATATAATAAGATATAATACAATACAATGTTAGCAAACACAATCTTGGCTACACACACAAATTATATAAATAAAATGCAATAAAATATTATATAACAAAATATAACATTAGCATATACAATATTGGCTACACACATGTATACACACACACAAACACAATTACATTTGTACAAACACACACATACATTTTCAGCATGCACGCACACACACACACACACACACACAAACACACACACACACACACACACACACATACATACACACACACCCATTCACTTCCATGCAAACATACACAGATACACAACATAAATCAATACTATATCATGCACATGCACACACACTCTGCCACACACACACACACACACACACACACACACACACACACACACACACAGATCAGCCTCTTACTGTGAGCTCTCAAAGAGTCGAGACAGCATGGCCGAGAGCACAGGGAGGTCGGCCATGACGGCAGTGGTGATGACGGTGTTGGACGTCTCGCTGATTTGTTGGCTGGCCTTCAGACTGCCCCCTGCTGACGGCTTCAGCCCCAGAATCCACACCAGGTGCTGAAAGGCATTGGAGCGAACCAAGCTGGGGATGATTGCTCTGTTTTTTCCTTCCCCGAATCATGAATGTTTGAGTTGTTAGGTGCAGTGTAAATGATGGTGTGTGTGTGTGTGTACTTATGTGCAAGCCAGTGTGTGTGTGTGTGTGTGTGAGTGTGTGTGTGTGTGTGTGTGTGTGTGTGTGTGTGTGTGTGTGTGTGTGTGTGTGTGTGTACAAGTATGCATGTCTGTACGTATGTGTGTGTGTGTGGGGGGGGGAGGGGGGGGGGGAGTTGTTGTGTGATATTGTAGGTGTTTCTGGGTTTCGTTGTGTTTTGACATAGTTGTGTTTCATTTTGTCTGTATATCTGTACTGAGTGTCATGGAATATTTGTCTACGCTTTGTTGTTTCTATCATTCATTTTGCATACATCAGTAGTTCTGATCACTAACCATCGTCCTTACTTTTGTAAGCGCTGTGAGCAGAGCTCTAGATGCATGCACAAATTTCCATTATAATTACTATTATGTTAAGTAATTCTTCAAATAAATGTCGGTTTATGAGCCTGATTAATAAACTAAGTAATATAAAATGACAGGTTCTAAAGGACATTACCATTCAATCTATGATGTCTTTCTGACTTGGTTGGGGTTTTTGAATATGATCAGAAAGATACATATATGCACACATGCATAAATGTACATGCACACACATGCATACAAATGCGCTCACACAAACACACACACATGCTCGCACACACAACACAACACACACACACACACACACACACACACACACACACACACACACACACACACACACGCGCGCGCGCGCGCGCACGCACGCACGCACACACGCACACACAAACATCTAACATGTTATGCAATCGTTTTCGGACCATGTTCAAACAAGCAAACAGATGCTCATGAAAATAACCTGCTGGCTGAGACTGTAATACACAGTACATATACAGCACAATTGTTACAGCATGCTACAACCTGTGTAATCATACCATGTTCATTGGTTATAATAACAATCTGATTGATAACTCCCTATAGATGGATAGCACCTAGATGTACCTGTGTGTTGGAGATACAGAACGGACAGCAACACTATGGAAAATGATTTGGCCTAAAAGAAAAACTGGAAAACTCAGGTTGTGTCAGCATCACACCTTTCTAATCTAAGGGAACTCACTCCTTCTGAAGCTAAAGAGGATAATTCTGCTTCATACTCTATTTTTTTTTTTTTCTTTTCTCTTTTCCTATTTC
>CM065734.1:17202781-17205281 GCA_033310375.1 Conus canariensis | reverse complement strand
TACTACCTGACTTCACATGTAAGATGTGTCTTCATTACTACCTGACTTCACATGTAAGATGTGTCTTCATTACTACCTGACTTCACATGTAAGATGTGTCTTCATTACTACCTGACTTCACATGTAAGATGTGTCTTCATTACTACCTGACTTCGCATGTAAGATGTGTCTTCATTACTACCTGACTTCACATGTAAGATGTGTCTTCATTACTATCTGACCTCACATGTAAGATGTGTCTTCATTACTACCTGACTTCACATGTAAGATGTGTCTTCATTACTACCTGACTTCACATGTAAGATGTGTCTTCATTACTATCTGACTTCACATGTAAGATGTGTCTTCATTACTATCTGACTTCACATGTAAGATGTGTCTTCATTACTATCAGATCCCACTTGTAAGATGTGTCTTTACAGCCAACTGACCTGAAAGACATACCTGGAGGGACTGTATATGAACAAAGATCGTATCACAAGTAATGATATACATCAATCCATTTGTCTTAAAGAGCTCAGATTCTGGCCCACAACGATGCTGTAAGTGTCCAAGCACGACCAGCATCCCACCCACTTTATTTCAAACTGACGATCCTACCTGTCTGTAGGCCTACCCTAGTATGCTTGTGTGTTAAAGTCTGTTTTGTCTATGTGCCTCTGATCCTTCAAAATCTCCTAATCTTGATTCGGTTGTTCTTTAACCTTCGGATACGTTGTCTATTGGCTTATTACAGACAAAGATAGGTCTCCATTCTGACATGAGGACAAACCGTGGCTAATAACCTGCCTGCCTACTTGTTTGTCAAATCTTATGGGAGAGTCCACGATATTAGCGAATCATCATTATGCAATCACAGTTTACACCTTCCTATAATCTGTCTTCATCATGATGGTTAAAAAAAAAAAACAACGTTGCTACGTAACACACCACTGACAAAAAAAAATTTCTGTATCAAAACATGTGCACTTACCTTTTGTGCTGATGGCGTTATGAGAGTTGAGAATAGTCAGTGTGTAGTGTGGAGGCAGCGATGCTTTACACAAAGCCGTGATGAAGGCGTCGCGGGGCGTGGTCATTCCCAGGTGGCCGCACAGGTAAGCGTACGACTCCTGAGATTTCAGGATGGCCTCTGTAGCACTCTCATCGGTGCTGAAAAAGATGACACCATCAAATATCATGGCACTGTACTGGTATTTTTGATCACATCAGTTTAATTGCAGAGTGAGGCGACTGCAAGCAGAAATCTAAACAAACTTCTAAAAGTGTTTACAATGATTCTGTTGAACATTGTGGATAAACGAATCACAAGACAAAACACGACGCGTTTTGACCTCTTAGGTCTTCATCAGGCAAGATGAACAACACTCAGGACAACGAAAATGAACAAGCAATCCACAAGTGCACAACTAAAACTGATGACGTAAAGTGAAATACAAAACCAAGGATAGCAGTCAGTATGAACCAAAGTTTAATATATACTAATAACATCAGTTTAATATGTGCTTTATTTCAGCTTGCTGAGAAATTCAATCTTTTTGTTTCTTCTCTTTTCTTTTTTCTGGGAATCCAACCTCCATATTTCTCACTTTTACAATAAGATTTTTTTTTTTTTTTTTAATCATTTATAAGCAGAGTTGCCAAGCCCCGATTTTTTCTCCTTACTTTCTCGTGTTGTTCTTTCTTCCTTTCATGATATGATGTCAATATTATTTATGATGTAAATTTAAGGTTTCAACCAGCTGCTGGCAAAGTGCTTAGTGTTGCGAATTCCCAGCTGGGAGGTCGTGGGTTCGATTCCCATCAGAGCCATTTGTTTGTGGGATTTTCTGCCCCAAACGGCTCCTATCTAGAGTTGAGTGCTCAATGGACTCAGTTGGGAAGACTGAGACCACATAACCGAGTGTTTCACACAGTCAAAGGATGCATTTCAGAGAGCACTGCTCAAGTTTCCTGAAAAACACTGCAGGTGTCTGTATCTCTCAGGCCTGGTTGAGACCTGAACATACTATGTAAGTAAGTGTAGATAATAGCCCTGCCATGCAGCTACAGACCAAAAAAAAAAAGAACTCCACAGAATCCTCTTCATCATTCTCATCCTCACTGATCAGCATAACAAAAAAAATTCTCAAATTCTGTGGCCATTCATGCCCCGCTCTCAAGGTGACAAGGTGACAAATTTCAATTTCCTCTCCCAGGCTGGCTATAGCCTTGGTGATTTCATGTCCAGGTCCTTATATCAGCGAGTCAATGAATAAAAGGTCATGGTAAAAGTACCATAGTCTAGTGACCGTAAGAGCAGTTAACTGCTGGGGGGTGGGGGGGGGGAGTCACCTTGGGGCATTGCATGACGATAGGCGATGCTCATCCTTATCCTTCCGCTGCCATTACCTGCCCTGATCAGAATCAGGTGCCTATTTTCTTTCTTTTTTTTTTTTTATGGTACAGCATGATTTTATTGTCAAAACACTTTTTTTTTTTCATGTGAAGCCCAGGCTGC
>CM065734.1:17192781-17195281 GCA_033310375.1 Conus canariensis | reverse complement strand
AGTAAAACAATGAACAAGGAATTTCAGAGACAAAAGTACAACAATGAACAAGGAATTTCAATGACAAAAGTAAAACAATGAACAAGGAATTTCAATGACAAAAGTACAACAATGAACAAGGAATTTCAACGACAAAAGTACAACAATGAACAAGGAATTTCAATGACAAAAGTACAACGAACGACTGATGGGAAGGAAAGAACTCAAAGAGCATGATACGTCTCAACTTTTTTAATTTAGGAACAATGATAGCAAGAACAGAAAAAAAAAAAAAACACAAAAAATGGGGAAAAAAAAAACACAAAAAAAAGAATATGTCACTCAAAATAATCAGACAAAAATAGTAATGAAATAAATTGATCCAAATGAACTATACACAAAAAATAAAAGAAAACAATCAGACAAACACATCAGCTAAACAGGAAACTTAACTACAAACAAACGAGAACAGTGACAAGAATATATAGAGCAAAATAGACAGACGAGAAAAATAAAGGAAAACATAAATCCACTTATACAGACACAACCAATAAAAAAAAAACTTTAGATCAGAATAAACAGACAAAAACATTTTAAAAAGAAAAAGGTAGCTCCAAAGAAACAGGCTAGAAAAATGCACAAACAACATAAAACAAAACAAACAGACAAGAATGATAAAAGAATAAGAACAAGAAAGAAAAACATAGCTCCAAAGAAACAGGAAGAAAAAAATCAAGGCTGCTCCACTAAAACAGAATAGAACAACTAAGGAAAATACATCTCCAACGAAACAGAAATAAGGACTATAAAGAAAAACCATCAATGAGAACGGATAAGAAAAATAAAAGAAAACAAAGCTACACACAGACAACAACAAAGGAAAAACACAAAGTTTTAAAAAAAAAAAATGAACATCACCGATACAGGAAAACATACTGTTCCACAGAAAGAAAACAAAGAAAGCAGATTTAAGGAAAAAAAAAGTAAAATTAAAAACAAAAAAATGTGTACACACCAGCAGTGAGTAATAGTTCTTGATGAGGATGCTGACGATCCTCAGCAGACGCATTACGATGGGGAAGAAGGGCTTCTCCACTGGGGCTGGGGAAGGAGGGGGAGGCAACCCCTGGCGGTACTTGAGGCTCGGGGAGAACAGCTTGATCACCAGTGGACACACCTTCTCCTTCAGCATGAAGCTGAACTCCGGGTGCTGGGGGTTCAATTCCACACAGCTTTAGTCATCATCCCACAGTGGTGCGGTACCATGGTAGAGTAATTTTACATCTACATGGGGCATGTATATTGTATATGTACTGCAATGGATTGTATATGTACTGCAATGGCATGTATATGTACTGCAGTGGATTGTATATGTACTGCGATGGCATGTATATGTACTGCAATGGATTGCATATGTACTGCGATGGCATGTATATGCACTGCAATGGATTGTATATGTACTGCGATGGCATGTATATGTACTGCAATGGATTGTATATGTACTGCGATGGCATGTATATGTACTGCAATGGATTGTATATGTACTGTGATGGCATGTATATGTACTGCAATGGATTGTATGTGTACTGCGATGGCATGTATATGCACTGCAATGGATTGTATATGTACTGCGATGGCATGTATATGTATTGCAATGGAATGGCATGTATATGTACTGCGATAGCATGCATATGTACTGCGATGGCATGTATATGTACTGCGATGGCATGCATATGTACTGCGATAGCATGCATATGTACTGCAATGGCATGTATATGTACTGCGATAGCATGCATATGTACTGCAATGGCATGTATATGTACTGCTATGGCATGTATATGCACTGCAATGGATTGTATATGAACTGCGATGGCATGTATATGTACTGTGATGGCATGTATATGTACTGCGATGGCATGTATATGTACTGCAATGGCATGTATATGTACTGCGATGGCATGTATATGTACTGCGATGGCAAGTATATGCACTGCAATGGATTGTATATGTACTGCGATGGCATGTATATGTACTGCAATGGCATGTATATGTACTGCGATGGCATGTATATGTACTGCGATGGCAAGTATATGCACTGCAATGGATTGTATATGTACTGCAATGGCATGTATATGTACTGCAATGGCATGTATATGTACTGCAATGGCATGTATTTGTACTGCAATGGCATGTATATGTACTGCGATGGCATGTATATGTACTGCAACAAGTAAGTAAATAAACGAGTGTAAAACGTCTTTAGTTTGTATGACTGTATTCTTTCCAATACATGTGGGACCTTTGATTAACTATGTATTACATTTTGTGTTTCTCTCTCTCTCTCCAATATCTTTCTTCTCTGAGGGCCTGATGGTGAAAAAAAAACACTGGTGCTCACTCTGTTTTCTTTTCCTCTATTAAAAAAAAAAATTGTACATTTATTCATTCTCTCTCTCTCTCACTCTCTTTCTCGTTTCCCCCTCTCCCTCTTTCTCGCTCCCTCTCTCTCTCTCTCTCTCCT
>CM065734.1:17185281-17187781 GCA_033310375.1 Conus canariensis | reverse complement strand
TGGACTATGGCTACGTATGTGTAGCGTGATGAACGATAACCTCACACAAGCCACCCCGTCAGCCTGTGAAGCACTCTCAACGACCTGACCCTGGCTCGTGAGGCTCTGCACGCCAGGTGAACTGCTGTACGCTTAAGCAAGAAACGCTAACAAACACGCGCACACACCGAACATTCATGCCATCAACTCACCGTGGAGATAGCCTCATAGGAGATCAGCCTCTGAACGCAGGACAGGCAGAGAGGAACCAGCTTGGGATTTTTCGTCTCGCAGCCCAGAACAAAGGGCCTGACGATCTCTGAGCTTGCTGGCACAAGCCCTGCGACAGAAAGAAAAAAAAAAAAAAACTCAGACGAATAGTGGTCACAGTTTGATTAGATCTTATTAACAAGAAAGAAATATGTTTCAAAATAAGCCTCTTAAAGGGAAGGTCTTTTTTTCTTTTCTTTTCTTTTTTTTTTTTTTGTCAGTCTCTTCTTCCATATCACTTGAGAAAGCTATTACCACTTGTAGAGTAAGCTATTACCACTTGAGTAAGCTATTATCACTTGAGTAAGCTATTCCAATGTTGCTCACTCTGGTTCCTCGTCCACAGCTGCAGCCCCTGGCATGTCCCTTCACAGCACTGTCACCATTCATCCACAAGGAGCAGTCAAGGTCAAATCACCATGAGGCAACCCACCTGTGGAGACACTGCACTTCCGCCAAGTCACCTTTGGTGGGGTTCAGTGGAGCCTCTTCTGATCCAGTAAGTGCAGGACACCGCCTGCTAAGCCCCCGACTGATGACAACAATTGCTTAGTCGCAGAGCCAGCGTGCGTGGGTTGTGTCCTCCTCCTGACTGTACCAGCATGTCCATGCAATGACAGTCTCCATACCCTTGCCTGTGCCATAGACCGTGACACAAATTCCCATGGGCATGCATGTAGTGGAGAAACAAACTGTAATCGCCATGCTCTGCCCCCACAGAGGCATCACTTACACGTAGTGAAGAAACGAATTGTAATCGTCATGCTGGAAGGAGCCTTTTGTTGCTGCTGTTTCAGCGGTCTCACTGTCTCTGCCCCCACAGAGGCATTACTTACATGCCGCTCTGGCTCATTCTGGGCACCCCAAACAGCAGCAGCCATGCTAAACCCTTCACAGCCCCGGCACCAACAGTCCATAGGGAGCAGTCCATGTCAGGCCGTCATGAGGCACCCTGCCGGAGGAGACACTGCACTACCACACTTCTAGCAGTATTTCACCATAGCCTATTCTGATTCAACGTACATGCGGGACAGCTAGCTGTTATGCTCCCCAGTGATGATGACAGCTGGTTAGAACCAGTATGTGTCTCCCTCCCTGGGGTTATGGAAGGAACCTTTATTCAGAGAGCATTCTGGGAAAATTCCATGACACCCATTTTTCACATCCATTTTCCTCAGGCATGTTTTCACACCTCGTCACTTCAACACCTCACATACTTCTACAGATACCAATTCTGTAAACCACCACTCAACGCTCAGGGGAACCCAACTCTTCAAGGAAACCAGACGACAGAACATCCAGGAGAAGAGAAGGTGAAGGGAAGACCCAGGTCCGCAGCCCAACAACGCAGGCCAGATCTACACCTGCCCAACAATGCCACAGATCCTGTCGATCACGAATTGGACTGATCAGTCATCAAAGGGCACGGCCCATCCCTGGCGGGAACTTCCCACTACTCTTCACAAGCAAAGAACTAGCCATCATCATCAAACCACCATTGTAATGACGGGTCACTCGTCTGTCCTTGACGACACTTCCGTGGACACAGAACACTGACTGAGATCAATGACATAGAGTTGGGTCTGATCTTTCTCTGAATCACATCCTGGCAGTGGAAAGATCAGCTCTGGCAACAAGTATAAAGTCTTGATTCCCACCGAGTCCAAGCAGTCCAGGCAGAAGATTCACAAATTCAATCTTCATATGACAGTTGTGTTCTTCAACATTTACTACTTTAAAGAACAATTCCAGAATTTTTTCTTTTTTTAAATGAATAAATTCAACAACAAACAATACAGTTTATGGAATCCACACATTAAGAATTAAAATGCACAGAGTACTCTGGAAAGCTTGAAATGTAGTGTAGCCAAACAAAATCAATGGAACAATATACAAACAAACTCTGGAACTATGAGGAAGTTGTTTGCAATTTCTGGATGGTTCTGGAACTCTACAGACCCATCTGGAATCATTACATATTTTTGTCATCTGTGCATATGTCATCTAGTAGTAAGCATCAGGTGGAACAATTCTTAAAAACATCTGAAACACAACTGAGTTCAGTCGGAAACAATCAATGCCACAAAGCAAACTCAGTCTGTTTGTAACAACAACCCCGTAAAATCTGATGACAATCAACACAGCAACAAGCATATATGCTGTGACAAGCAAGCAATCAAGCAAGCCACTACATTCTTTCTGCGACATGCTGTGGAAAGTTCACCGCCCCTTGCATGCTAGATCAGTTTTT
>CM065734.1:17165281-17167781 GCA_033310375.1 Conus canariensis | reverse complement strand
GTGACCCGTTACAATACCAAAGAAAACAAACCAGTGAAAATATATGTTAATAAATATATACATCTATACATACATTGTCCAATCGATCCTGCTCACATAACTGTGTACGAAAATAGTTTATCTCATTTGTATCGAATTTTCCCTTCGCTTTAAAGCTAGGAAAAGAAATTTAGACATTTGAAGTTGGCTATCAATACTACCATTAAGAATTCCTGCACATTGCTCATATTTTGGCAAATAACTTCCTGGACTATTGATGGAATATTTAATTCTAAGGTCATTATAATATGTACATTCAAATAAGACGTGGAATTCGTCTTCACAGTCTGCGTAACATAGAGGACAAACAGGATGTTCGGCAGGCAAGAAGCGAAGACAGTGACTTTGAATAGTTGAGACTCCCAACCTGAAACGTACTAAGGCAGTTTTAAAAATTCTATTGTTAATGAAATCAACATATTTTTCACGTTCAAAAATATTCTTGAAAGAATAATAAAGATCGAAACGATTGCTTTCAGACATATGTGAGTACCACCGCTGACAGAGCAACTAATAAGGCGATCCCTAAAGACCCTGAGAAAAAGTTTCTTGTTCCCGACTTCACCATACATCCAAACATAGCCAAAACCATTTGAACACAGAAGATGCTTTAAATGTGATACCCAGTTTTGAACCCTTATATTTCTTTCCTGTAACATATGAAGCATGTTGTGTGCTTTTCTAGAGTATCTAGTGGTAGGCTGTTTAAGGAGACGAAACCAAAAGTTGATGCACCTAGCTGCAGAATTAATATATAATGGGTAACGACCCAATTCGCCGTAAACCATGTCATTAGGCGTGAAAGTTGGTACATTGAGTATTAATTTACAGGCTTGTAGGTGAAGCTTTTCAATAGATTGGTACGGCTTATATCCCCATAATTCTGAACCGTAGAGAAGTGAAGGAACAACTTGAGCATCAAATAGTTTAAAGAAAAGTTTGGGAGAAGAGCATCCTATTTTTCTTAGTGTTTTAAGAATCTCGAAGGTGGCTCTCTTGGCTCTAGCGACATGATCATAACCAGTAGCGACATCAAAACTAAGTTTACTTGAGAAAGTAACTCCCAAATATTTATATGAATTAACAACATTTAGTTTATCACTGCCAAAAAAACATTGTTCCTTAACACCTAGAAACCCGCCTTTACGAAATACCATAATCTTACTTTTATCTAGATTGACCTTCAATCTTAAATTCAGTGCACGACTGTAGAGAATATTGATTTGATTTTGTAGACCAGCTATCGTAGATGACATAAGGGCTATATCATCCGCGAAAAGCAGGATAAAAAGTTCAATATCATTAGGAGAAAACTGAACGCCATGTTTACCTTTATAAAATATGTCATGGGCAAGTTCATTGATGAAAATAGAAAACAGAGTAGGGCTAAGGGAGCAACCCTGTTTGAGACCTTGTAAGCACTGGAAATAGTCAGTATAGGAGTTACCAGATCTGACACATGATTTAATTGAGGAATACATGCTCTTCAAAATGTTCAACATATTACCTTGGACACCATTTCTAAACAGTATATTAAACAATAATCCATGCTGAACTGTGTCAAATGCTTTACTGAAATCAATGTAGGCAACGTAGAATTTTTTGTTTTGTGACAGATGTTTCTCAATACACGCATAGAGCGTGAAAATATGGTCGATGGTGGAAAAAGATTTCCTAAAACCTGCTTGAGCATCTGAAATAACCGAGTTGACTTCTAACCAAGTAACCAGACGCTTATTTAGAATAAAGGTGAAAAGTTTACATAGATTATTGATAAGAGAGATGCCTCGATAATTATTAGTGTTGTTTATATCCCCTTTCTTATGTAGTGGGATAATAATGGATTTAGTCCATTCGTCCGGAAAAACACCATCTCTGAATATTTTATTGAGAAAAATGACAAAAAAGGGAACAACTGCATCTCCTGCAGCTTTTATAACTTCACTAATGAGACCATCTGGACCAGCTGCCTTCCCACACTTGAGACTTTTAATTGCTTTTATAACCTCCTCAGTAGTAATAACACCGTCTAAGACTGGGTCCGAAACTGCTTCTGGAACCTCAGATGTCAAACATTCCTCAGTCGCAACGACTCCAGTATTTAGTAGGTTATCGAAGTGGTTAAACCATTCAACCTGTGAAATATCATTTACCATCAGCGACCGTTTACGGTATTTGTTAATTTCAGACCAGAAGGTTTGGGAATCGTTAGCAGCCTTTAACAGAGAGTTAATACGCTCAACTCTGAAATTGTGGCTTTTACAATATTTTAATTGGCCATAATCCCGTCTTAATTGAAGATAAATTAGTCTATCCTGGGGAAGTCCAGATTTATTACTGGCAGCTAGTGCTTTTCTAACTTTGACTTTGGTTTCCTGACATTCCTTGTCAAACCAAGAGTCTGTAACTACCCTGGCTTTAAAGGATTTAGTTTGACGCATACAGGCACTAGCATTCATCA
>CM065734.1:17149420-17157681 GCA_033310375.1 Conus canariensis | reverse complement strand
AAACAAAGAACGAAAGTCGGTCATATTCCCACATATCGATGATTTTGTGTCAAATGATTAATGCATCCGTCTCCCATCCACGCACCACCCTCCCCCTCCCCCCCCAAAAAAAAAAAAAAAAAAAAAGAAAAGAAAAAAAGCCGAAGAGATGTATATGTGGTGGAGACGGGGGTAGGAAAAAGGGGAAGGGGCACCGATTGGTAGATATAAAAGACACCTACTTGTGGGGTCCACGAAGGGGGAAGAAAGAGAGTTAGTTAGTGGGACGTGTGGTTAAAGGAGAAGAAGGGGGAAGAGCGGTTGAGATGGACAGGCAGGACGAACGAAAAGCAGAGATAGGGTATATTATAGTAGGGGGGAGAAAGAAAGAGACAGCACGGGCGGCACGGATGTTCCAATAAAACCGTCTCCCGAGCTGTCCCCAAGGCCGTGCTCTTGACTTGGGTCTGCTCGACGGCATTGTGCCCAGGGAACGTTAATGGAGCCAGAACAGGCCTGCTGGAACAGCCCCTCCCCCTCCTCCCCCCCCCCCCCCCCCCCCCCCCCCGTGCGCAGGGCGAGGGGCAGGGCGAGGGGCAGGGGCAGACGGATCGCGTTCCTGGGGTATGTATGTATGTATGTGTGTGTGTGTGTGTGTGTGTGCGTGTGTGTGCGTGTGCGTGTGCGTGTGTGTGTGTGTGTGTGTGCGTGGTGTGTGTGTGTGTGTGTGTGTGTGTGTGGCCCTTTCCCCTTTCTCTGGTAGCCTCGAGCGTTTTCCACAACTAAAACGCAAGCGAGGAAGCGACGTGGACGCTCGAGCAAGGACGTACGGAGCCGACGCGTCTTGACACTCGGGCTTGTTGCGCCGCCAACCACGCTCCCGTCGTCCTTCCTTCCTCCCTTCTTTCTTTCTACCCGCCCTCTCCCCCTCCCCTCCCTCTCCCTTCCCCCCCCTCCTCCCCCACTTCCTCCTCCTCCTCCTTCCGCCACCCCCGCTCTCAAGACTTCCCACTCCCGTCCCCACCCCCCCCTCCCTCCCTCCCTCCCTCTCCGGTCTTTCTTTCCAACCTCTCCAACCCCCCCCCCCCCCCCCCCCCCGGCACACCTTTCTTCTAAAACTCCACTCCTAGTCACCTACGACTGTAATTTGTTCAGCCTTGGGTCTAAAAAAAAAAAGAAGAAAAAAAAAGAAAGAAAGAAAAGAAAAGAAAGCAAAGAAGAAAAAAAAAAAAAAGTAAATGAAAGAAAAAAAAGGGGGGGGGAAGAGAGAGAGAGAGAGAGAGAGAGAGAGAGAGAGAGAGAGAGAGAGAGAGAGAGAAGAAAAGAAACGTAATATTAACGTCGGCCGGTATGTTGGGAGGCTCTCTTTGTCTCGTTTAAACAGAGGCTAGCGCTTTAAACGCCTTCCATGTTTGTCGGCTGTCACCGGGGTATTGAAGGGCTGAAAAAAGGAATCCCAGAGTTCCTTGCAACGGTAAAAGGGGAACAAGAGGCCTTGCAAATTCTTGACCGTGGATACGGCGGTGGTTCAAAGGTCGTGGCGGAAGACGGCCAACTTGGAACACAGAACCAGTCAGGAATAACTTTGATAGACTACATCCTGTTGACAGAGATTTGAATGAGAGTGTGTAATAAACCCAAACAAACAAACAAACAAAAAACAAACACTTAAAGCATTACAGATAAGAGAGAAACCGCCTGTCAACCAGGAACAAAAAAAATTATTAAAAAAAAAATACAAATAATATGTCAAAGGAATCAAAGAGAGAGAGAGAGAGAAAAGAGAGAGAGTTTCAAAGAACTCCCCCCCCCCCCCCCCCCCCCCCCGATTTTTCATTTGTTGATTATCGTGTTGTTCATTGTCTTCTTTTATGGCACAATACAAACTGCCAGTGAAAAAAAAGTTCAGTCTCTCTCTCTCTCTCTCTCTCTCTCTCCTCTCTCTCTCTCTCTCTCTCTTCACACACACACCACACACAAAACATACCTCTCCCCCTCTCTCTCTCCCCTCTCTCTCTCTCTCTCTCTCTCTCTCTCTCTCTCTCTCTCTCACACACACACACACACACACACACATGAGAAGCTTTGGGAAGGGCCTCCACAGTATATGGGCTAGAAGAAAGATGGCCCACTCGATCGTGAAGACCTGTGCGTCCTGTGTGTACACGTCTCTCGAGTCATTGTCGTCTGTCCGACAAGTTAAACTGAACACCGTCTTGCTAAGTTTTATGTTGTCATTGAAGTCTGTTCGCGCACACGTTCTTGCTGATTCTGTCCGTCCCCCTCTCTCTCTCCAGCTGGCATGTTGTTGCCGATGGACCCAGTGAGATTAAAATGCGATGATTGGTCTGTAGAAAACATGAGTCAAAAAAAAAAAAAAAAAAAAACCTTTGGGGTTTTGCCCCGGGGGAAAGAGGGGAGGGTGAGGCTAGGGACGGGGTGTGGGGAGATGTTCAAAAGCCATCAGATGAAAAGCTCATCGGGAAAAGATAACTTCTTTCCGTCAAAAACAAACCCAAAAAATGATAATAGATAAACAAACAAAACAAAACAAAACAAAACAAAAACACCACAGCAACAACAAACCAACCACCCAACCAACCAAACATACAACAACAACAGCCTAGACCGAATGAATTGGAATACAGCCTCGGCTGGCTTGTGTGCTCGTTTAGCTTTCATTGAACGTGAGGAGATTATTACGGCTCAATTAGCTGAAACGCAGTGAATCATCAGCCTGTGTGCTTGTTTCGCTGTCATAGAACAGCTACGATATTTAACTGAAGACAGTGTCTTTAAAATGTGACGAAAGCAGGCAATGACGTAACAAGAAGTATGACAGCGAATGACTGTCGAAGTAGTGAGCCTGCGACTTCCTTGCGCCGGATTTCCCTTTGAGCTTTTTGGCCCTCTCGTCATTTCTTCTCAGACTTCAATTAGATTTCTTTAAAAGTCGCCTTTGTTAATAAACATACGCACGTCTATCGGGTTGCGGGCATACATTCTCTCCCCTCCCCTGCCCCCACCCTCTTTCCGAGCCCCCCCCCCCCCCCCCCCCCCCCCCCCCCCCCCCCCCCCATTCTTTGTTCTCACTCTCCGTTTTTTTCACGTCCGACAAGCCATCCCCACTGGCAAGTTCTCCACGAACTACAAAGCTGAGGCAGACGCATTGCAGACAGCAGCGCGAGACACTGTGTGCGAATAGAGAGGCCACGCATCCCAAAGTCGTCATCTTCTCTGATGCACTGTCAGTACTGCAGGCTGTACAGAACCCAAAGAACAAGGACCTCAACCCCCTTGTCTCTGCCCTTGCCAGACTGCAGCAGGCCACTGAACTAACCGTCATTCAGTGGATACCCTCACACTGCAACATAGCAGGCAATGAGGAGGCAGACCGACTGGCGAAGGAAGGAGGACAGCAGCCACAAGAGGAACAGGAAATCTCCTATGAAGAGGCCAAGACGATCAACAAGAAGCAGAAGAAAAGATGGCTTCAGCTACATCCGGGTTACAACCGGACAGATGCCTACTACCTCCTACCCAGACCAGACCAAGTAAACATTGTGAGGCTGAGGACGGGCCACTCCAGGCTACACCATCACATGTTCACAAGGTTCCGCATTGGCGAGTCTGCAGTGTGCCCCTGCGGTACAGCCCCAATGACAGTGGAACACTTCCTACAGGACTGTCCAACACACCATAACCTGAGAGCAGAGACCTGGCCTG
The DNA here is from genome assembly GCA_033310375.1 of Conus canariensis. Lineage (NCBI taxonomy): Eukaryota > Metazoa > Mollusca > Gastropoda > Neogastropoda > Conidae > Conus > Conus canariensis. The sequence goes on along the minus strand of CM065734.1, from coordinate 17,153,976 downwards.
CTGACCAACCGATGAGGGAGAAACTCTACGGATCTCTGGAGGGCCTCCGCCGGACGGCAGCCTTCGTCAGTGCATCGGGGGTTCCTGTCTGAGCGAACGACGACGAAGAAGACTCTCCGTTTCTTTCTTCTTACATTTGCCAAGAATATAATAATGAATGTCATAATAAATAGATATGAAGGGGTTGCACACACACACACACACACACACACACACACACACACACACACACACACACACACACACACGCTCGCGCGCGCGTATAAGAGAGAGAGAGGGAGACTCAAGGCTTACTGAACCCCCCTCTCTCTCCCTCTCTGTCACTCTTCCACCCCCCCCCCCCCCACCCCCACTCAGGCTCGTCGAACTCGTCACGAAATCAACCCTGTTGAAAAAATCAAACAAACAAACAAACAAAAAAACCCCAGAGATATACAATTTGACGTGTTCTGTCAGTGTCTTCTTACCGTGGACATTTCATTCATTTAGAGACACGTTGACTACAACGATTACAGAGAAGAGGAGATGGGTGGGAGGAAAAGTGATACACCTATTTATTAAAAACTTTGCATTGTAAGTTTAGGGTAAGCGTTTTGAGTGATAAGTCATTTGACAGACGTTTGGCCATGGTATGAATTCTGTTATTTCAGTGAGGTGTCTGTGTGTGATTATATGTCATTTTTGTGTGTGTGTGTGTGTGGGGGGGGGGGGGGGGTGTCCTTCAGGTTTTCGTATGAGTTTAAGGTTACAACTTTCGACACATGCAAGGGAGATAGAGTTTCAGACCACGTTTACCAATTGCTGCCCCCCCCCCCTCCCCCCTGGCCCCCCTCCCCCCCCCCCCCCCCCCCCGCATTAAGTTGTCAGTAGTTGTCAGTTCTTCTTCACATTCCGTGACCGTGACGGACTGAACGGAGTCTCAAGCCTAATCTCTGCCTAATTCGACGTCATGGTGTGATAATGTATCTTTACTCATGAGGTTTTTGATAACCATTCGAACATTTGATCGAGCTTGAATTGGGTGGAACGACTGTCGCGCTCAATGTACAAGTCACCTGCTCGCCATTAATCTTGCTTCCATATTCAGTGTGATCTTGACATGGACGCCCGTTGGAAATCTCTTTGGCGTGTTCTGGGCGGGACATCGTGATTGTGATACAGTTCATTGAATTTTCTTTTTCTTTCTTGCTTTTTTTTTTTTTTTTTCGTTCTTTCTTTCTTTCTGTCTTGCTTTTTTTTTTCTTTCGTTCTTTCTTTCTTTCGTTTTTTTCTTTCTTTCTTTCTTTTGATCTTTCTTTCTCTATTTCTTTCTTTCTTTCTTTCTTTCCTTCTTTCGTTCTTTACTTCTTTCTTTCGTTCGTTCGTTCTTTCTTTCTTTCTTTCCAGCTCGACACTTTACCTTTGTCGCCATTTGTAAGCTGGGGGGTGAGCTCTCTAAATGGACGAACTCATTGACTGCAAGAGAGAGTTTATCCATTCGCACGATGCTTTCGGAACAGACCACAAAAAAAAAAGAAAAAAAAAAAAAAGAAAAGAAAAGAAAAGAAAGAAGAAAAAAAAAAAGGACGCTGTCAGCCGTGGCAATTGGTATGGCTCTGAAGAAGACACACACACGATCCGCTTTGAATTATCGTTCAACTGGAACTCTTGAAACCATAGGGCGCAAACGAATCGTGTGACAGCTTAGGAGCCTCAAGGAGGGTCCGGGGTTGTGTGCACAGTCTCCACCATGGCTCAATCAATCTATGTCCATGGACCAATCAATCTACCATGAAGGCTGATCGAACTGTCACGGGGATGTCAGGTCTGCGTTTTTTTTTTTTTTTTTTTTTTTGCTTTCAACAGAGAAAAGGTTAGGGGCGGGGGGAATTTAGGGTAACTGGGTGGCGTTTGTGTGTGTATGTGTGTTTGTGGAAGGTGGGAGGGGGGGGGGGTGCGTGCGTGCGTGTGTGTGAGGGGGGGGGGGAGTGGGAAGGTGTGCGTGCGTGCGTGCGTGCGTGCGTGCGTGTGTGTGTGTATGTGTGTGTGTGTGTGTGTGTGTGTGTGTGTGTGTGTGTGTGTGTGTGTGCGCGCGCGTGTGTGTGTATGTGTGTGTGTGTGTGTGTGTGTGTGTGTGTGTGTGTGTGTGTGTGTGTGTGTGTGTGTTTGAGAGAGAGAGAGAGAGAGAGAGAGAGAGAGAGAGAGAGAGAGTATGTCTTTATTGGAGAGTGAGAAAAGATTGGCAACGGTGGATTCATTTCATTTGGTATATCGGAAAATTGAGCTTTACTTGGACCGCCAGAGGACTGACCTGAAAAATGGAATAACTAGAAGCTGGATTCGCAAATGAAGACATCCAATAATATGTTGCCATTTGGTTGGCACTTCACCTGTCAAGATATAAAATCTCTCTCTCTCTCTCTCTCTCTCTCTCTCTTCTCTCTTTCTCTCTCTCTCTCTCAAGTGTTATTCAGTTTAGTTATTAGGAGTAAGGTGAACCGGTGACAAGAGTTATAAAGTGAGATTGTATGAAATAGGTTTTGGATATGTGTGGGGTTAACCAGCGTGTTGGAAACAAGACTGCTTTTCTTAAAAAAAATAAAAATTAAAAAAAAAAATTTTTTAAAAAGGAAAAAAAAGTGCTTCATGCTAGGCGTATCGATTATAGATGGCACGATTGGTATGCTCATCACATTCAAGATAGTAGTACATTTGATTTATACAGACACTTTCAGCCGTTACATCGTATCCCCAAACTAGTTATCCATGAAAGCGGACAGTCATTTGAAGTACACAGTGACAAAATTTTGATTTGGATTGTCTGATATTAACTTTCATCCATATCGTTATCGTAAAGAGTGTACAGAGATGGAACTTGTTTGTCCATTGTGTAAAGAGGCTCGTGAAAGCGAGGTTCATTTTGTGTTTTGCTGTCCTGCCCTGGATATACACTTAGAAACCAGTCTATCCCATCAAAATTTGATAGACATCCTTCTGTATTTAGACTTATTTTGCTCGTGACTTCTGATGGCGAAGATGTCATTAAACAATCTGCCGTCTTTATTAATTAAGGCGTTCCAATTCCGCTCAGTTTGCTGTAGCTGATTCATATTGTTCTTTTTTTGCGTGTTAGATGTACGATTTCTTGCATTGTATTATATATATATATATACGTTCGGCCTATGGCGCCCCTACTTTGTTAGGCATGACTGAACGGAGTTATAGAGATCTCTGTGCAAGGTGCTTCACGCCTCCCTCTCGAGCTTACCTTTGGACTTCTTTTTATATATTTGATACACTTGCATACAACTACATTCCATAGTTACGACAAACAAAGGCAAAGCAATATATCCATTGACTAAACGTACAATGCATTCCATCTACACGTCAAGTTGTTAGAGTCATCCAGGCGAATTCGTGTATGTACAGCGACCTGTGGAAAATCATTCGAATCTGTCAACATTTCTAGACATCACTATTTCATCTGATCTTCAGATTTATTTACCTTCTTTCTTCCTCGGATAGAATTTGGGGGATCCACGGATATATGAATTCGGGGATCGTCGGATAGAACTTCGAGGATCGTCGGATAGAACTTCGGGGATCGTCGGATAGAACTTCAGGGATCGTCGGATAAAACTTCAGGGATCGTCGGATAAAACTTCGGGCATCCTCGGATATAACTTCGGGGATCGTCGGATAGAACCTCAAGAATGTCGGATAGAACTTCGGGGATTGTCGGATAGAACTTCGGGGATCCTCGGACAGAACTCCGTTGACCCTCTGTTAGAACTTCGGGGATCGCCGTCGGTGGACTTAGATTGTGATGTATGCTTATTGTTAATTCCATTATTAAGTTTGCCAGTGGATGATGTCTAAACACAACACCAGCATCTGTCATTTTCTTTTCATTCTTTCTTTCCTTGTCTTTTCATATGAACTTGATATCCTCACTACTGTCTCCCAAAACTGCTCCTCGAGGCTTCTTGGCGAGTTTGATAGCAATCCAGGCAATTCAGTGCACCAGCCTCGTCCCTTCCGAACATTCTCTAATCCATTTGTGACCCTTATTTCTACACACAAAAAAGTCGACTAATGGATGAGCATTAAAAAAAAATGGTTCTGTTCAAAATACAGAACCAACGGTTACTGTAGTTCTCAGTGAAAGGTTTGATATTTAAAGTTTAATGTCGCCCGTTTCTTTTTTTTTCTTCTTCTTTTTCTTTCAGTTCAATCTCTCCTCCGCAACTTCTGCGGAATTTGTTGTTGTTGTTGTTGTTGTTGTTGTTGTTGAGTGTAATAAAGTATTAGGCTTATAGCCTTCAGGGCCTAACCTGTAACTCTGACTCGGATCTGGAGTGCTCACGTCACATGTCAGGCTGTGGAATTCACCCGTGACCCTACCACAGTGCCTTCATAAAACAAAATCGTGCCATTTCTTTCAATTCGATCTTCCTGTTTGGGATCACTTAACATGTATCTTTATGGGCATATGAAAAAAGAAAAAGAAGGAGAATCGGATTTCAGTCTCAACAAACATTCTCAGAACAATCGAATTATCCCTGTCTGTAAATAGG
>CM065734.1:17141920-17144420 GCA_033310375.1 Conus canariensis | reverse complement strand
GTAAGAGTTTTTAACAACCGATGGAAACATTCTTCATGTGCCTTTTAGTCTTTTGATTTTTACCTAAGATCCTCTGGCATTACCTTGACAGAGCTGAGCTGACTCTACAGACCGTCTCATCTGCAGAGGAATAGTAACATTTCAAAACAAACGAAGAATTTCTGTTTTTACAGATTATACTGATACCTATATAATCATTGAAACAGTAAACAGTCTGAGGATAATTTGTTTCCGGTCTGACGTCATGTTATATTGTGCTGTATTGACATTCACAGACAAAAGCACATTCAATCTAAAGTCCAAATATACGCTAAATCCAACTCTTTCGCTGGTTTCATTGTTAGTCAATCAGTCATGTGAACAAATATTTTCAAAACATTTTTTTTTTTTTTTTTTTTTTTTGCATTTCAAAATACTGTTGTAGTAACTCGTCGCTTGATCTGAACAGAAGAACTGGAAGTTATTCTGTTATTCAGAAGTGGATGAATCATGCGTGTCCTCGCTCGTTTTGCTAGCGTTACTTGCCTAATCCTGTAATTGCTTCGGTGTGATAAAATTATTCTTGTCTCCATAATTGTGCTTTCATTTGAGGTCCAATGCTTGACGGAGAAGTCACGAGCCTCTGAATTTTCATGAGATTATTGCATATGATTAGCAGAAATCTCTGTTTGTTTGTTTGTTTGTTTGGCTGGTTGGTTGGTTGAGGTTTTTGTTTCCTTTTCTGTTTATTTTCTTTCTTTTTCCCTAGGCTTTCTCTAGGTGATGATAACACTGATTTTCAATCAGTGTATCCGCCAGTGTTGAGAAGCAATGGTTAGCTTGGCAAACAGGAACTGTGACAACGCATTTGCGACGTCCATTTCCTGCAGCATCCTGTACAAAATAAGGAGAAAGATATATGCACAAATATATATCTTATGACACAATTACGCTTTTCAACTGAATGATGATATGTAGGAAATGATATGTCTTGACGGTACCTGTGCAAAAGACACCTTCCAATGGAGAGTCCGATGTACCTCGCAATGGGAAAAAATATGCTGTCAACTGCAATACGTTTTTTTTTTTTCTTTTTTTTTCGCTCTTAATTCTTTTTAGCCTCTCTGCTCATCGAACTTTTTGTTGTTGTGCTTACAGGAGTATTCACACCTCGTGAATGCCGCATGACAATAACTAAATCAAGATTTACCAAGGAAGCTTACCATTTAACTTGAAACGAGAAGCCACATTATCTGCCCATAGCAGTTCTTGTATAGTCTCAGCATCAGTTTGGTTTCTTCTTCGTAATCATCTTCACTTTTTTTTTTTTTTTTTTTATCTAGGTGCTGTAATTGTGTCACCTTCTATGCATATGCACAACGACAATCCATTTCCTTCTCCATGTGGTATATGCAGGTGGCAAGCATGTATTAGTCAAATCATCTGTTGGTTTTCTGATAGGAGGCTTGTCCATCTAGCGTCAAGACTTTTTTTCCTCTTCGATGAGTAAAATGAGTGAGGGCCACAGTCAATGTGTCAGTAGAACCGAGATAATGATAAACCCCAAGTATTATAATTCATTCATAATTATTAGGCATATAAGCATTGCGCACTATAAGTACAATCTTTTTTCTAGGCGTATTTCCAAACCTCGTTTTTGGAAAAAGTAGTATGAGTCTTTTAGTTTCTAGGTACGCTCTAGCGAAGTTCACACCAAGCCTAGAGATTGTATCATCCATGGAACACGTCTGTTGAGTGACTCCACAGTATATATTGTTTCAGTCTGGTTCAAGTACAACCGTCAAGGGATGGTATATCTCAATAGCGTGGCCGTCATTTTGTCTGGTCTCAAAGTCTCCTTTCACGCAATGCAGTTTGCTGTATGGTGTCTCAAAACTTCAACATTTCGGTTGCTTATTAAGTTCCGTGCGTGCGTGTGTGCGTGCGTGTGGCATGTTAGCGCGCGCGTATGTGTGTGTGTGTGTGTGTGTGTGTGTGTGTGTGTGTGTGTGTGTGTGTGTGTGTGTTGATATTATGATTTTTAATGAAGAACTAATTGAGCTCTTAGCAAGAAGAGGAAACATCAGTGCACGTTTTCCAAGTGAAGTGGACGTATGTGTCCAACTTAGCAGAGACTGAAGCATCCAGTAAAATAACGAATATGAGTAATATTTTAATATCATGTAATATGTTCACAAGATTGTGGCATTACATAAAATGATATCAAAGGGAGAAAATCAAATCAATGTGACATTTAAAAAAAAAAAAAAGAAAAAAAAATTGATCGTGAAACTGTTGACATGGCAACACATAACAACACAAAGAAAACCCACACAAATCAGAATTTGTAATGATGTGTCATGATCATTTCGGCAACGCAAAGAACAAAGCAAGTGCATACCCGTGCTATTTATTACATATAGCCTATTTGTCGAAGATGATAACCGAACAGATTGTCCCAATAGGATTACAGTAGCGATTCATTCAAATTTAATGATTGGGTCTCTCTCTCTCTCTTCTC
>CM065734.1:17126920-17134420 GCA_033310375.1 Conus canariensis | reverse complement strand
AGAGAGAGAGAGAGAGAGACACACACAACACACACACACCACACAAACACAACACACACACACACACACACACACACACACACACGCACACGCATGCACACACACACACACACACGCACGCCCCACCACCATCCCTCCCTCCCCCTCCCCTCCCCACATCAGACATTACCTGGACTGGTCTTTGTAGGAGAGAGCTTGATGGCTGTTTTGTCCACATTCTTCTCCTTTTTCTTCTTCTTGTCTCTTTGCCTGTCCTTGAGGCAGCAGACGACAGCAATGATCACCAGAACGATGACGATGACGCCGACGAGGACACCAACGATGATGAGAATCAGGGTTGTACTGTATATTATTGAAAGAGATTTTTTTTTTTTTTTTAAACAGAACGTGAGATGATTTTGATAGGAAGTTTTTACACGGTCAAAGAGCAAATAGGAAAAGGCAGTGAAATTATGCTTCGATTATACATGTTTAAAAAGTCGTACAAAAGACAAATATCAAAAGTCGTTAATCAGAACACGATTTTTGAATGGATATTCATAATCCGACAGACACGTCGTCGACGACACCAACGATAATGAGAATCAGTGTTGTAACGAGTGTAAATAAAAGTGAAGTTTTCAAAGACAAAAGGTGAGATGATTTTGAGTAATGAATCCTTTACAAGATCAATCAGCAATAGGAAAAGGCAACAAAACGTACTTTGAATCAAAATGTAAAAAAAAAAAAAATCAAAAAAAATCAAAGAATAGCAAACGGATCATTAACCAGTGCAGGTTAAAGCGACTGAAACCAGATAGAATAAAAGCTTTGTGAGAAAAGGGGAGGAAAAAGTAGATTCAAAAACATTTATTACAATGAAAAGCTGTACAAATTATTGAACAAGATTCTTAAACGATTCGACAACGGAGTGGAAAAGCAGGGGCGGATCAGCGGGGAGGAAGGGAGGAAAGCCTCCCGGAGACTTCGAAAAAAAGAAAGAAAGAAAGAAAGAAAGAAAACAGGAAAGAAGAAAGAAAGAAAGTTTTTAGAAAAGGGAAAAAAAGGAGAGAAAACATCAGAGGAATACGTCAATATCACGTCTTCCGCTAGAAAATCTAGACGATGCACAGAGAGAGAGAGAGAGAGAGAGAGAGAGAGAGAGAGAGAGAGAGAGAAGAGAGACAGACAGAGAGAGAGAGACAGACAGAGAGACAGACAGAGAGAGAGAGGGAGGGGGGGAGGAGGGAGGAGACAAAGAGAGTGAGAGGAGAGAGAGAGAGAGAGAGAGAGAGAGAGAGAGAGAGAGAGAGACTCAAATGGTTTATTCATAAAGCCAAAGCCCTGTAGAATGGTGATATGCATTGTGATTCATGTTACAGATTGACACTAGGAGAGAGAGAGAGAGAGAGAGAGGGGGGGGGGGGGGGGGGGGGGAAGCAACCCACTCGACGGATGAAGAAGTGGCAGAGGAACAACAGTCGGTGCTGCAGCATCCGTCTTCACAGTACACAACGCCTGTCGTTGTTCCCTGCTGAAACGTACAGGTCCTCTGCTGCTGCTGCTGCTGTGTCACACACACACACACACACACACACACACACACACACACACACACACACACACACACACACACACATTTTATAGATATATTAACGTACTATTTTCGTCGCCGCCGTCGTTGTCGTCGTCGTCGTCGTCGTCATCATCATCATCATCATCATCATCATCATTATCATCATCATTATCATCATCATCATTATCATCATCACCGCTATCATCACTATCACCACCTGCTTCTTCTGTTTTGTCCTCTTCTTCTCTGTACATGGAGTGAAATATTCAGAAGAAGAAGTAGTAGAAGCAGAAGAAGAAGAAGAAAATATGTCGCTTGTTCAATGCACCATCTGAGAATAAACTTTTCGACTCTTAACAGAACAAACACACTGATTCTCACAGAGCGATGAAGCGGTGTATACCGGATAAATCACTACCGTTGTTGACAGTTGATTCCTATTTGCCTTCACTTATGAACGTAATTCATCGTCAGCGTCTCTCATGTTGACAATTTAGATCCATGAAAACCTTGTTCAGGGATGTTCCACCTGATGTAATTTCTGAAAAAAGATTAACATTTTTCATGTGATCTAAGATTTTACGGAAGAAAGATTTTTGAAAGGAATTTTCTAGTGTTGTTTTTAGATGTATTTTTAAAGAATTGTGTGAATGAGGGTTTTTTTCTTTCTTTCTTTTCTTTCTTTCTTTTTTTTTTTTTTTTAATGACTTGTGAGTTGACTTCAACGCGGTGACAGCGCTGATAATCATGTATGTCCCTTTGCGGTCCGCAGAGCTATAAAGCAACATTACCATTATTAGGTTAACGGCAACTTTCTTATTTCTTCTCTCCCTTGAACAGTCAACAGGTATACATAACCACATAGTCATGCCTTGCTCTCATGCCGATCTTAGTTTGGATTTGCCTCTTCCTGTCCATGCCCTTGGGGTGTTCGTGTCACGGACGATTACATCGGCGAGGTCATGGGGATTGTCGTGGGACGGACGTGTTGTGGCGCCTTATGAAGGGGAGGGGTGGTGGTGGTGGCGGTGGTTGGGGGGGGGGGAGGGACGCTCACTAAGCAGTATTTGTCGTCAGTAGTGGGCTTAGGAGGCGGCGTCCCGGTACGTTGTTAGCCCAAGAACAGGCTCCACTGAAGGCTGCCGAAGTGACTCGATCGGTAGCAGTGCAGTGTCTCCTCTGGTGGGTTGCCTCACGACAGCTTGACACTGACTGCTGTCTGTGGATTGCTGGTGCCGGGGTTGCCGCTTGGACAAGCCAACAGAATATGGCTGTGAACGGGGGCGGGGGATGGGGTGGGAGGTAGGGGTGGGGGACGGAATGAGCGGTGTGGGGGTGACGCCAAAGAAGTGCCACATGAAACGAGAAGCATAAGAAATGTATATGAATGGGAAGAACCTAAGCCACCCAATATTGACAATTAGCTGAGTACACGCGAATGACGTTCCCGCTTCCGGAAGGCGTCATCACATTCGACCAATGACAGTCCCCGTTACCATTGACCTCCACACACACACACACACACACACACACAACACCAAGGATGTAGACGTAGAGAAAAAATCGAAACTTCATAACTTCGAGAGCAGGGCATGAAGGGCCAGAGCATTTCAAACATTTTTTTCTTATTTGCTGATCTGTAAGGATGAAGAAGATGCAAATGATGCTGTAGAATTCCATTTCGGTCAGAGACTACACATGACAGTGCTTTACCCTACGCTTCTTTGCATAATACACCTTGGCGTCAGCAACCAGGCCCCAAAAGACACAGACATCTGCAGCGTTGGTCAGGAAATTTTTTAGACGCATCTATTAAGAGCATGAAACTCAATTTGTCTGGTTCTGATCTCCTCATTTGATTTGAGTCCATACTTGACTCAACTCAAGGTAGGAGCCGATCGGACCTGAAATATTCCTTTAAAAAAAAAAAAAAAAAAAAAAAAAAAAAAAAAAAACGGGAATCGAACTTACAGCCTCCCAGCGCACGATCCGCGGCGCTAACCACTACGCCTCGGCGACTGGTTCGTGAGCTTCAATGGTGTTCGGTCCTCATCTGACTTTATCCGATTTGTCCCTATTCGCATGCCTGTCCGTGTGCTGAGAGGTGGATCCTGTAGGCTATCAGGTGGTTGTTTGGGGGGGAATGCTCCATGTTGGCATTGCGGTGAGCTTGGCGTAGATACGGACGGCTTCGCCATTGCTAGCAGCGGAAGGATCTTTCCGAATGTAAATGTATTAGAGTGAACAGCATTTGAAATATGTTTTGAAAGGGCGTTTTGCACGAGGATGTTTTTTTTTCGTTCGTATCGTTTGTCTCTCTCTCTCTCTCTCTCTCTCTCTCCCTCTCCCCCTCTCTCTCAAACATTATTGTATTTTATTTCATTAAACCATTTATTTAGTTAGTTAGTTATCTATTATTAATCAATTTATTCTATTGTCTATTCATTTTTCATTTATTTATTTATTTATCTATTTACTTTCGTGTGCTATGTGACTGATTTTGTGTTTCTGTTTACTTATTTATTTATCTTATTGTAAGTTTATTTATCTACTTACTTTGATGTGATATGCGACAGTTCCTGAGTTTATCTAATCAGCGAAGAGTGTTGAGGGTTAACGTCTTCATTGCTTTCCTCCACATGAGAAAACACGCCTGGTCTCCAGCTATTCACTCGTAGCAACTGGCTCAAATTTGACGAGAGTTTGATTGCACACACACACACACACACACACACACACACACACACACACACACACACACACACACACACACACAAGCACGCGCTAAATGAGGGTGGCGGTGTGCAGTAAAAAAAAATAAATAAATAAACAGCTTTAGTAAAACCAACCTGCTGCTTCATTGCAGATCTTTGGCAAGGGAGGTAATAGCTATGGCTGTATTTCCTGCTCCCAAATCCTGCGATGTCTTCCGACGAGGGGGTGAGGAGTAGGGGCTGGGTGGTGGTGGTGGTGGTGTGGAATTATAAGGGAACTACTTTCAGTATTTCTTATACTGTTTCTCGGTATGTGCATTTAAACTTGTACAGCCACCCCTTCGAAATATTTTGTCTGTTTACTTATTTGGTTAGTAAAACAACCGCCCATTCAAAACAATATATTTCAAATGCTGTTCTCTCTAATACATTTACCTCGGAAAGATCCTTCCGCTGCTTGGCACTCGCGCCGATTTTTAGGTGGGAGTTCAGTTCAGTGGTTTATTTAATGTCTTTTCATCGCCAGATGATATTAGATTTTTGTTTACCAAAAAAAAAAAAAAAAAAAGAAAAGTCCACACACAACTTATCATCCGTGTTAGTGCTTTCAACCCCATATCTAAAATATGCATATTTACATCAGTGAATTACGTTTAGGTTGGATTTCTCTGACTCCAGTTAAGTAATCTGTCATTTTAGGACAGCTGATTCCCCTCCCCCCCCCCCCCCCCCCCCTTTTTTTTTTTTTTTTTTTTTTTTACAATTCTGTTTAGGGTTTTCTCTGCAGTGGACTGCCGGCTTAATAACCCTCCCCGGACAATACGGCCATATCTTCGTTTGGTGCCATCACGCACTATTTTCCTTGAGGAGGAAAAGAAGCAGCCCGCATTCGTGGTTTGTTCGTTGTTTTTTTTCTCCGTTATTACACGGCATTTTTTTTTTTTTTCCTTTTTGAATTTCACAGCAAATTTAAACAACCCAATTCATTATTTGTATTCCCCTTTTCACCTTCAGGTGGCTGCTAACAAAATTGTTTAATGTTTTTTTTTTTTTTTTATTTCACCCCTCACCTTGAGGTGTTTTTTGTTTTTTTTTTCTTCTAATTTTTGTTGTTGTTTCACTAGTAATGCTGAGGCGACTTTAACCAAATCATTTCTTGTTGTTCTTTCACACCTTACTTTGAGGCGGCTGCTGACAAAGTTATCTGTTGTTTTCATCTTCATTCACTTCTCACTGTGGGGTGGGTGCTAACAAAATAATTCATTTATTTATTTATTTATTTATTATTTTTTTATTTATTTATTTATTTTTTTTTACTTCGCTTCCTGTCTTGAGATGGCTGTCAACAAAAGAATTCATCTTTCTCTCTCTCTCTCTCTCTCTCTCTCTCTCTCTCCCCCCCCCTCTCTCTCTCTCCTCTCTCTCTCCCTCTCTCTTTCATACTTCACTTCTTATCTCGCGGTGGCTTGCTAACAAAATAATTCATCTTTTTTTTTTTTTTTTCTATCTTCAGATGGCTGCTAACGGAAGTATCCAGATTGTGTTTATTCTGCTCCTTACCTTCAGATGGACACTGAAGAAAAAAAATGTATTGTTTTATTCCACTCTTTACTTTCAGATGGCCACTGATAATATTATTTCTTGTTTTTACTCCACTCATCATCTAGAGTTTGTTGCTGACAAATGATTGATTGTTTTCAATCCACTACTCATCTTGAGGTGGCCGCTAACAAATTCATTTATTGATTTTGTTTCAGTCCTCACCTTGTGGTAGGCTAGCTGCTGACAAAAGTATTTTCTTCGTTTTTATTCCAATCCTCATTTTGTAGTGGCTGCTACAGCCCCCCCCCCCCCCCCCCCCCCCAAATAGATCTACAGCCGGTAAGAAATATATATTCAACTTTTTCACACCAACAGTTTTGTTTTGTTTTGTTTTGTTTTTGTTTTTTTCTTCTTCTTTTTTTTTGATGAGTAGAACGATCACCCTTCGATTAGTCACTTCTCCGTTGTTCGTCCCAGCCACAAGAACGGCATCGCACATCTAAATCATTCAGCGACTTTCCGCCAGGACTTGTTGGATCTGAATATCTAGTAGTAGGAACAAGGCTCAGCATGAAGTTTCGTGCCGGAGGTTTCTGTCGGATTGTCTCCCGTGACACGACGATAAATGCAAAACGACGATCGCTGAGGGTAAATCGAGCCACCCAGCTTTGAATGAAAACTTCGTACCGAGCCTCTCTCTCTCTCCTCTCTCTCTCCTCTCGTCTCTCTCTCTCTCTCTCTCGTGTGTGTGTGTTGTGTGTGTGGTGTGGTGTGTGTGTGTGTGTAGGCCTGTGTGGTGTGTGTGTGTGTGTGTGTGTGTGTGTGTGTGTGTGTGTGTGTATGTAGGCCTATGTGCGCGCGTGTGTGTGTGTATGTAGGCCTGTGTGTGTGTGTGTGTGTGTGTGTGTGTGTGTGTGTGTGTGTGTGTGTGTTGTGTGTGTGTGTGTGTTTCAGGTGAAAGTGCCACATAATTCGCCCAGTTCTGTGATACCCCTCGCTTTTGGTTCTTATCAAGATAATCGTCCATTTATTCATGTTTATTCATTCATTTGTTTTGTTTGTTTGGCTTTTTTTTTGCACTCCCAGTTCTTATAGAACAGGGAGTACTTTAGAATGGGAACGAAGAAATGCTGTCTGTGTGTCTGTCTGTCTGTGTGTCTGTCTATGTGTCCGTGGTCAAAATGTGTTCCACTCGCTTCAGACAAAACTACTGGGCCGATCTTTCTGAAAATTTATAGGTATGTTCATTATGGGCCACGGATGATGCCCGATGTTTTAGTTTACCGCTATAAGCCGTTACTAACGGCTGTAACGGCCTGTAACGGTTTTTCATCTTATGGAATATCCCAGAAAGTACTTGGCCAATTTATAAGCGGTTTGGATGATTTTGTGACAAATCGGAGCCTCTGTCCATATGTAAGTGATGTAATGCTGAAAATGGATTAAACAACCGTTAAAAACCGTTATTCTGCCGTTATTTTTTATATATTGGTGGGTTTTAATGAAATTTTGTGTATAGAAAGGTTATCAACACAAATGGCACTTCAATGTAGTGTTTCAAAATCTGATCGTTAAAAACCGTTATTCTTGACATATTGTCCGATTTGGATAAAATTTGGTATGTACACAGGCTTTAGCCCAGTGAGGACTAAAATACCAGTTTCAAAAGTGTACATCGGTTAAATAACC
>CM065734.1:17125638-17126820 GCA_033310375.1 Conus canariensis | reverse complement strand
TTCTTGTTTGAAGTGAAAGAAGGAAGGTTTTTTTTTTTTCAAACGAGACACACAAAAAAAAAACAAAAAAAAACTCAGAGAGAGGAAACAGACTCACAGACACTGTGGCTGGAACTCCAGAAAGAGAACTGGGACGTCAGGTTGATGGTGGCACCGGGTGTATCCGCTCGTATGGTCCAGTGGCAGTCCAACTCCGGCGGGTAACCGTCCGGAAAGCCGGGACTGTCGAAGAAGAAACCGCTGCCCGCCACCAGGTACCCCCCCGCATTGCTCTGCCAGATAAAAACGACAACAACAACAACAACAAAAGAATGATTCTGATTATTCCGCAGATTGAAGTTTCGGGACGGAGGAGAAGAGTGGTCTGAATGTGTATGTGAGGGGGGTGGGTGGGGGGATGTGGGGTGGGGGGTGTTGTGTGGGGTAGGGCGTGGGGAGTGGTGTGTGTGTGTGTGTGGGGAGTGGGGGGGGGTGTATGTGTGGGTGGGGGGTGGGGAGTGGTGTGTGTGTGGGGGTGTATGTGTGGGGTGGGGAGTGGTGTGTGTGTGTGTGTGTGGGGGGGGGGATATGTGTGGGGTGGGGGGTGGGGAGTGGTGTGTTGGTGTGTGTGTGTGGGGGGGGGGGTATGTGTGGGATGGGTGGAGGTGGGGTGGGATGGGGGATGAGTGGGGCTTTGCCCTTGGTCAAATGGATGGTCATGTCTGATGCATGCCTTTGGACATTGAAGCCTGTACTCTCTCTCTCTCTTGTCTCTCTCTCTCTCTCTCTCTCTCTCTCTCTCTCTCTCTCTCTCTCTCTCCTCTCTCTGCCTACCTATCTGTCAGTCAGTCTGTCTGTCTGTCTCTTTCTTGTGTGTGTGTGTGTGTGTGTGTGTGTTGTGTGTGTGTGTGTGTGTTGTGTGTGTGTGTGTGTGTTAGGGGAATGAGGATTGGGAGGTTTTTGGGGGACTGAAGTGAGAAACATGCAGATGGGAGGAGAACGGGCGGGAGGGCGGAGTGAAGATAGACGCGGAGAAGAGGGAGGGAGTTATTTGGGGTCCATAGGGGAGGGAGTGATTTGGGATCCATAGGGGAGGGGTTATTTGGGGTCCATAGGGGAGGGAGTTATTTGGGGTCCATAGGGGAGGGAGTTATTTGGGGTCCATAGGGGAGGGAGTTATTGGGGTCCAAAGGGAGGGAGTTA
>CM065734.1:17113138-17118138 GCA_033310375.1 Conus canariensis | reverse complement strand
AACCAGCTGTCTGTACCAGAGGATGCGGGAGGGAGTCGCCCAGGAGCTTCACGGGCTGCATCCCCCAGTGAGGGATGTGGCTTGGGGGAGAGTGTTGGAGATCCTGGCGTGACCCTGAGCATTCAGAGTGGTGTCAGGGTGTCTGCGATGGTAGGGAGGGGCACCCCACCCACTGATGGCACGTTGGAGTGATACGTCACTTCCGCACGTTCATTGGGTGCCCATGAGGACACCTCTGCGGCAATCCTGTGCGCGGCCTCCTCACCAGCTGGAGGTGTTTTCTGGGGAATCTCTGGTGTAGCTTCCTCTTCCAGTGCACGGGAAGGTCAAGCCATCCGCTTGTCTCACATCGATCTCTGAGGGTCACCTCTCGCTCTCTGTCAACAGCTCCTCGAGCATAGTTGACCACTGTGGTCATTGACGGCCCAAGCTCGATGGGCGTGTCGTTCTGTGTTGCAGCCTTGGCTGTTCCGTCTGCCATGTCATTGCCCCGTGTGGCAGTGTGGGATGGGAGCCACATGAATGGGAGGTTCGTGCCGTCACATTGAATCTGATGGGCCAGGAAGAGGGTTTCTGTCCTGTATTTCCTTCCTTTGGCTGCCAGCGCCTGCAGTGAGGATTTCGGAATCGGACAGAATGACAGCTGCTGTTGGGGGGTTGAGGCATATCGTTCACAGCATTGTACGCCGTGGGGATGGAGTGCGTTCAGCAGTGAAGATGCTTACCCCCCCTTGGTCAGGTGGTACTGCTTTGAAATCGCCAGGCTTGGGATCACAATGGCGCAGCCAGCCTCCCTACTCTCCAGGACAGATCCCTCCGTGTAGATGTGGAGGTGGGTGGCTAGATCGTTCACTCTGGGCCTTTGCCAGATGGCCAAGCGCAGCGGGTCAGATCGTTTGGTGGGACCTCCTGTGTCGTGGGACACCAGAACTAGCGGTCTGTCTATCTCACACAGAGGGCAGGGCATGGTTAGGATGGGTACTGCCTGGCTCCAGTCTCACCTGGCTCTTTTCCCGGATGTCTGCTGTTCAGGAGCTCAGTGACACGGTTTTCTGGTGTATCAGAGCTATTACTTCCTTGCCGTGGGGCACTCCGCATCAGTGTTGCCGGGTGTGGAGCCTGCACTGACCGCTGCCTTGATAGTAGTAGGAACTGTCGAGGCGCGGACTTCAGAGTTGGCGCACTGGCGGTGGCACTCATCCCTCCCTTAGAGCACCCAGCCGCCTGTTTGGTAGACCATGTCGTTCACAGCATCCGGTGGTAATCCCATGGCCTGCTTGAAAGCTGTCACCTCAATACCCGCGAGCTCGTCCCACAGGCTCTTTGAGGTAGTGACAAACACCCATGTCCGGAGGTCAACCTGGAGCGGGCCAGTACACCCGTCAGGTGCGTACAAAGCTGTATCGTCCCCCAGCACACACAGCCTTGTTGCCTGGTTTGTCAACATGGGCACCCCAGCTCAGGCTTGGCTGACGGTAACGCCCACAAAATTCAACTTCTCTCCTCAGTCCGTCTATGTGTCCGCCAATATGTATAAACAACCATGACGGTCCGGTCTTTTCTTGGTAAGGCCTGAGGACCTTTTTTGTTGTTGTTTTTGTTTTTGTTTTGCTTTCTTTCTTTTTTTGGTCCTGCAGAGTGTTAAAATCCATGTTTCCGCATTACGTTTGTACGGCGTACTGTGGTCTGCTTGGAACGCTGCGCCAAACGTGTTGCTTGTCCTCCTTCACATGGTCGACCCGTGTCGCCTGGTCGTCTGCAAACGGTGACGCTTTCAGTTGCTGTCCGATCTCTTTGACTGCATTGTTGTTGCCAGCGTCCTTGACGACGTTGTGGAACATGATGCTGAAGAGTGTGGGAACTATGACACTCCCTTGGTGGTCAGTTGGTCAGTTGACCTGCAGCTCCTGTAATAGCCAGCCACTGGACCGCAAACACAGCAGCCGGACGCGACGCAAAACCGACCCAAGGGGAAGCAATTTGGGGCTTTTCTGTGCAAACTTGATAAAGACTAAACTACAGAATGTGGTTCGATTCAAACGACTCAGTGGTAGCTTTTTAATAATTCTAAATTCAGTTTAAGGCTGAAAATTGTGGTTCAGTAACTAAGGTTTAAAAGCGCTTTTTAAGAGGCTGCTGAAACCGACTTTTATCAGATGTAAATTTCATAAAACTGAACAAGCTTAATTACATTGTAATACTACCATTTCATAGCTGTTGGTTTCAGGATAAGTTTATCGATGTCCAACACATACAGTTCCCCGATCCAAGCAAATAAAGAATTTCTTCAACAGGACTTTTAGAAACACAACCTAGCTGATGAGACAAACCGGTTTGTTGATTCCTTGATGATTAGTCCAATGGGCTCTTTTTTGTAACAAGTGTTCCTACAGATATGAGCGCTTAACATTTTGGTTATACCAGATATCCTGTACTCCTTTATGTTTTAATACTTGCTTTGGGCTAGTGTTAATTGTAAAGAATTTTAGTATGAATCACTGTATATAGCTAACTGCTCGTAACAAATCTCTTATCGGTCCATCAACACACACACACACGTGCACACACACGCACACACACCACGCAACGACAGCCCGCGCGCACACACACACACACACACACACACACATGCATGTATACACACGCTGCTTCCCTAACCCTGTCTAAAATCACTTTATGTGAATAGACGTTAAATTGAAGAACGAGCGAAACGAACGAGACAAACCGTCAAGTTGGCCGCGTTTAGCAAGCTACTATCCAACGATTCAAATAGCTTTGATATCATGAATGATCTTTGATCAGTTGTCGGAACATTCAAATCAATAGTTTACCAGTCAACTCTCGTGACGATAGAACAAAAACTTAAAGAATTTTGACGTCAGCGAGAAAAAAAAAAAAAACCCACCTTCAAATGATAAAATGACGTAATCATAAAGGTTAAATCACGGCGGAGCTTGGATCAACTTTAGGGCTATGGTACTACGATTTAGAAATAATAGTATTCAATCAAATGTATTTGCATGATTCTTATACATAGGGGCATAGATAGGCTGTTGACAAAAAAAAAAAAAAAGAGGGGGAGGGGGGGGGGGGGGGGGGGGGGGGGGGGGGGGGGGGGGGGGGGGGGGCTTTTCGTTATTGTCGAGACGATGTCCAAATTCAATAATGGCTGTCGGCAACCATTTAAGACGACGGTAAGTAAGTAGGTCACTGGGTCGCTGGTCACTGTCGAATTGAACCAGGTAGGTTCTCTCTTTTAAAAAAAAACATTAAAAAAAAAAAAAAAAGGTGTCACGCTATGCGAGACTGATTGTACCGAACGGCGCGCGCTCGGTTACATTAGAAGCATTAACTCCTGCCCCCTCTTCACCTCACCCCACCCCCACCCCACCATCATATTCCCTTTCTCTCTCTCTCTGTGTCTCTCTCTGCCTCTCTCTTCTCTCTCTCTCTCTCTCTCTCTCTTCTTCTCCTCCCTCTCTCTCTCCTCTCTCTCTCTCTCTCTCTCTGCGCGCGCGCGCCACGTCAGTAGCGGTGACCGAGGTGGAGGAGGGGGTGTGGCTGAGAGGGGGGGAGAGGCGGAAAGCCAAGAGAAAAGGGGGGGGGGGGGGGGGGAGGGCGTGTCCGGAAAAACCGGCCAAGAAAGAAAAGCTTTGCGAGAACCAAGTGAGTGAAATGGTGCCGATCACCTTGCTTCGCTGAGGTCCTCTGAAAGGAAATAGTCCCCGCTGAGAGAGAGAGAGAGAGAGAGAGAGAGAGAGAGAGAGAGAGAGAGAGAGAGAGAGGAGAGAGAGAGAGAGAGAAAGCGTGTATGTATGTGAGTGTGTGTGTGTGTGGTGTGTTGTGTGTGTGTGTGTGTGTGTGTGCGAGAGAGAGCGAGGGTGAGAGAGAGAGAGAGAGAGAAAAGTGTGTGTGTGTGTGTGCATGTATGTATGTGTGTGTGTGTGTGCACGCGCGCTTGCGCGCATGTGTGTGCGCGCGCTCGCGTGCGTGCATGTGCTTCCGTATCTGTGTGTGTGTATATTGTGTGCGTGTGTGTGTGCGCGCGCGCGCGCATGCGCCTGTATGTGTGTGTGTGTGTGCGCGCGCGCGCGTATGTGTATGTGTGTGTGTGTGTGTGGTGTGGTGTGTGTGTGTGTGTGTGAGCGAGCGTGTGCGTGCGTACGTGTGTGTGCGTGCATATGTGCGCGCGTCCGCGCGCGCGTGTGCGTGTTCATGTGTGTGCGAGTGGGCGCACGCGCGTGTACATGCGTGCGTGCGTACGTGTCCTCCAAAAAAAAAAAAAAAAATCTCGCTTGAAGCCTGCCGGCTATTGAAGTCGAGCGTAGTTGTCTGTCTACTGTCACAGCTGATGTCGTAGACCAGCGTACAGCTGCTTTCTGCTCGCCCAGAGAACATTGCCAGTTTCTCCGTGAAGCCACGCTGGTGAATGACTTGATGCTTGAGTGCCTAAACTGAGACAACCCGTACGTGCGGTTTTTATCACCACGTTGAATTATACACAGTCATCACGTTCAATGAGTGGAGGGAGGGACGGGGGGGGGGGGGGGGGGGGGGGGGGGGGGGGGGGGTGGGAGGGGTGGGAGGGTAGTGGATGGGAAGGGGGGGGGGGAGGGCGGGGGGAGCGGGAAGAGCAGCTGAAGAAAGGGGAGAAAATGAAAGTGCAGGGAAGGTCGTGGAGGGGTGGGGGTGGGGGTGGGGGACGAGGGAGGAGGGGAAGGGTGAATTCATTCGCTTCTTTGCTGAGAAAGGAAGGGGAGAAGATGTAGGGGGCATGGAGAGGGGAGAGGGAAGGGAGAGGCGGAAAGTAGTAGTGGCCGGGAAGGAGAGAGAGAGAGAGAGAGAGAGAGAGAGAGAGAGAGAGGAGGGATACGGGGAAGAAGGGAGGGGAGGGACAGGAGCGGGAATGGGGGGTGGGGTGGGGGGCATGAGAACAGCGGTACTTAATTATCAGTAGTTATTCCCTTCAAGTAAGAGTTGGCAAGAGGGGGGGGGGCGGG
>CM065734.1:17108492-17113038 GCA_033310375.1 Conus canariensis | reverse complement strand
CCCCAAATAACTCCCTCCCCCATGGACCCCAAATAACTCCCTCCCCTATGGACCCCAAATAACTCCCTCCCATGGACCCCAAATAACTCCCTCCCCTATGGACCCCAAATAACTCCCTCCCCTATGGACCCCAAATAACTCCCTCCCCTATGGACCCCAAATCACTCCCTCCCCCATGGACCCCAAATAACTCCCTCCCTATGGACCCCAAATCCCTCCCTCCCCTATGGACCCCAAATAACTCCCTCCCTTTGGACCCCAAATAACTCCCTCCCCTATGGACCCCAAATAACTCCCTCCCCTATGGACCCCAATAACTCCCTCCCCTATGGACCCCAAATAACTCCCTCCCCTATGGATCCCAAATCACTCCCTCCCCTATGGACCCCAAATAACTCCCTCCCTCTTCTCCGCGTCTATCTTCACTCCGCCCTCCCGCCCGTTCTCCTCCCATCTGCATGTTTCTCACTTCAGTCCCCCAAAAACCTCCCAATCCTCATTCCCCTAACACACACACACACACACACACACACACACACACACACACACACACACACACACACACACACACAAGAAAGAGACAGACAGACAGACTGACTGACAGATAGGTAGGCAGAGAGAGAGAGAGAGAGAGAGAGAGAAGAGAGAGAGAGAGAGAGAGAGAGAGAGAGAGAGACAGAGAGAGAGAGAGTACAGGCTTCAATGTCCAAAGGCATGCATCAGACATGACCATCCATTTGACCAAGGGCAAAGCCCCACTCATCCCCCATCCCACCCCACCTCCACCCATCCCACACATACCCCCCCCCCCACACACACACACAACACACCACTCCCCACCCCCCACCCCACACATATCCCCCCCCCCACACACACACACACACACCACTCCCCACCCCACACATACACCCCCACACACACCACTCCCCACCCCCCACCCACACTACACCCCCCCCCACTCCCCACACACACACACACACCACTCCCCACGCCCTACCCCACACAACACCCCCCACCCCACATCCCCCCACCCACCCCCCTCACATACACATTCAGACCACTCTTCTCCTCCGTCCCGAAACTTCAATCTGCGGAATAATCAGAATCATTCTTTTGTTGTTGTTGTTGTTGTCGTTTTTATCTGGCAGAGCAATGCGGGGGGTACCTGGTGGCGGGCAGCGGTTTCTTCTTCGACAGTCCCGGCTTTCCGGACGGTTACCCGCCGGAGTTGGACTGCCACTGGACCATACGAGCGGATACACCCGGTGCCACCATCAACCTGACGTCCCAGTTCTTCTTTCTGGAGTTCCAGCCACAGTGTCTGTGAGTCTGTTTCCTCTCTCTGAGTTTTTTTTTGTTTTGTGTGTCTCGTTTGAAAAAAAAAAAACCTTCCTTCTTTCACTTCAAACAAGAAACAAGAAGACGGAAAAACACTACTCTCTCTCTCTCTCTCTCTCTCTCCTCTCTCTCTCTCTCTCTCTCTCTCTCTCCTGTGTGTGTGTGTGTGTGTGTGTGTGTGTGTGTGTGTGTGTGTGTGTGTGTGTTTGATGGACAATTTCTTGCATGCTTAATACGGTACAAATGTTTATAGGAGTCTGTTCTTGTCTTCAATTTATTTGTTTGTTTGTTTGTTTGTTTTACCCCTTATGATGAAGTATGAATTACGTCTGTCCGTGTCTCTGTCCCCCCTCCCTCACACTCATTACCTACCCCATGTTCTGTCCTCCCTCCCCATCCATCCTCTGAATGTTCAGCTGAAATGCACTAGAAACACAGAGTGTAACATTAAAAAGTGATTTGTTGTTGTTTTCACCACATCTCTCGATAGTTTGTTTGTGTGTGTGTGTATGTGTTGTGTGTGTGTGTGTGTGTGTGTGTGTGTGTGTGTGTGTGTGTTTGCGTACATGCGTGCGTACGTGCGTGCGCACACGGTGTGTGTGTGTGTGCGTGCGTGCGTGTATGCATTGCGTGCGTGCTGCGTGCGTGGTGCGTGCGTGCGTGCGTGCGTGCCGGCGGTGTGTGTGTGTGTGTGTGTGTGTGTGTGTGTGTGTGTGTGTTTGCGTACATGCGTGCGTACGTGCGTGCGCACACGTGTGTGTGTGTGTGGTGCGTGCGTGCGTGCGTGCGTGCGTGCGTGCGTGGTGCGTGGTGTGGTGTGTGTGTGTGTGTGTGTGTGTTGTGTGTGTGTGTGTGTGTGTGTGTGTGAGTGTATGCACATAAATTCTTTTGAATTTTTTTTAGGGAGTGGTTGTGGTCTCTATGTGTGTGTGCGCACGCGCGCACGGTGTGTGTGTGGTGTGTGTGTGTGTTGTGTGTGTGTGTGTGTGTGTGTGTGTGTGTGTGTGTGTGGTAGTGAGGAGAGAGAGAGAGAGAGAGGAGAGAGAGAAGAATGTTTTAATTTTCAGTACAGTTAAGATGTAATTTGTTTATAATTACAATTTCTGTTTTTATCACTTGATTTATAAATGTGAAATGTTTCCCTGTTAAGTTTCCTGTATGATTTTTCTATCATTTAAATTTTACTTGTATTATTTTGGTTTTTCATTAATTTATCATTTTCATGTTTTTACATGTCAGAACAACAATATGTTAATCTGACAGTAAATGGTTTCAGTCAGTCAGTCAGTTAGTCAGTGTGTGTGTGTGTGTGTGTGTGTGTGTGTGTGTGTGTGTGTGTGTGTGTGTGTGTGTGTGTGTGTGTAAGAGAGAGAGAGAGAGAGAGGAGAGAGAGAGAGAGAGAGAGAGAGAGAGAGAGAAATATTGTGTGTGTGTTTTTTTTTCTCTAAATTCCAGTCACAATGTATGTAAATCTTCCACTGCCTATTGTTAGTTTATTTTGTTGTTGGTTTGTCTGTGTTGGGTTGGGTACAAGAAGCCGAAATGAAACCAAGGAGTTCACAGAGTCCAGCACTGGGAAGGCAGAACCAGAAAGAACGATCTGTGCACTCTTTGAGTCATTTGTTTGCGCAAACACGCCCGCAGTAGTATGCTTGAGTGATACTGTCTCAATGGCTCTTTCTTGGTCTTTCTCGGTCTGCAGTCTTCTCTCTCTCTCTCTCTCTCTCCTCTCTCTCTCTCTCTCTCTCTCTCTCTCTCTCTCTCTCTCTCAGAAGGGGCCATGGCCTATACTGATTAGAATGTTTCCTCTCTCTCTCTCTCTCTCTCTCGCTCGCTCGCTCTCTCTCTCTCCTCTCTCTCATCTCCTCACACACACACACACACACACACACACACACACCACACACAAGAAACACGCACACACACACACACACACACACACACACACACACACACACACACACACACCACCTTTTCCCTCCTCTCTCCACCCACACAAACACAGAGTGCGAAGGTGGAATGAGATTGGGGATGACAGCACACAGAGAAGACAAGACACACACACAGAGACACAACAGAGAGAGAAGAGAGAGAGAGAGAGAGAGAGAGTTTCCTTTTTTTCTTCTTTTTTTTTTTGTTTTACTGTTGTCTTTTTTTCTTTTTTTTTGGGGGGGTCTGTTTAGCCGTTAACTCCTGTAGACAGGGGGGGGGGGGGGGGGGGGGGGGATAAACGATCGCATTCACCAATAGCAAAAGCAGACATTTCACGTGCATGCCCACTCTCTCACAAACACATTCCCCCTTCATTCCACCCCCTCTGTCCCACTCCCCTCTCTACCGCCCCAGCTCACTCTCACCCCCACCCCACCCCTACCCCCAACCCCCGTCCTCCTCCCTGCCCCCACCCACCCACCCACCCAAACGGAAAACACATATTACATCATCCTGAAATTAGCCGGTGCTTCGTTTAATTATCTTTTTCCTCACATACATACTTCAGCTGCATATTTAGCATGTTCCTTTACAACCTGTGCCTTGGTGTTAGATAGTAACATAGCAACGTTTGAGCTGTTTGGGTTGTGTGGACAGGCATGTATCGCACTGCAAGCATTTACGCTTGTCAGCATAACCGTACATTGAAACACAATATTCTTCGTTTTCACGTTCATTTCTACAAGATTTCATTTGACATGACGACATCATCAATTATATTTGAGCCACGGGGGGAGACACACGTAGAATCACCCCTAGAGTCACAACCATTCACTGCCAGACAGTCGAACAGAAAACACAGATCCAATAAAGAATTAGCGAAATAATCTATTAACATCATCTTTTGTTAATCTGTACCAAACATCATCATTCGCGTCATCATCATCATCAAAAACAGGTGAATAGTTAACCAGAACTTCATTGGTTGGCCGTTCAGATCCAGGTCTCAGTGAGGTCGCCCATTGTTAACAACTGTAAGTCTTCGTTTTGGGTAGCATGCAACATACCTTCTTCCTGCTTCACAGCTTCCATCTTTGATTTCCATCAAGCCATTACAAAGGGCCGTTTTCAGGTACAATAACAGCAAACTATACCACGTCTCTATCAGAGGTAAACACGTCCATTAATTCATACAGCCACAACATTCTCACAGTCAACACAGATTTCTGAAACATACCTCGACAAAGGTTTCCGCATCAACGACAGAACTCCACCA
>CM065734.1:17018492-17100992 GCA_033310375.1 Conus canariensis | reverse complement strand
AACCTGCAAGGGACAGAGGTCAAGGTGATCTTCAAGTCTGACATCTCTGTCAGTGGCGGTGGTTACCTGGGCACTTTCTTTGTGGCGCCTGTGGATACAGGTAAAGGGTGGTTTAGTGATTGTCAGAGAGAGAGAGAGAGAGAGGAGAGAGAGAGAGAGAGAGAGACAGGCAGACAGAGACAGAGATAGTCAGAGAGAGAGAGAGAGAGAGAGAGAGACAGACAGACAGACAGAGACAGAGAGAGAGAGAGAGACAGACAGACAGACATCAAGAAAGACAGAGAGAGATAGACCGACAGACAAGAGACAGAGAGAGAGAGAGAGAGAGTGTGTGTGCGCTGTGTGTGTGTGTGTGTGTGTGTGTGTGTGTGTGTGTGTGTGTGTGTGTTTGAGAGAGAGAGAGAGAGAGGAGAGAGAGAGAGAGAGAGAGAGAGAGAGAGAGAGAGCACATGCAATATCAGTACGAATGCCAACAATAACCTGTTCCTGTTTTTCATGATCACATGGCAAATCTATGCAGAGTTATATAACAGAACATATTATGTGATACTGGTTTCTGTGTGACGAGTCTTTCCAAATGAATGGAGTTAAATGTGTATGCCATGCAAGTTCAGTTCACATTTTGTTGAGTACTTCTGTATGTGCCCCCTTCCCCTTCCCCCCCCCCCCCCCCTCTCCCTCTTCCCCTCTCCCCTTTCTTCTTCATTAATGTGTTTGTGTTATAGTTTACTTTTTTTTTTTTTTAAATGCAATAAAATGATTGTTACAAAAAACATTTTGTTGAGTAACGTTTCTCTGAATGTGACGGATGATTATGATTAAGCTTCCTGAGGTAAGGACGAATTGCAAAAATGCTTCTGAATGTGCAGGATCATAGGGCTGGTTGTGTCTCTGATCTGCTATGTTTGTATTCTATGATGTTTTATGGAGGCCATCTGTTTTTGCACTGTATCAGAGGCAGGGTGCGCAGAGCCGTGCCAGAATGGAGGATCCTGCGCCAGGCAGGCCCTGCGAGAAGGGGGATTTGTCTGGAGGTGTGTGTGTGTGTGTGTGCGTGCGTGCGTGCGTGCGTGCATGCGTGCGTGCGTGCGCGCGGCGTGCGTGCGTGCGTGTGTGTGTGTGTGTGTTTGTATGTGTGTGTGTGTGTTGTTTAGTGTGTGAGTGCATGTGAATGCTGTTTTGTGTGTGTGTGTGTGTGTGTGTGTGTGTGTTGTGTGTGTGTGTGTGTGTGTGTGTGTGTGTGTGCGTGAGTGTGTGCATGCATGCTTGCACATGCTTGCGTGCGTGCGTGCGTGCGTGTGCGTGTGTGTGTGTGTGTGTTTGTATGTGTGTGTGTGTGTGTGTTGTTTAGTGTGTGAGTGCATGTGAATGCTGTTTTGTGTGTGTGTGTGTGTGTGTGTGTGTGTGTGTGTGTGTGTGTGCGTGAGTGTGTGCATGCATGCTTGCACATGCTTGCATGTGTGTGTGTGTGTGTGTTTGTGTGTGTGTGTGTGTGTGTGTGTGTGTGTGTGTGTGTGTGAGAGAGAGAGAGAGAGAGAGAGAGAGAGAGAGAGAGAGAGAGGAGTGGACAGCTATTCCAGCATCCTCATAAGATACCAGACAGTTACTGATGCCAGAGAGGGTTGTACAGACTTTGAGAGCCCATCTGATAGAAAGTTCAGTCATTTGATTGCAAACATAATTGGATATATCAAACCTGATTTTTTTCATTTCTGCTGAGCACAACTATTTCATTTGTACTATTCCTTGAAATAAAAAAAAAAAGAACTTTGGAATTAAAAACCTGCAGAATAGAATATGTGTTGCTTTTTTTTCTTTGACCAAGTATCTATAATTATTTTAATTTCATAGTTGTTTTTTTTTTTTATATTCATATTAGGAAATATTTGTCAGGGAGACAAGGGAAAGAAAAGGGTTAAAAAAAAAGTTTTTTGATGAGAGTTTTATGTGGGTGAATCTTTACGGTAAAGTTTCGGTGTATTAACTGATATTCATGACTTGGTGGTGACAGGTGCGTCTGCCATGAGGGCTTTATGGGAGCACAGTGTGAGGCAGAAGCGACGACATGCGAGACGGTGACATGCGCACATGATGGCGTGTGTCGTCCAGATGCACGGGGGGTGGGGGTGGTATGCGACTGTCGACCTGGCTACACCGGGGATCGCTGCGAACGCCATATCACTGTAAACCATTTTCACCGTCTTTGCTCTCTTTATCTTTCAGGTGGCATGGGGAAAATGATGGTGGTTGTCAGCTGTTAGTGCAGTAAATGAAAACTGAATTAATTTTGAAATGGTGTAAATTGTTCAATTTTTCAGACTGCAGATCGTGTCAGAATGAGGGTGTATGCTCTGATGCAAACTCTTGCATGTAAAGAACCCACTTTGATTTCTATTTAACATTTTCTTTTTTTTTTTGGTCATCCTGTCCTAATATTCACCCCCAAAATATGTTCTTTAGAAATAATGATTTTTTTTTGGGTCACCAAATTAATTATCCTGTTTATCAACCCAAATTGAAGAATTACCACTTAAAATCAAGGAAAAAGTTTTCAAAATCTATTTTTTTTTACAGAAATTTAGAAGGATGGATAACTATGCATGTTACATGGACGATGTTCTAGGGAGGTGAGGGAGGAGTGGTGTTCACCAAAATGCCAGGAAACATGTCGGTCAGCATCGACAGCAGCGTGTTACTGGAGTGTGCCGTGAGCGACCCGGAGGCCGATGTCATGTGGTATGTAGATGAACTACTTTTTTTTTCTTTGGTGTGGTTGGGAACACCTGTGCCTGCCATGATTATCGCTTTCATGTTTATGATTTGTCAATGGAATTTAGTCTGCTGTGTCTGTCACAGATGTTCTAGCACATTTTCACTTTGTATTTAGTGCACTTGCTTGCTGGCTCTCTTTGTTTGTTTGTTTGTTGTGTTCATCAATTTATATGCTAATTGATCTGAATTTTAGCAGTAGTCTGCTGGTTTGGTGATTAGCATCACTTTTTTTGTTTGATGTATTACTGTGTACCAGAAAGAATGAATGAGCAAATGGATAAGAATATGAAATGATAGAGAGATTCGGATTTGGATGAGAGAGAGAGAGAGAGAGAGAGAGAGAGAGAGAGAGAGAGAGAGAAAGAGAGAGGGGTGGGGGTGGGGGGGTGGGGGAGAAACAGAGACAGAGAGCATCTCGCTCACACACACACACACACACACACACATACACACACACACTCTCTCTCTCTCTCTCACACACACACAGTGAGCGAGCAAGAGAGAGAGAGAGGGAGTGAGCACACATGACTGGACAGACTATCTGAGCTGTCAATAACAAACTCAACCAACACTTTGGAGTGAAATGGAAAACTGATCTGACAGATAATCTAGTACAGACTTGAGATTTGATGTTTCAGAAAAGAAACCTTTGAGTCTTTATGAAGAAGAAGTTTTAACGGGAAGGGTCTGTATTGAGAGGATTCACTGTTCTATAATAAAATGGTTTTTTCTCAAGGACTTTAACGTACATGCACACACACATGCACGCATGCATGCACACACACACACACACACACACACACACTCTCAAGTCCACTTCTTGATGGCAGCCATTCAGTCCCCCCTCTTTCTAATCACCATCAACTCTGGCTAGCTTATAGTTCTGGATATTAAAAAAGAAATGTTTCTAACAGACAGCAGGGCTCGACACCAGTCTTGGTAATTTTGTGTTGAGATTGTCATCCAGACTGCTCCCTGTGCTTCCCCTTCCTTGATGTGAGTAACCCTTTTAACTTTCGCTCTAGGGTATCAGGTATTCAAACTATCTCCGTACATGTAGTTGCAAAGGGAGAGGACTGCAGGCGGAAATCTAAACAAATCTTAAATAAATGTTAGCGAACCGCCCAGAGAACGTGGACAAACGAGTCACAAGACGAAACACAACTAGTTTCGACCTCTTAGGTCTTCATCAGGTGAGACATTAACAAATATTCGTTAATGTCTCACCTGATGAAGACCTAAGAGGTCGAAACTAGTTGTGTTTCGTCTTGTGACTCGTTTGTCCACGTTCTCTGGGCGGTTCGCTAACATTTATTTAAGATTTATCTCCGTACAATTTTAATGACTCTATCAGTAAAGTATGACATCACATCTGTACCAAAAATGGTTCATTTTGTTGAAAAAGAAAACAACAACAAAGGAGTAAACACACACACACACATACACACACAACCCACACACACAAAGCAAGAGCCAAAAATCCCTACTCCAAGGCTTCATTCCTTCATGCAAACTTCGGCAATGTACATCGAAGGTCAGCAGCACCTGTCTTAGGATCCAGTCCTCCCCATCACCACTGACTTCAGCCACTGCCATTGGACGCTTGTATCATTATTTCTTTCATAACTCACACTTTGTATTTTGGGATTAAACAAAAAAGAAAGCTTTTTTCTTTTTCATTCTTTCTATGAAAAAAATGGCAATCTCACACTTGTTAGCATCTGTTGTGCATGATTGATAGCTGTCACATTGTGATGAGTCTCTTGTGTAATGTTGATGGTTTGGTGCAGAAAGGTTTGCATCATAATAGTATTTGACCTCTCGCTTTGTCCAGTTTCAAGATCTTACCGCACCAGCAGACTGTCTTAGTGTTTTGACTTTATTAGTGCATCAGAAAAGAAATTAGGTTTTGAATCTCATTGGCAAGGAAGTCAGCAACAGACAAAAAGAAAAAAATGCTTGAGAAGAAAAAGTATGGTAACTCTTATGATATAAGAGTCTGCACATGCACAACGCTTGTCTTCCAATTGTTGCATCAAGAAGTTATAATTATAACAATTAGCACTGTTTCAGGCCCATATTATACTTGAAAGTAATAACTGATTTTGCAGTTAATGTAAAACAGCAAGCTTTCCACTCACGCAAAAAATTCAAATATCTTTATTAGTTGTTTGTGAAAAACTTGTCTCTACAGACACCCGGTTTGTATGGATCAACAAGAACAACTTTTTTTATTTTTATTTTTGCTGTCCCATCTTCTGTGCTACTTCAGTGGCAGTGCACCCACGCCGCTCATTCTGACACCCCGTCCACAGCCACAGCCCGGTCGGCCCCGCCACAGCCCTGGCACCGGCAGTCCACAGGGAGCAGTCAATGTCAAGTCATCAAGAGGCAACCCACCGGAGGAGACACTGCACTGCTGCCGAGTCACTTCGGTGGTGTTCAGTGGCGCCTGTTATGATCCAACATATGCAGGACACCACCTACTGACGACAATAATTGCTTAGTTGAAGAGCCAGCGTGAGTGAGCTCTCCCTCCGGAGGGCGACAAGAACAACTTCTGTTGGCTCAGCGAGTGTTAACAAAAAGAGTCTGCCACACTCAGGCGTGGATGAGGACGGGGAACTCAAACTGACGCCACCTTATGAGTAGTAGACCATGAAGGGGCACTCAATCTGAGACGTCTTTCCACACTTTATGATAAAGGAGGGTGACAAGGATCTCTGTGCTGCAGGCTGTATGGTGACCGCATTCTCACGGAGTGGGACAAACGTGTTGGGGTGGAGGTGCACCCTGGGGGGGTGGCCTACATCTCGGAGGTGCAGGAGCAACATGAGGGACGCTACACCTGCATGGCCTTGACCCCCACTGACCTTCTGGAGCAGTCCATCTGGCTTACCATCAAAGAACCATGTTCACTGCGTAAACATTATTTTCTTTTTTTTGCCTCTGTGTGTGTGCGTGTGTGTGTGTGTGCGCGTGTGTATGCATGCATGTGGACGTGCGTGTAAGTGTGCATGTGTGAGTGTGCATGTGCGCACATATGCATGTATGTGTGTGTGTGTCTGTAGTTTTTCCTTGAATATAAAATGATTAATGTTCATAACATAAGCACAAAAACATATTTATTTTTTGCTGTCTCCTCTTCCATGTCAGTTCAGTGGCATTGTCTCCAACCCAGCACTCCGGCTCCCTGTCCACACACACACACACACATACACACACACTCTCCCACACACACACTGGCTCATCCCGCTGCAGTCCAGACATCAGCGATTCACAGGGAGCAGTCAACGTCAAGTCATCATGAGGCAACCCTTGCAGAGGAGACACTGCACTGCTGACAAATCATTTGGGTGATATTCAGAGGTGCCTGTTTTGGTCCGACATACGCAAGACACCATCACTAATCTCCCTACTGATGACTATAATTGCTTCGTTGCAGAGTCAGTGTATGAGAGTGTCCTCCAGAGGGCACCACCATCCCATGAAAATCCAAACGAAATTGCGGCCACTGACACCATTGACACATACTCACCAAGGGTGCAGATATGGAGGGAAAATCAATACTGAGGACACCATGACAGCAGGACATGATGGGCCATTGAATTTTACACTTTTCATGTTGATCAATTAGGATGAGAATGAAGATAATGCTATGGAGCTCCAGTCTGGTCTCGGACTGCATGACAGGGCTGTACGCTACACTTACTTTCATAGTATATCCTGACATCAACCAGGCCTGAGAGATACAGACACTTGCAGTGTTGATCAGGCAATTTGAGCAACACCCTCAGAAACGCGTCCAATGTGTGGTCCCAGTCTTCCCAGTTGAGGTCAGGGCAAAAAAAAACAACCACAAATGAATTAACGGCTCTCATGGGAATGGAACCCACCACCTCGCAGCAAGGAATTCATGATGCTAACCGCTACACCATGGTTGCTGGTAACATAAACTTAATGACATGGCAAAGACATGTGCCATGTCTGCTTTGAATGATAGTTATTCATCTGGAAGCACTGCTCGATTTTTTTCCCTCACTTTTAAGAAGGAAAAAAAATCATACCTACATTGAAACGATAACATCTGTATAAAGTGATCCATGTAGTTATAAACTTTCTCCAGACCACAAAACTGTTTTCTTTTCATCTTCAAATAATGAACCCCGCTTTACATATACGATAATGTTTACATTTCTTATTCACTAACAGAATAAACTAGAATAGCAAATGTTGCCCTTCATAATGAGACCAAGGCATGTATGTCACTTCAAACCAGTACTGCACCAAGTACCCATTAGCCAGCGACCACACATCATTGAAGACATGAAGAACACACTGGGAAACTTTCCCAGGAGAAAAAGAGCTGCTTGAACATTTTCCATCTGCCACCATCCCCGCGAAATAATTTTTTTTTTTTTAGAACTGATTGATTTATTTATTCGAATAATCATTTATTATTTTATTTATTCATTTACTTATCTTTTTTTTTTTTTTTAGCTGTGGAGAGGTCCCCTCAGAACATGACGGTGCAGGAAGGGGAGACCGCTCTATTTCAATGTCTGGTCCCGGAGGCCGACGTCACCATGTGGAGGAAGGATGGGGACATGCTCATCCAGGGACCACGCAAACGGGTTTGTAATGCAGGGATGGGCTGATGTGTGTGTGTGTGTGTGTGTGTGTGTGTGTGTGTGGTGTGTGTGTGCGAGTGTGGTGTGTGTGTGTGTGTGTGTGAGTGTGGTATGTGTGTGAGTGTGATGTGTGTGTGAGTGTGGTGTGTGTGTGTGTGTGTGAGTGTGGCATGTGCGAGTGTGTGTGCGCACATGTGTGTGTGTGCGTGTGTGCATGTATGTGTATGAATGTGTGTGTGCGTGCATGTGTGTGCACACGTGTGTATGAATGTGTGTATGTGTGTGTGCGAGTTAGTGTGTGCGTGTGCGTATGCATGCATGTGTGTGTGTGTGTGTGTGTGCATGCATGTGTGTGTATGCATGCATGTGTGTGTGTGCATGCATGTGTGTGTGTGTGTGTGTGTATGCATGCCTCTGTGTGTGTGTGTGTGTGTGTGTGTGTGTGTGCGTGTGTGTGTGTGTATGCATGCCTGTGTGTGTGTGTGTGTGTGTGTGTGTGTGTGTGTGTGTGTGTGTGTGTGTGTGTGTGTGTGTGTGTGCGCGCGCCTGTGTGTGTATGAAGGGAGGGAATGGGGTGTCACACATATTCCAGATCCCTAGCCTGTCTCCCCCCTGTTCCCACCTGTGTGCATCCCTGCCAATAAAAGGCAAACGTGCATTTATACTGTCACTCTGATTTAGAAACACCCTAGCATGTGGAATGCTTTGTTTACAGTTTAAAGATATAAACTATGATATTTTCCATAAATTCTCTTGTACAATGTACAGGTTTCTATATCAAATGTATTTTAAAGACCATTACAAATCACTGGGTTTTTTTTTAGTAAATGAATATTACTTTAAATGAACTAAGGCTGATTGGCATATGGATTAATCAAAATGAGCTCCAATTTCCCAGTTCATAGTTCAAGTAAAAACTTACAGAGTTGCAAAGATCAGTACATTCCAAAATAGTTTTCAGACATTAACTCAAATTCCTCTTGTTACAATTAAGAATTTCACAAAATTATACTTACATTCGAAAACTATCTCAGTGTATTGCCAGAAATTCAGCACCGATTTTCTCTTTTAAAGTTCAGAACACAAAACCATAGCCTCCCAATACAGGCAGGAAACATATCAGATGTACCATAATTTGAAAAAAAATTGCGCTAAATATTCATTAAATGAATTAGACGATTAATTTCATAACATTTTCAAATGTCTATCTTTTGATGAGGACAGGGTTAAACAACCGATTTTTTGTTCTTCAGCAAAAATGCAAACACACTGAAATTTCACACTTTGATATTCTAAATAGACCAACTCTTGCAAAGCTGGTTTGAATTTTGAAAACGAAATTCCGAGCAAGTTATAGAAAAAAAGTTTGAATTTGCTCAGTCATAGTATGTTAATTATGTGATCAGAGACTTTTCCTTCTTTCTTTTGACATTTCCCACCATCTGTCGCTCTTCTGATCGTCTCTCTTTGTGTCTGATTTCATTATTTGTTACAGTTCACTTTCATTATCCAGATGGAGGTCTTAAAATAATAAAAATTCTCGCAATTCTTGTGCACGTTTGTTTTGGCATGTTTAGTTGTTAACTCCCCCTCAGCCATCGCCATTTCAGCCCTCTCTCCAACATTTTCAATGTGTTTGTTCAGTAGGGACTGTCCGTGCTGGGGCTGTGGTAGGATGTATACCTTGGTGTGGTTATTTGTGGGGTGGCTGGATCAAGCTGTATGGGAGGCATGCCTTTGAGCATGCACAAAAGATGCGAGGGGAAAAAAAAATGTCTATCAATATCAAGAAATGCATTTCTGACCTGGAGAAGTTGATTTAGAGATACTGCTGACACACATCCCATCACCTCCATGGCCCGACACTTCTACAGGTTTTTCTGCTGACTGCAGGTTCACCAACATTTCTCTCCCTTACGTCTTTTTTTTTTTTTTGTTGTAAAGTTATCCACCCCTCCCCTTCTCCAACAATACAATTCATGGTTTTTAGAGCATCTACGCCAACCCTATTCTTTCGTACACATGCAACGATATAATTAGCTGATACAGTTGTACAGTTTTACACTCAACACATAACACCAGCATGATTTCGAGAGTTTGCGGTGCGCAGATGCTGGTTAACAACTACCTGATGGTGAGCAACGTGGTGGAGACGGACGCGGGGGAGTACACCTGTGCGGCGCGTGACAGCGAGGGCTGCTTTGCCAAGGTGTCGGCCTACCTCAACGTGGAGACTGTGGGACATGGCCGGGGTGAGGGATGGCTGCTGGCATGGAAGTAGTGTTGTAGGAAGTAGGGACGGGTATTTCTAAAGTCTGGGTATTTTACTGTGTGCGGGTATTCCTCTACCCCTCCTTCTGAAATAAATTCTGAAACGTGTGCAGCCAGTGCACCCTTTTAGTAATGATCAAAACACAAAAAAGAAATGAGGCAAAAAAAAAGGAGAAAATTATTTTTCATGTCCACACCCACTTAAGGATGTGAACAAACAAACACACTGGCTTTTATGACGGATGCAAGAGGAGTTCAAAATTGCATCGTTTGACAGGAAACTCTAATAGACCCCGCTTAACCAGAGAGAGAGAAAAAAAAAACTTTCTCAAAACTGTCCAATACTGTTTGTAAAAAAAAAAAGTAAATGACAAGAAATGTGACAGCCCAGCTCAGGTGGTGGTAACAGAGTACACATAAATCGGCAAAATGTACGTCATACTTTTCATGTATTCAAAAAAGGGTAGATTTGGGGGGAAATCTATACAAACAAATTTTTTGATTTATTAGAAAAGCACAGTTGGCAGGGTCTGGTGAAAAAGAGGTCTGAAAGAACTCGAAGGAATGTAGAACAAAAACTAGAAGGAAATTCCTTTCCATTTTATTTTTCTCTTTTCCTTGTCAATTAGTTGTAGAGTTGGCATATATAGTTCATACTTCATAGATAATTGAGATAGGACTGTTCCCATCATGAAGCTAAAGGTTTTTGATACTGGGACTTTTCATTTCAAAATAACCCAATAAACCAATAAAAAAAAAAAAAAATGATTTGATCATACAACAAAGTTCGATCACTTTGCTTCTTCCTTCTTTTTTTGTCCTTTCCTCCTTTTGAGGTAGAGAGGGTTGTCTCTTATATTTTTGTCCTCAGTTACAGGGTTATAAAAACCAGTCTTTGTTTTTAGAATGTGGCAAGCCCAAAGTGAACGCATTTGAAGGACGCAGTTACCGCATTTCCAGTGGACGGGAAGCCCCGGAAGGATCTGCGCCATGGCATGTGATCATCAGAGAAACCATTCATGTGGGTTGGTCTTTTAGAGACTTCACAGTTTATTGCTTATGTGCAGTATCTTATAAGTTGGACATCATATCCAACTTTGTCAGGGTGAAAGTCTCTCGACTTTCCCGAGCTGTGGAGAAACACAGGTCCTGAAGATCACATGGAAAGAAAGGTGTCTTTTCTTACACAAACATTTTTCTTCTTCTTCTTTGTATTTTTTTATTTTTTTTGGTATATATATATATATATTCTCACTGCTTCGTGTTTTAGTGCTGTAAAGTACAGAAAACAATGTTAGAAGTGAAAAATATATTACCTTCCTTCTCAAGTTGTCCTTTTTCAGTTTAGAATAGTTTAAAAAAAAAAAAAAAAAAAAAAAGCAACGCATAAAGAAGTGTTTTAGTCAAAATCAGTTGTTACTTCCCCAGGGTAAAACCTTTTTTTTTCACATCTGTTCTGAATCAAAGGTCTGTGCTCTCCAAACGGCCTTTCTACTTTTAATGTCTTGTGTGTGTGTTTGTGGGGTTGTGTGTGTGTGTGTGGTGTGATTTCTTACTAACTTGTTAGTGACGCAACACATGCATGTGAACACAACATACATGGTTTTCCTCAACGTCGAGGAGCGTTTTACCGAGCTTCGAGAACATTTTTCTCCCTCATGTTCAAGCAATGACGTCTGTAACATTCCATCAAACCGATTATGACTCTCAGGACTCGGCCTTCTGTGGGGGTTCCTTGCTGAATGAGCGGTGGCTGGTGACGGCGGCCCACTGCGTGTACCAGTTTGAGGACATCTACCAGTACCCCTTCCACCCCCGCCACATCCAGCTGTTCCTGGCCACCCGGCACTGCAAGGGTCAGGGCGGCATTCAGAGGAAGCTCAAGTCCTACATCCTGCACCCTGATTTTGAGGTAGGCCAGCGAGTCAGACCATGGGGGTGGGGGGTTGGGGGGGGGGGGGGGTGATGGTGGTGGTGGTTTAATGAGACACAAAGCCTTCCACCCAGTGACACTGTGCCGATGTTTCACCCTGTGGCATTGTGCCAATGTTTCACCCAGTGACATTGTGCCAATGTTTTACCCAGGGGCATTGTGCCAATGTTTCACCCAGTGACATTGTGCCAATGTTTCACCCAGTGGCATTGTGCCAATTTAGCACAGTCCTCACACACTGCAACATGCTGAAGTTTGAGCTTTGGCAGACTTTGAAATTGTGTTTATTGTATGCAAGCTTTGTTCCAACTGAACCAAGAGAAAACTGCGCATGCCATTAGCTTGATTATTTAACCATTCACAATTCTTCCGCAGAGATCGCTTATTCCCAAAACAAAGATAGAACAAAAGCAATTCTCGTTCCGAGAGATGGACCTGACATCGAACATTGAAGGGGCAGGACATAAGGATATGAGGGAATGGGATGCGGTCGGGGAGGGAAGGTTGGGGAAGTTGGAAAGGGAGAAAGAGGAGAAATAGGACACTCTTCATCTCAAGTCTAAGGAAGAAAAGAAACATAACTTCATGATCATAATAATGAACGACATCTCAGCGAATGGGAGGGTGTGGAGCAAAGACGCAAACTTGGATCAAGTGGCCTTTTCAAAACACCACATCTTCCCTTTGAAAAGACCTTCTTTCTATCCAATACAATGAATTAGTTGAAGTATGCAAAATTGACTGTATATTTGGCATTTGTAGGATGTGTATATTCACTTCAATCATTATCAGGAAGAAAGCACAACAAACAGAAATAACATTTGCGGGCTAGTGAGTGTTGAGAATGAGGGGCTCTGATGCTCCAAAGTTTCCCATGCTTTATTCATCCATGTGCAAAGAATGACGACCGAAAGGTCATCGCATCCTTCAGGGTTCCAGCTTCAACAACGACCTTGCCCTCTTCGAGTTGGACGAGCCTGTCATGCTGTCGGAGGACGTCATGCCGATCTGTCTGGAGAGGTCGGTGTTTGTGGACGAGCTGCTGAGAGGGGGACGACTGGGCATCGTCACTGGCTGCGGCAGTCTCTACGAAGAAGGAAGGTCCCCACTCTACTTGAATGAGGTATGGGCAACAGAGTGAGACAGTCAGTTTGCGTGAGACGGCTGGGTGGTAGGTATGTTTGGTGCAGAAATGCTTGTGGCAGAAATAAGTGATCGAAAAGAAAAAGGGCACGAAGGAAGGGGGATGGGGAGGAGAGGGGGGTTGAAAAGTTTTCAAAACATAGTTGCAGCAATCTGTTCAAAAGTTTGGGAAACGAAAAAGACAGCAAAACATGGTGTAAAAAAATGAACAACAATCACATAGAGGCAGCAGAAACTTGAAAGACCAGTAGGGAGAAAGGGATGGGGAAGAATAGGATAAAATATTATTTGAACAAATCCTAGCTGTCTCAACTTCAACAGTCATGCCTTATCTTAACCTCCACAATAACGGCTTCATCTTGACTTCCACAGTAATGGTTTCATCTGAGCCAACAGAAATTTCCGCCGGAATGGTTTCATCTTGATTTCCACAATTGTGGCTTCACCTTAACCTCTCTAGCAATGGCATTGTCTTCACTTCCACAAAAATGGCTTCATCTTGCTCCATCTTAACTTCTAAAGTGATGATGTTATCATATCTTTTGTAGCAATGGCTTCATTTTTAATTTCCAAAATACTGGCTCCATCTCAGCTTCTAAAGCAATGGTGTTCACTGAACTTACAAAGTAATAATTTCATCTTGACTTCAAGAACAATGACGTTATCTCAAAATCCACAGTATTGGTTTCATCTGAACTTCAACAACGATGGCTGCCTTATCTTAACCGCCACAATAATGGTTCATGGTCCATCTTAATTGCCATAGTTACACCTTCAACTTAATTTTCTATCATAACAGCTGTCTTATCTTTACAGCAATGGCATCATCTGAAGGTTTTGATGACTTTATCTCAACTGCCACAGAAAGGGCTTCATCCTAGCTGGCTTCTCTTAACTGCTTCAGTAATGGCTTCATCGTAACTTCCACAGTAATGATCTTTTTTATTTTTACCATTGTGTAGCTTTGTCCTAAAGTTCCACAGTAATGGCATTATCGTGACTTTCATGGTACAAGCATTATCTCAGCTTTCACAATAATGACATCATCTAAATTTCCACAGTAATGGCTTCATCATGACTTCCAGTGATGGCTTCATCTTAACTTCAGCAATAATGGCTTCATCTTTAACTTCAGCAATAACGGCTTCATTTTAACTTCAGCAATAATGGCTTCATCTTAACTTCAGCAATAATGGCTTCATGTTAACTTCAGCAACAATGGCTCCATGTTAACTTCAGCAACAATGGCTTCATGTTAACTTCAGCAATAATGGCTTCATCTTAACTTTAGCAATAATGGCTTTTTTCTTTAACTTCAGCAATAATGGCTTCATCTTAACTTCAGCAATAATGGCTTCATCTTAACTTCAGCAACAATGGCTTCTTCTTAACTTCAACAATAATGGCTTTATCTTAACTTCAGCAACAATGGCTTCTTCTTAACTTCAACAATAATGGCTTTATCTTAACTTCAGCAACAATGGCTTCTTCTTAACTTCAGCAATAATGGCTTCTTTTTAACTTCAGCAATAATGGCTTCTTTTTAACTTCAGCAATAATGGCTTCATCTTAATGTTCAGTCATGACCAAAGTACAAATAAACACACAAAACAAAATACAAACAAAATACAAATAAACACACAAAACAAAATACAAATAAACACACAAAACAAAATGTGAAGTAATGCAGAGACGTAAATTTCGGACTGTGTCTTGTTTAGATGTTACAGACAGTAACCAAAAAATGCACAAAACAGTTGTCCCTTGATAGCAGTCAGCATGATAATCTTTTGTGCATTTTTGTACACTGTTAGTAACATCTGAAGAATACATATCTGCCCAGAATTCACTGGTCCGTTTTGTATTGTACATTTAACCTGTGTTACTTTACACACTGTTACGCGTATTTATTTGTATTTTGGCCCATTTTCCAGTAATGCTGCCATCCATTCCATGTTCGAGTCATGGCTTCACCTTAAATTAACTTCCATATAAATGGCTTCATCTTCACTTCAAAAGTAATGACTTACAAAGGACTAAAAACACACTAAAAAAAAGCTTCATCAGAGAGTCTTCTAGAGGAGGTAATTGAAAAGAAAATTTAATGCCAATTGTTCTACTGCCGAAAGGAAAAAAACAACAACATGCCCTTTACGACTCTGAAATGTTAGATTCGTAAGTGTATTAAATACTGTCTTTACTTTTTTCCCCTCTTGTATTCAATTATTGTGTGAAAGGACACGGATTTATCCTGGTAAGAACTGAGCTATGTAATACTGAAGACAGAGAACCACAAATGCACACTGTTTCAAGCTCCTCATCTATCTGATTGCAGTAATCAGAAAGAGGAAGGCAAACATTATGATCTAAGCAGTGACAGCAGCATCAATAACTAGAACCACCAATTGCTCATAACTCTTTCACCAACAACTAGAACCAACAAAAATTGCTCATAACCATCTCTTTCACCAATAACTAGAACCACCAATTGCTCATAACTCTTTCACCAACTACAACCAACAAAAATTGTTCATAACTATCTCTTTCACCAATAACTAGAATCAACAACTATTGCTCATAACTCTTTCACCAACAACTAGAACCAACAACAATTGCTCATAACTCTCTCTTTCACCAATAACTAGAACCATCAACAATTGCTCATAACTATCTCTTTCACCAATAACTAGAACCATCAACAATTGCTCATAACTATCTCTTTCACCAACAACTAGAACCATCAACAATTGCTCATAACTATATCTTTCACCAACAACTAGAACCATTAACAATTGCTCATAACTATCTCTTTCACCTATAACTAGAATCAACAACTATAGCTCGTAACTCTTTCATCAACAACTAGAACCAACAACAATTGCTCGTAACTATCTCTTTCACCAATAACTAGAACCAACAGCAATTGCTCATAACCATCTCTTTTCTGAATGTGTGCATGAGAATTCTTTTACTTCTTTATTTGCTACACATTTCTCTGATCTTAGACTCTCAATTTCCACTCTCCCAGGTGAAGCTGCCCTACGTTCCCAGAGACATGTGTGCGGAAAGAGCCGAGGCTGTCAA
The DNA here is from genome assembly GCA_033310375.1 of Conus canariensis. Lineage (NCBI taxonomy): Eukaryota > Metazoa > Mollusca > Gastropoda > Neogastropoda > Conidae > Conus > Conus canariensis. Next base: position 17,085,158 of record CM065734.1, on the reverse strand, counting down.
TGCCAGTTTCACCGATGGTATGATGTGTGCCGGATATTCACGGAGCATGCGTGGCGATGCCTGCGCCGGAGACAGCGGTGGTCCCTATGTCATGGAGTACTCCGGCCGATTCGTGCTGGTGGGCATTGTGTCGTGGGGCGTGGGGTGTGATCGAGAGAACCAGTATGGGTACTACACCCACGTCTCTCGCTACTATGACTGGATTGTGCAGACAACTAGCAAACCTTCCAAATAGTCTGCGATATGTTAACTATGCAAATGGCACATATTCAACAGGTACTGAACCAATGACCGCCCATCTCCCACCTTCCTAACACCCTGAGCTAATATCTTTTCAACTCTGTTGTTGAATTTACCGTGCTTCCAAATCAAACTCCCAGACTTTCAGGAACATTTTGTTTCCACCCATGCTATTGATGACCTTTAAGACTGCCCTCCATCGGACACTCCATTATACATTGCTGGAAGGCTCACTGTTAGACCTGTCATGTTAAGCGTGACTTTGTATTCAGAATACGCCACAAACCCCAAGTTCTGTGGAACAGTTTTTGGAGTGGAGTCAACAATTTGCACTTTATACCACTGTTGTAAATACGAATCATGTACATAGATCTTTACGGAACTGAAATCTTAATGACATTTATGCACAGGAAGGCGTATACCATCTTCTAAAAAATGGATGTTCTAGGATTTCAGTCAACAAAAACAGAACTGGACCCCATAGTATATAGTTTACTCCATCCACATCCCCTCACAATCATATTCTCTTCATTTCTAAGTTGAAAATACTTGACTGTACAAGTATACTGAATAGGATAAATACTTGGCACATAACAAATAAGCGCAGCAACACTTGCTCCCGTAGTAAGGTAAAGGCCTACAATCTCCAGCCAGTGCAAGTTGTGCTGCCCTTTGGCCAACACAAAACCGTATTTATCAAAGGTACATCAACCAGGAGTCCCATGTCTGTTGATGGATCTTTCACATGACAGGTGCGCACAGCAACATCACAAGAGAGCTAGTTTGCTGGCTATTACAAACAGAATGTGACTTTTGTCTTTTCCATACTGAGAGAGAGATGTTGCAGGGAAACTTACAGCTGGGACTTGCTTACTGCTGTCAGTACAGCACTTTCTTTGGCTGATGTACTATCACGATTCTTCACAATGAAACTCACCTTGAAGTGAGAGTTAAAGTGTTTGTAAATGGTCTACAGGTGCATTCACAGTCTTCATTTGAAATATGTCCCTATTTTTGTTGTTGTTTTGTGTTAATTTTGATTCAGAAATTGTATATAATGTATTCTGTACATCATGTTTTAGTCAGAATATATTTCTTGGAGTTAAACCCAGGCTGCTCATTCTGGGGGCAGCACAGTCACCACCATTTCATTCTTAGCGTGTGCGCTGGGTACTTCCCCAGATTTTCCAGCTTGACATGGCCAGACACAAATTCTTGATTACTAACAGATGTTACTCATGTCCACTGAATGTATTTTGCCTTAGGGACCAAAATTTCTCATCAGCTCTCAAACCCTGTCACTCAAATGTTTTGCCCAAAACTATCCCCAGGTTGCTCCAAACAGTCACAGGACAGGGCCCTCATGTTGAACCACTTGGACATCACAGCTGTGAAATGGGAGAGTAATGGAAAGCACCATCCTAAAAGCACTGTGCCTAAATGGTGAAGTAATTAATGATTCACCTCCTCTCCAGAGCATAAAGCTTTGCTCTTTTCACAACCGACCGATTACTCTCGCAAGAGCATTATGCACTTCCTAGACCATCTTCCACGTTGCTTCCAGTGTGAGAAATGTTCCCCTCCTGATCTTTACCAACAAAAGACTGGGACCCCGTCCACTCACTTTGCATTCAATACTAAAGCTAACGACGGTATGAAGGCAGCATACAAGCACCAACTTTACTTCCTTCACTTTTCCTCGGGGCCTTCCACTCTCCTCTGCCCATTTCTTGACGTCTGCCTTACGACAGTGTCAACAGATACCACCCTCTCTACTAATTCAGTGGAACGCTTTGTGTGCTGTAATACCGCTAACTTGTGGTGGGCATTTTATTTTTCTTTCATAAATCCATGAATGCTTGCAATATCAATCCATGCAACATTTCTTTTTCCTGGATGACAAGGCTACATGACAGACTGGTTCAAAATGAAATATACTGGATGAATAGACAAACAAAGCTTAGACTTGTTCAAAATTATACTGGATGAAAACACAAAGATCATGTGTTGTGTCGCATGATATGGAACGATGTGGTGTTCTGCAATGCATTATAATGAATTGCACATATGAGGCAATATTTTTCTTCATAACACTGTGTGTGTGTGTGTGTGTGTGTGTGTGTGTGTGTGTGTGTGTGTGTGTGTCTATGTATGAGATACGCTGAAGTATTCTTGAGTATTATGCACAAGTGCCACACAAGAAAGGGTATTTTCCAGCTTGAAAATAATCATTTTTTTAATAAGAGAGTTGCATTTCTCCTTCCTAGGATCAAACAGATCCTGGTCTTTCCCAACAATCTGTAGCTGTGTGTGTGTGTGCGTGGGGTGTGTGTGTGTGTGTGTGTGTGTTTGTGTTTGTATGTATGTGTGTGTGTATGTGTGTGTGTGTTTGTATGCACACATGTGTGCGCACATGCGGGCCTTTGCATATATACATGCAAATGTGTATGAATGATGATAAAGTCACACATCATTTGATTAAGACAAATAATATTCATAATGTAATGATCAACAGAACCAAGCTGATAATCAGCCAATGTGAATATTACAGACTTGCAGAAAAAAAGCACATGCACACATACACACTCACATATCTAAAATGATAGAAAACAAACTGAGCAGTCACATGCAAAAACAGCAGGTAAAAAACATTTCCTAAGTATAAGGAAAACACGTGGAAAAGCACATTGTATATCCAAATACCTATGTCAGTAGCAAGCATGCCTATATACAAAACTTTTTACCCCAAAGTTAACAACATTCCAAGTGAACCAGACTTATGACAAAATCATCTTTTACATAAAAATACAGTAACTAAAAAACATACACTAATTTTACTTTAATTTCAATACTACTTTGGCACTGTCATCTACACTACACTGCACTGCACTGAGGAGATTGTGTACCCCATGTGGAAATGCACACACGTACAACTGTGTGCAAGCTAACACCAACACATAACTATGACAAACATACTAAGTTCAGCCCGATTCTCAATCTTCATCTCTTTGAGGTGAACCGGTAGACAGGCACGTATGCACAGACGTCCACTTTCACCGATGTAATTTCACTCCAGAGCACAGTGAAGTCATTTTAATTTTATCACTCTCATTATCTTCCTTCAACACTTAACAGAACCAGAACCACTGTCTTTTTCTAACTGCTCTTCAGCGCTTTCTCCATGATCACACATTTCAGAACAAGCGCCGCATTGTATCTGTTGAATGTAACTGCCTCATATTGTTGTATCTGTTACGTTTAGTGACTGTGTCGTTCTACATGGGTCTTACGATGTTTCTGTGTACTATTACTGTCCTGCCTACGGTGACTACAGCATTGTTCCACTACACGGCCTGAATCTCACTGTCACAGAACAAGCTCATAAATAAATAGAACAAAAAATATTTCATGACGTCTTTAACAAATACGTAAGTTTCGTTCATTGTTACGTCCCTTGCATCCATGGTTTACTGGCGGATATCTCCAAGTAAAGTCACATGTTACCGTTGACCAATGAACTGCCTTTGTCGTTGACAACTAAACTAAACATTCAATATCATCGAGCAACACTGGTCTTCGGTGAGATCGGGAACAACGGGCAGCAGGCATTAAAAGGTGACAGCAAGAAGATCAAACTGCAATGATCCAGCGTTTGAAGCGGATTAGCGGAAGATCTGAAACTGAAGAAGGCTACAGCACGCTAGCCGTGGAGAAATGGTTCAGTAATCTGGCGAAGAGCAAGAGACGGCCGCAGACCAAGGGGAGCTGGGCCATTCGTGCGATCCACCACAGAAGGGACTGGAGGCTGGATGTACCATTGCTGGGGTTGGTGTGGGCCAGAGCGGCAGCACCAGCCAGAATTCCACAACCATTTCGGGAAGATTGCCTGAGGTAGGCGATGTTTGGATTTGTAGGCTAGACTTATTTATAGATTGTTAGTGTGTTGAGAGATTCATTTTTGTAACTTGGAACTGATGTTCGTTAAATCAGCGTTAATTCTTATTCTTTATTCATGCGATTTGCTTGGCAATGTAAATCTACATGACCATCGTCAACTTGCAGAAGCTTTTTCATATTCAAGCCGTTGGATGCGCGATCGGTTATTTTGCGACATTTCGTGATCGTGATGGCGGAGCATGCTCGTTGCCCGGACATCGCGATATGTCATCACCATCTTCGATCACCCACATTTCCATCTGTGTCCTGAAATGTTCTAATCAATGATTATTTCCTCCACAGGTTATCCAACTTGCAATGAATCATATTTGTGCAATAGAAGTTGGTAAAGTGAGATGATCTTCTCTAATGAAATAATGGAGTAAGATTAATTGTAGTAAAATTATCAAGTAAAGAACGAACCTCATAAGCTTTTCTTCATTGATACTATTCTATTTAAATAAAGAAACTTCAAGAGTGTGTACAGAAGCTAGCTAAGATAGTGCTATTGTAATGGGGTTGGATGGGGGTGTGTAAAGGACAAGAGTAGACATACAGTCGTGAAGAGATTTCTGAGAAACTGTCCGTCTGTCCTCCAGGTTTTTTATTTTTTATTTTTTGGTCTTCTACTTCTATCAATCCACGATCATCATCATGTAACCTCATCAACCACGTCCTGCAAATCGTGAAGGAGGGGGGCTGGGGCATCAAATCCGTAATCTACAATGACCACGCCAACAACGACGAAGAGAACAAGAGCTATGTCTAATGTCATCGTCATTCGTGAAGCATCTACACCCCTCTAGTCTGAACTTTTTCTTTCTTTCTTCTTCCCATTGGAACTCTGTAACTGTTTGTTTTGAGCAACATTCTATCATGCACATCGTTGTCACACATCATCATACCACCACGTGTTGATTTCTTCCTTTAAATTATATTTCTTTGAAGATTCTGATTTGTGTGTGCGTGATGTGTGGCAAGAATTGAGTAATACAATTCCACCTTGCTGCATAATACAACAATGTCGTGACACATATTGTCTTTCAGCGTACCAGTATCTTTTTGAACAGGAAACTGAAACTAACGTCACCATGAGAGCTGGGCATCAAGAGCCAAAGACTTCAAGATTTTTTTCTTTCATGCTGATTGATAAGGATACTAATGCTGTATTCTGTTCAGTCCTCTGTGCTCTATACTATTATCTTGTGCAACAAATCGCAACCTTCAGTGTCAAAATTTACCATACTGTTTGTGTGACTAGGCACGGCACAGCGCTTTGCATTGTGTACTACAGTACTGTAGTAGTGTAAGTTGTCTTTGTTTGCTGCTAATTCTCTTCTTACACACTCAACCCTACACTTTCAGCTTGCAACAAAGCTTTTGCTTCACACACTAACAACCACAGCCGACCAGACTCTTCAGACGTGCATCCAAAACTGGTTGTTGGGAGTACTGTTCACTGCAGGTCTTTTCCAGAAAAATTGTGCTTTGGAAACTTTGCTCTTGATCATATCTTGGCTCAAAAGATTCTTCATTTAAAGCTAAAAGGTTAATGTGAATGTGGTTTGCTCTAAAGAAGGATGAGAATAACTAACATAGCACAATGCTTGAAAAAACTGACCACACTGGTTGTGGCAATGTAAACCGAGGAAAAATGACAAATTGGTTCAGAGTTAATCTTTGCAAGATTGTTTAGGTGTAGTTTGGGGTAGTATGGTGCATAACTGTGTATTTTGGGGGTAGTGTGGTGTATTAAGTGTAGGTGTTGGGACACTATGTTGAAGCGTATTTTTGCATTATTGTGATACGTATGTTTCCTGGTTAATGTAATGTATTAAGTGTATGTTTGGAGTTACTGTCGAGCCGTAACTGTTTTTGGTTGATTATTAGTTTAGACTGGAGTACAAAACATACCAAAGGTCTTTGAATACAAAATCCTGCAGTTCCTATTTGATTCAGAGCTACAGATTCAGAGGCTCAGCTAGAAAACCACAGGTTCATATCAAGGGAAAGAAATGATGTTGACATCACAGCAGATCAGCTAGAAAACCACAGGTTTATATCAAGGGAAAGAAATGATGTTGACATCACAGCAGATCAGCTAGAAAACCACAGGTTCATATCAAGGGAAAGAAATGATGTTGACATCACAACAGATCGTCATCAAGGATCATGACCACCAAACAGGCCGGCATAGTCGCTGTCCAGCTCAGCTGGTGACAACACGCCCGCTCGCTCTCTCTCTCCTTGTGCCTGTCCAACAAACAAATCCACAACTTCAAACACAAGTTCAGATTTCGAACACTGACATACCAGCCAATCACAGAGAGAGGGAGGGGGAGGGAGGGGGGACAAGCAAGCAACTTGTTATCTTCTTCCTATCAACACATCCTATTGGAAAGTTGTGGCCCTTTTGCATACTGAGTGACCCATATGACCAGAGAAAGCTCAATTTGTTTCTGAGAAAGCTGAAGCTGCAGTGAATGCAGGAAGCGCTAAAACTGAAGGTCTGAAAAAAAAAAAAAAAAGCCGACGATTTGTTCCCCTGTTTGCTGATATACTGGGTTGATATTCTAAAAAGGGCACAAAATTCACAACTTTTTGAAAACTTTCAAGATCCCATGGGTCACATTTTCTACCTGGATATATACCCAAAACAGCTTGTAAATCACTTGAAAAATAAAAACAAAATCATATTTGAGATAAGGGGTATCTGATATGTTCAATAATGGAAGGACTCCCTGATAATTATACTATTGTTGGTAGGGTCCAATTTCTTCGGTATTTCTAAGGGTACACTCATACAAACCGCCTATGTCCACCAATGTTTTCTGTCAGTGCTGACAAGTTGTGTGCAGCAGATCATTCTTCATCTCTACTGGCGACTTGAAAAGCAATCATACTGAGCACAGCATGCCACAGACATCTTTGTGTGGAAAATGAGGAGTTGTGCATGCGGTACTTTCCGTCTTCTCTCGAGACTTCAAACTGAATTACCTTTCTTGCCCGAAATGAAAAGCTCCTGGCAACATGGTAAGAGACGTTGGAGCAGATGGCCAAAACATCTGTCGGTCTGTCTCCCTGTCTTTCCCTCTTTCTTTTGTTTCATATGACAAGGCCATCGGTAGATAAAAAATGTGTGTGGTTGTCCATCCATGTAGTAATGAATGCTCTGATGGCAACCAATGGACATGAAATGTCCATGCTTGGTATAAAGTACCCATAATAACTAGTAAGTTCTAGAAGTTACGTGAATCCAATGCTGGAAAGTGAATTCACTTGCAACAACCACGCAAACACTTTCTTTCTTTGCTTTTTTTTTTTCTTTTCTTTTTCTTTTTTTTTTTTAAGGAGATAACATAACATTTACAATCTTTCACAAATCCGTGTTAGTTTTTTTTTTCTAGACTTTTAATGCCTTGAAAATGGTACCTCAGTTTATCCAAAGTTTCCCAAGCTTTAACCCCTTTCCACCTGAGGCAACTTTCTGTAGGTCCAGCCTCTGAGCTGGATGCCCTGGGTGATTTTCAGGCCTCTGATCTGAACCTTTTCCAGTGTGCTAGCCAGTTTCAGGTTTCCCTTATTTAATGTTTTTGTGGTTTTTTGTTTGCTTGTTTTTTACCATAAAGATTTGCTCTCTAGTGAATGGTTGTGTACTGTATATGATAGGACTCGGAAATAAACTTTCTATAAAATCATGCAAAATTTTTAGTACTGATAACAAAATAAAGGCAATACCATCACTTGAAAGTGAAAAATTGCCAGTAACAATAACATTGTCTTGTAACACCATAACAAGCTATCATTTACTATGAAAAGGAGTGAATTGTGATGAATAACCTAGCTGATAAAATGCGGGCAATTTTTCTTTCATCACCAAAAACAAATTCTTGATCCAACCTCGAATTTGTAAGTTATTTTAGACTTTATGAATCGAGTAAGTCACAAAAAAATCCTGTCAAGTTTGTTGAAGTTTAATAAATGGCCTGCATAATTGTTTCAGCTTAACAGACTACAGTCCCAAAGTAAAACAGCAAATAAAAAAAATAAAAAAAAATCCATTATTGACACTTGTGAATCTGATCAGAAGCATTATCATTGCACTGAAATGGGTCCCTCAGTGATGCTGCAATTCTGAGTGCATTCTTGGCTTCATTAAAAAAAAAAAAAAAATCAAACCGAGTCAATAAAATACAGACTCTTGAATTATACATGTTTGCATGGTACCTCCGATCTTGGACCATAATTCAAAATCCACCCAAATCATTGCTGTTTTTCGTTCAAAGTACACACCGATATTCAATCTAAAATGTCCATTTGAGCACAATATCCTTATCTTTTCCAGCATTTGAAAAAAAAAAACACTTTTTATGAGCAGATCATCTCAATCTGTAAATTTCATGCAGGTGCTGCTGGTGTCTCTGGCTGAAACTTCCGCTTTGGCCATTTGCAATCACCAATCTCTTCGATTTTCCTGAAACTGGCCAGTCAAATGGCTGTGGTGGTCATTTCCTGTTGAAATGTTGCTGAATCAGTGTTGGTTCTAATGACGCAGTCCACTCAACTGTGCAGCAGAGCACACAACTTGAGCTTCTTTCTTTAAGTTCACCTACACACTAAACAAACAAACAAACAAAAAAGGAAGGAAGAGGAGGGAAACAATGATCCGATCAAGAAATCCAGTCTGCTCTGGTTGCTGTCTGACGCTCCTGAAGCATCAACCTGCTTCTTGTAGAGCCCATGGTCAAAAAGTGCTGTTCAAACTGTGACTGGCATAGTTCAGCTCTGTTTAACCCTCTCCAGTATGCAGACCTGCCAACCCCCTAAGAGACCAATGAGTAAGAATTGAAGCTCAGTGAGGCAGAAATGTGTAATTCCTGAGAGCTAAGAGTGATCAAGCGCGACACTTACCTTTTTTCAAACAAACACGATGCGATGAAATTGTTCGCACAATTTTTGTGAACTTTACTTTTCTTCAAAAACAAGCTTTTCTTTTAAGTGTCACAAGAAATCTTCACAAATTATGAAAATGTAGAATACACTGGAAACACACACAAATCCCCTACACCATCATGGCATGGCACACCAAAGCTTGATAGTGCGCCAGAAACAACCTAAAAAATGGAAATGAAATGAGGCAGGGAACAGTAAACAATAAACAGTAAACAAGTGGGGTAACTTTTGCTCCCATAAGGAAACCTAACACAAAGTAACTTTTATTCAAGACTGGCACAGCGTTTTAAACTTGAATAAAGTCAGACAAATATATAGACGAACAATCTAACAGTGGGGGAAAAAAACAAGCGCAGGCCAACAACTCAACTGTCTTGATAGTAATGACTTGGCAAAGATTTGGACTTAAGGAGGAAGGGGGGGGAGGGGGGGGGGGGGGGGGGGAGGGGGGGGGGGAGGTTAGGAGGAGGGGGGGGGGGAGGGGGGAGGGGGGAGTTTGAAGATGGAGAAACTGGGAACATGAAATTAAGGAAATATATAACCTAAAAATGTTCTCCCTGTTGCCGATTCTGTGCATGTGGGGTTGGCTATCAGCTCAGTGGCGATTGTGTCATTTTTTTAAGTATCACACCACCCAGGAAAGAATTTGTTCCTCCTCCCCCCCCCCCCCCCCTCCTCTTCCTGACTTCCATCAGTCCCCAACACAAACGGTCCATTCTGCAGTCGAGATGCAGCAGCAGTTTAGGCTTCCATGGCAAGGGTCCTTACAATGTGTGTTGTCTTTGTTCGACCGCTCTTGAACTGTTTGGCGATCTCCGAATCTGAGAATGCTTCTTTAAAAAGCTGGGATGCATTGTCGGCTGCGCTAAGAGTGATGTTGTGCTCCACGAAAAATCCGGCCACCAATGCTTCAGCCCGAATTACCCTTTTCCTCATTTCATCCTCTTTTGAGGTGTCTACAGTCTGAAAAAACTGTGTGATGCTGGAAGAATTCGCGCGTTAGAGGAATCGATGCGCTTGCGTGACTCAAGGTGACGCTTCACATCCACCATCCCGTCATGGGAAATTGTGAAGTCTGACTCACAAGTGGTACACCGTGCACAATTTACACCTTTAGCCGAAGGTCGTATGCAGGGGAACTTTTCCGAGTATTCTTTTTGGAACTTTTGACCAAGTTTTCTCTTTTTCGCATCTTGTCCAAAACTTTCTACTCCACGTTTCGACATTTTCATAGCTAAAACTTCGAAAGGACTCCAACTTCGCTGAATGGTAAAGATGGTGAAACGAACTGCGCATGACCGGAAACGCTTCTTAAAGATTACTGGTTATACGCACGGCGCCGTGCGTGTCTGTACATAAGCAGATTTTTTCGTCCGTTTGTTTTTTGTTTTTTTTTTAACTTTCAATGCGTAATTTTTGGGCTAAATGCGTAAGGGCGTAAGATTTATCACTTGGGCGTAATAAATTACGCGAAATGCGTAATGGTTGGCAGGTCTGAGTATGCACTTACCTGGGCTTAGTTATGCCGAAAACCATCGGCAAGATAAGTAACTCCTAATTTGAACATGGCTACCCAATTTAAAAATTAATTTAAAAGAGAGGAAAGGAAATAATGAAATGAAAATCATTTTAAAAATTCCTACGAATATATATGTTGCTTTATCATAAGTTTGCAGAATGTCACATGAGCCATTTACTCGGGAAAAAAAAATCTTCTTCTTCAGAACTTCCTTCCGAATCGTTGTTTATCATATCTGAAACCTCATCCCAGTCGAAATCTAGGTCACTGTAAGCTTCATCACCCAGCACTTTCACTAAGTCTTATGCCGTAAATCCCACAAATCACAGTATCTTCATTACTAAATCTCATTATAGAATGGCAGAAATCAAGGTTAGCCATGGTGAAAAACAGCATTTTGACCACAAAACTTAAAACATTCATAACTCGAGAACTACGGCACGTATCGATTTGCGGTTTTTTGCAAACGGAAGTGAATGGCTACAGGAAGAAGGAAGTCACGTTCTCGCGAGACTTCCTTTTCTACGAGAAACATGGCGGCGCCCATTGTTGCCATGTGTTTTACCGGGCGCTGGCAGGAGCTCAGCCTTTTGGCTGTGTGATTTCTGGTTGGGCGCTAGCGAGCGCGCGCTTATCAAGAGGGTTAACAAAGTGACCAAATAACAATGTGCCATTCCTGGTTTGTTCGCTTTCCAAAAACAAGCTGAAAAACTGATCAAAACTGCTCAATTTTGTAGGTGTTTCCATGCACTCCTATCTCCAACAACTGACAACTGTGCATTCCTCGTATATTTCTCCTCGATTTTCCTTGGATATCCATTTTTTCTGCAAGTCATTTGATTTTCTCAGAAATCCTCAGATCCAGGAAGAGTTCTCCAGCATGTGCATGCATCCTCCGTGAAAAATCAAAGGAATGAGTGCAAAACTGAACGACTGATAGTTAACAGAATAACATCAGAAATGAAATTAAATGAATGGGCAGCCCACTGCTGTGCAAAATGAAAGCAAGGCTTAAAGCTTGATCTCTGAGGGCAAGGGCTAAACAAGTACTCTTAAAAGAAAAAAAAATGATGTTTTCACTCTGGGGCAAGTGCTTCTCGACACAAAAGTGACATTTCCTTACCAGTGTGACTCTAGGTCTGTAGACGGTTATAGTCTGGGGTTTGAAGCGTTTCTTTGTGTTTAGGCACTTCATCTTCACTCCTCTCCTCTGCAGATCTTCCGTCAGCACAGGATAGAAACCTCCTCCCTGAAACCATGCAAACATGAATGAACCAGCTTCCGCCGTCATTTTCCCTGCAAACACTGCACATAAAGAGTAATGCTTCCTGAATTTTGGCTGAATCCGTGGAGATCTACATGGGTGAAAATGGAAAAAAAAATTGAAAAAGTGAAAGGTTGGGGTCCAGGGGCTGCCTAGGCCCCTGGAGGGGTCCAGGCGCAGCGCCCCTGGTGGGGGGGGGGGGGGGGGGGGCCCAGGGGGGCAAAGCCCCCCGGCCAAAATTGATTTTTTGAAAAATTCAGACAGTTTTTGTGGCCTCTGGTGAAAGGAAATTTGGAACCGAGGCCTTTGTTTGAAACACATATTTATTGCTTATATGACAGTTTCCCATACAAGAAGGTGTGGTTTTGTGTGTGTGTGTGTGTGTGTGTGTGTGTGTGTGTGAAATACAGTGCAGTGAAACCTCTCTATTTAGACCTTCCCTAATAAGACTTCCTCTCTATAGTGACTCTAAATTCTGTGACGGTTCCATCAAACTGTCTGTTAAATTACCTATCTTCTTATCTTCTTTTTAAAAAAAAATCCATGTTTCATGTTAAGATCACAAATCTGTGCATTTTCTAAGGTCTTAATAGAGAGTTTCCACTGTACTTCCAAAACTAGCCCATTTTATTACATGGAAAAAATAGAACCTTTAGTAGTTTTCCACATCCTTTTTCCAGAAAACTAACCCTCATATTTTTTTCTTTTATGTTTTTTTTTCCATTCTCTGAATATTTTTTTCATACTATTATGTCTCTCTCCCTCTCTGCCTTACATCCATCTTTGTGTGTGTGTGTGTGTGTGTGTGTGTTGTGTGTGCGTGTGCGTGTGTCACTAGGGGGGGTGGGCATGGAGGGCTGCTGAAAAAGATTTTACTGAAATTCTTACCTTCATGCTTTTAATATGGTCTGGACTTCTGGCATGCTTTGCGAGCCGAGATTTTCCATTAGATCCATGGATACTTGAGGTCTGAGTTGCACACGCGGCAAAACGCTACACCAGGTTTGTTCGGTTTCAAACACCAAACACGATGTTTCATTTTTCATCATCTATTTTGTTCAGCCAAGCCCATCGCCACTTATTAGTGATGCCAGTGTCAATCTCCTCAACTGAATCACCTTCTTTAAGATAGGACATTGTCACGGTTTCCAACGAACTCCAAACTCGAAATCTAGATATCGGCAAATGGTGCTTTATCTTTGTTCCCTAAAATAATGAGTACTTCCGATTTGGCACTTCCGTTTTATGGTCAGACTCACTCGATACATAATTTGCGCAATGTTAGAGACTGTTTTGAAAATCTCTTTTTTTCTTTTCAGATTTATGAAAAACGGAAAATTCCGTCTCGAATAATTTCATAAAACAGATTCCGTCCTCAGATTGAAGAAGTTTTACCCATGGATCTAGCTGCAAAGTGAGGCAACTGCATGCAGAAATCTAATCAAATTTGAAAAGTTATTGATAAAGCACTGCCAAAGAACATAGACAAAAGAATCACACAAGACAAACCTCGACACGTTTCGACCTCTTAGGTCTTCTTCAGGCAAGAAACATGACACTTGAGACAACGAAAATGAATGAGCAATCACTTATCTTCTTCCAATTCGGCACAAGACTGGCGTTGAGTATTGTTATCATTACCAAATCACTCGCTGCCATGTGAATGTTGTATTATAAATCAACGCCTACCTTGCGCCGCACTGGTACTGGGCCTGTGGAGGGCCACACTGGGCAGTGGCTGTGGACGGGAGAGTCGGAATGAGCGCTGTGGATGCACTGCCACTGAGGTGGCACAGAAGATGGGATAGCAAAAGAAAAAAAAAAAAAAAAAAGAAGAAAACTGCCCGATGACTTTGGCTCAGAACGTATGCCAGGGTGTGCGGCACACGTAACTTTCTCATTTTTATACCAGTGCTTTCTCCTAATTCACTCCTCACAAGCAATAAAACAAATATAACAGATTTAAAGTATAAGCATTCCTCTTTATTTTGCATTAAGTTTTGTGTCTATAGGTGCATGCTTTGTTGAATGAGACACTTGTGAACATGAACAGAATTTGCACTTTCTGCTGGGTGTGTGGTCAGATTGCTGACGGCTGGTGCTACCTACTACCAAGTGAATGCTGGCAGCACAACTATCATCCACTTAGTTACCATGTGAATGTCGGGCAGTCTACCACGCAAATTTTGGGTTGTAATGTTATCATCCACTTAACTACCATGTGAATGTTAGGCTGTAATGTTATCATCCACTTAATTACCATGTGAATGTCAGGCTGCACAATTACGAACCACTTAACTACCATGTGAATGTTGGGTTGTAATGTTATCATCCACTCAATTACCATGTAAACGCTGGGCTGTACAATTACAAACCACTTAATTTAACTACCATGTGAATGCTGGGCTGTAAAGCTATGATCCACTTAATTACCTTGTGAATGCTGGGCTGTACAATTACGAACTACTTAACAACCAAGTGAATGTTGGGTTGTAATGTTATCATCCACTTAATTACCATGTGAATGTGGGCTGTACAACTATCCTCCACTTAATTACCATGTGAATGTTGGGCTGTACAATTACGAACCACTTAACTACCAAGTGAATGTTGAGCTATACAATTATGATCCCAGTTAATATGAGAATGCCAGGCTGTATCGTTATGATCCACTTACCCCAAAGTTCATGAGCATTCTCCAGAGGGTGTCAGACATGATCAGAGCGTGTTTTGCTCGGGTGACAGCCAGACAGAGCAAGTTGGCATCCTCCTCTTCCACACTGCGTATATCTAGAAGACAAGGAATTAAACAAACGTAAACATGCAAAAAACCCAAGAATTTTATATTTATATAAATGTATATATATATATATGTAAGTATAAATGCACACACACACATATATATTTATATATACACACATACATACATATACATGTATATATACTGAGAGAGAGAGACTCAGAGAGTGATGTAGATGTATACAGGTATAACTCTAACTTGTACACCCCCAGTCTGCCTTAGGGATACTTCTCACTAGATTTTAGGAGTGTATCACTTGGAGCTTCACCGCCTTGTTTCTGTTTGCCATCTTCTCTCTTGATTACAATTTTCAGGTTGAAGTACGGGTGGCTCGCAAGAAAGACTTGAAGAGTTCAACATGTTTGAAAATCTGAAGACTGCTGTACTTTTTTCCTTTCACCTCTGTGAAAGTTTGACAGTGGTAACAAAGCAGGTCTGGAGCATGTTTGCACGAAAAGGGCCAGTGCACGTCTCTGATTCAAGGGCCAAGGCATAGCCCTTCTTCTCTGACAAATGCCAAGGCCAAAAGTCAGTGCTCAGAATCCCGGAACTTGAAAATGTTGCAGAGAAGACACACTGATGGCTCCTGGCCTCAGTTTGTGATACTCTCCTAAAGATGTAGCCTATTATCAGAGCAAACAGCATTGCTGCCGATGAGATGCTAGCAAAAACATTGTCCACAATTTCCAGTAAGCAGGCAACCATGGAGGTTTGACCTAAGACAAAAATGGGTATGAATGAAAACATCAGCTTATCATCCAAAAGAAACCACTGCTTTTACACAGTAGAAAGGAATCAGACGACAAGCAGACAAAATTCATTGCCTGTTAACTTTTTCCCTGCCTGTCTTCCATCTACCGGCTCCAGTGCTATGCTCAATTCACAAGATACCGTCCAGCACTGGGCTCCACTGTCTTGAGTGCACAGCATCATATAAAACCCTTTTGTTTTAATTATTTTAAACTAAATCCAGGGAGCTGACATGGAACTTATCTATCCAAAACTGCCAGACATTGAACTTATCTATCCAAAACTGCCAGTAATCAAACTAGATAGAAGACCTGACCCAGAAAAAAAAAAAAACAAAAAACAATTGCCAATTATGCTGCGTAGGCAAGGGCTGCGCAATCATGCACATTGCGCTTGCACAGGTAAAGACCAGTTCTGCCGGTATATGCACATAAAGCATTAAAATAAGAAGTGCAAGAAGCGAAAAAAAACAAATCAAGCACACAGATGATTTAAGAGCTCCAATTTAACTGAGGGCGGCATGCATAAGAACAATGAATACTACAACTACTACCACTAAAAGGGCTTGGCGCCAGTAACACATCCACATGAAAGCTCAGAGCAAAGCGAGTTACTGGTAAATGCTTCTCAAGTCAACCTTTCATTCCCCTTTTCAAGTTAACAGGACCCTCATCAGGGGAAAAAAAAAGCACCACTGTATATAAAAACAAGGTGGTTTTGTGCCTGATACCACTCTCATACAAACAAACATGCAGTGGAAAAAACAAAATGGAAAGAAAGGCAATTACCAGCACCATAGCAGAGGGTGTCATCAATTGAAAGATTAGGGTGCAGAAAATGATCAGCGATCCTCACAGTGGGAACTCCAGACCCTTGGCATTGTGGACCATACTGAGCACCACATCTGCAACATCATACACTCCATCCTCACATCTGCAGCTATAACCAGTCGATCTTTACATCTGCAACTATCATACAGTCTCTACTCGCATCTGTGAGCATTACAAAGCCCATCCTTTACATCTGCAAACATCAAACAGTTCATCTTCACATCTGCAATTTCAGCAAACATGGTTTTCACATCTGCAACCATCACACAGTTGATCTTTGTTTCTGCAATCATCCGTCACTACGCACATCTGCAATCATCGGACAGATCATCTCCACATCTGCAGTCATCACACAATACATCTTCATATCCGAAGTCATCGCACAGTTCCAACTCCACATCTGCAATCATTACACAATAGAGCTTCAATCAGTACACACTTCATCTTCCAGCTGGCAACCATCACACAAAGTACACACTTCATCTTCCAGCTGGCAACCATCACACGAAGTACACACTTCAACTTCTAGCTGGAAACCATCACACGAAGTACACACTTCATCTTCCAGCTGGCAACCATCACACGAAGTACACACTTCAACTTCCAGTTGGCAACCATCACACAAGTACACACTTCATCTTCCAGCTGGCAACCATCACACGAAGTACACACTTCAACTTCCAGCTGGCAACCATCACACGAAGTACACACTTCATCTTCCAGCTGGCAACCATCACACGAAGTACACACTTCATCTTCCAGCTGGCAACCATCACACGAAGTACACACTTCAACTTCCAGCTGGCAACCATCACACGAAGTACACACTTCAACTTCCAGCTGGAAACCATCACACGAAGTACACACTTCAACTTCCAGCTGGCAACCATCACACGAAGTACACACTTCATCTTCCAGCTGGAAACCATCACACGAAGTACACACTTCAACTTCCAGCTGGAAACCATCACACGAAGTACACACTTCATCTTCCAGCTGGCAACCATCACACGAAGTACACACTTCAACTTCCAGCTGGCAACCATCACACGAAGTACACACTTCATCTTCTAGCTGGAAACCATCACACGAAGTACACACTTCAACTTCCAGCTGGAAACCATCACACGAAGTACACACTTCAACTTCCAGCTGGAAACCATCACACGAAGTACACACTTCAACTTCCAGCTGGAAACCATCACACGAAGTACACACTTCATCTTCTAGCTGGAAACCATCACACGAAGTACACACTTCAACTTCCAGCTGGAAACCATCACACGAAGTACACACTTCAACTTCTAGCTGGAAACCATCACACGAAGTACACACTTCAACTTCTAGCTGGCAACCATCACACGAAGTACACACTTCAACTTCTAGCTGGCAACCATCACACAAGTCCATCTTGGCATCTACAACATTATACAGTCTTCACATCTGCAGTATTATGCAGTCTGCACATCTACATCATCATAGAATTTTCACATCTGCAGCATGATACAATCTTCTGCATCATCATAGAATTTTCATATCTGCAACATGATACAATCTTCAACATCATACACTCTTCACATAGCAACATCAATTTTATTATAATAATGATACAGTCTTCATATATGCAACATCATCTGCAACATCAGTCTTCACATCTACAGCATCATTCATTCAGTCTTCACAACTACAGCATCATTAATACAGTCTTCACATCTGCAACATGAAACAATCTTCACATCTGCAACATCATTCATACAGTCTTCACATCTGCAACATGATACAATCTTCACATCTGCAACATTATACATACATTCACATCTGCACCATCATACATACAATCTCCACATCTGCAACATCATTCATATAGTCTTCACATCTGCAACATCATTCATACAGTCTTCACATCTGCAACATCATATAGTCTTCACATCTGCAACATCATACCGTCTCCACATCTGCAACATCATACAGTCTCCACATCTGCAACACCATTCGTATAGTCTTCACATCTGCAACATCATACAGTCTTCACATCTGCAACACCATACAGTCTTCACATCTGCAACATCATACCGTCTCCACATCTGCAACATCATACAGTCTCCACATCTGCAACATCATACAGTCTTCACACCTGCAACACCATACAGTCTTCACATATGCAACATCATACAGTCTTCACATCTGCAACACCATACAGTCTCCACATCTGCAATATCATTCATACAGTGTTCACATCTGCAACACCATACAGTCTTCACATCTGTATGAAGTCATTCTGTCCATCTTCAGCCATAAACAGACATGGGATTTCACTCATTAAAAAAAAAATAAAGAAGAAATTTCAAATGGTGGAATTGCTGAAGCCCCAAAAGAGGAAAGAGGCTGGTGTTCAGGCGCTGGTAGATGCAGGGGCAAGACCCCGTTGGGGAGTCAGAGAGAGTATGCTCCCTTGCATTTCAGCATTTGAAAGGCAAAAAAAAAAGAAAAAAAAGAAAAAAAAGGCCTCTCCTTGGATGCAAAATCAATTTAGTGCTCCAGATTCTTCTTTTTAATGAAGTTGCATAGAACTGTTGACTAAACATGGTAATACCTTCACAATACAGAAGTTATACAAACAAGCTCCCTCCCTGTTAGTTGAGTGAGAGAGAGAGAGAGAGAAAATCACATCCAAGTGTTGCATTTATTGTAAGTATTGCAGAGTCGGTCTTACTTTGAGATGTTCTGATTTATTTATCTGGGTTTTTATTTTTTCCCTTCACACCTACCTGTCCAAACAAATGCCTCATGCCATGCTTTGGCGTGTCAGCTGTTACCAACATTCGCTTTAACGTGCATTCGTGCCTGAATTAGCGTTTTCTCACTACTTCTTGAGACTTTAGTGTATCTAAAAATGGGTTTCTTTTTTCAACAGAGTATCATCCACAAAAACTTGAGTTTTGTGGTCAACTTTCGAGTATGACTCAATGTAATTTCTTTTTTTCCCCATTCAATTCTAGTCCTCAAATTTTGGGCCTGTGAATCGACAGGATTCTCCTAGCTGCATCGAATTCGAAACAACACATAGGTGTCTTCAGGCTAGCCAGTCCTTCAGCCCTCCCCATTCTTCTTGCCCTCTGAGTGTCTCACAAGTAATTCTGAGCCAGGGCAGCATACGGTCTTGTCAGGGAAGTTGTCATACCCTCAACCATGCTCCACACCCATGGGTTTCCTGTCAGGACTTCTACAACAGAATGTGGATGAACAGTGCAACCCTGATCGGCTTGGGCTGGGAGGACAGGATGATCACGGCAAGGACCATTTCGAAGTTGTGAGTCTTGGGCGTGTTCTGTGAGTCACAGTGTGGATGGACAAAAGGTTTAATTTGTTGATTTTACAGAGAAGCCTTCTACGCCTGGTCGGTTCTTTTTCAGAGTGACTTGATTTTTGCTGGGTCGGTTGTCCAAGGGACACTACCCTTCTCTTATTGTCACTTTACCCCTTCCTCACGTCAGGAAACCTATTTAATTTTAACTTAAGTCTAGTGTTTGAGGTTTACAACCAAGTTGGAAAAAAAAAAGAAATAAGATTGATAATGACAATGTGATTGATAATAAGAATAAGTGAAAAGGGTCTTAGTATCAAGACATACAACAAAGCCTTGTGTCATCCCCCCCCCCCCAAAAACAACATTAGGTGGCCAGTCATATATCCCAGAAGTTTATATGCTTCAGGTTCTAGGGCAAGGTCACCTCCTTTGAGGTGCTGCCTGCCTGTCCCTTTCTCAACCCTTGGTTTTTACAAGAGCGATGGATACAGTGGTGATGGTAGTTAGGCAGAGTGCCTCTTCCTTAGCTTTCAAATACCTAGATGACCTTCAGAAGAATGCGGGTCGCCTTTCTTTCTGGCTCAGGACCTTTCAGTTCCTCATGCATGTCCTTCAGGCTTGACTGTCAACTAAACACGTGTTGACAGTCTTTGCAGGACTTTCAGCTGAACATGCAGTTTAACTCGGGTCAGAATACCGCCCTTCTCCCAGGTGTGTGTGGAAAGTTTGTTTGGAGTCATCCAGTCATGTAGGCTTGTATTTACTCTGCACCCTGTGTTCAGGCCATAGCTGGTCTCGTCTCTGCAGCTTTGGAGCTGGTTCCTCTGAACCATTTTTTTTCTTCCTCTTCAGTGGGCACTCGGCTGCACACTGAGTTAGTTCACTGGAGTGTGTTGCTTCTCTTCACATCAACCAGTCCTCTCTGCGATTCCATCAGGGATGAACCAGGCCAGGCTGAAGTCTTGCTTCTCTGTCGTCACACATGATCCTTGGAACATAAGCACTTCTGTTGAAGAGGACACCTCAGTTTCTAGAGGTCAGAGTTTGGTCTACCAAGGGGTCATGATAACGCAGACAGACCTGTTTACCCTGAAACTGCTGGTGGTGAAATTTTCAACTAAACCTACTGTAGTTTCAACAGAATATATATATACATCTTCCAAATTTTTGTAAAAACAGGAGGGGTGGGGGGGTGTGGGGGATGGGGTTGGCTGGTTCATTTTTAACTGTGGGCATTACACAGCAGAGGGTAGACAGTAGAGGGATAACTGAGCTTACTAATACAGTACCTACCACAGTACTAATTACTTTCAAAACTGATTCACTGGCATGTTCTGACACAAATTCAGGCTCTCTCCCCAATAATTCTTTTTTCATATTTTAGAACCAGTAGTCCCTGATATTGCTCAAACATCATCCAGACGCGACAGCATGCACAAGGTAGCAAGAGTTGTAGCTCTTTCGTCACAGTGCACAAACACAATGGTTAACCCGTTCACTGCTTGAAAATGTTACAAACAAAGGCTTTCCCAGTGCCAGGAAAATCTAATGATTTGGGGGTAATAATTAACAAAAAATTCTAGCTCAGAAACTACAAAAGATATAACAATGAAATATATATGATTTTTGAAGGAAATTGAATGAAGATTTTGAATCTGGGCTTCTTTTGTTTTAATTTTGATAATAAAAAAATATTTAGGCATTTAGATTTGGATAGATTTTTTTGCACGATCAAAAACATATGTATTTACCACTACAGCTCCACATCCAAAAAAGAAAACACAGCAAAAAAGTTGAAAATAAAGTTTGTATTGTCACACTACACATGTAAATGAAAGTAAAACAGTTTAGAAGTCTATCAAGACGCTCACACTCTATGCAGACAGGTCAGTCCACGACCACGCCCCCCTCCCCCCACCACGCCCCCTTGCTGGACTTCAACCCTCTCTTTCACTCCTCCTCTTCTCCTACCTTTCCCTCTGCCCCGTGTCACACCGCGAGCAGGCCACGCTCCCCTCTCGCGCTGACTATCACATCACTGGCCACTGGCACGCAGTGCAGAGTACACACTAGGCGAGCTCGTTCGACGCTGGCAAACCAGTCAGCTGAACACACACTGAGGTCACACAGCCCGACTCAATAACTGACAAATACGGTCGGCAATTCCATCACAATCATCATCTCACCTTCATGCTCGAGTAAGTCGCTGAATAAAAGATTATTGTCTTTGTCAAAAATGATTAGCAGAGCCTGCTCAGCTGTGTAAATACGTTGATTTGGTCGCTACGCTTGTCGAAGGTTGCGCCGCCATCTTTGCAAGCGAGATGAAGTGCTGGCTGGTCATCCAGTCAGTGATGAGAATAAATGGGCTTTCCCCTCACGTGTGGTCATTTGCATATCATTTTAATACTACAGACATATAAGGCTTACTACGCACACTCTATTTGAGTCCGTTGATAGAAATAGTAACGAATGAAAATTCAAGAAAAATGCATGACGTCAGTGGATGGCCCATAGGCACTGGGAAAGCATTTTTACTTTGGCGTCAGCTGTCGGCTTATAGGCACTCTTCGGGTTAAACAACTACAGCTCGAGATCTTTACCTCAAGATTTTTTTTTTTGATTTTTATTTTTCAGTTCGCCATATTCATAATATTTTTTTACCAAACACATGTGCAAAATATGTGAAATCATATAGTAAAACACGTCTGCATAACTGTTCAGGAGACAAAAGCAGTGTTTCAAGAACTGAAGTCTTGGTCTCAGGTCATAAATAGGGATACAGTGACTATTTGTTCAGGTACTATCACAGTGGTGGCACATATGAGCAGTCAAAGGAGATGTCATTTCACTTTTTCTAAAGTCTTTTAACAACTTTGCGACCTCACTCCTGTTCTTTCAGTTCCAGGAGTTTTCCGTCTCCAGAGACTTTTTAACGTTTCAGCCAACTTCCTTTGTTCTCCACTGGGTGGATGCCGAAATCTGTCCATCTTTACTTTGATGTTTCAGACCTGGGGCTCTCCTTTTCTGAATCTTTTTGCAGCTATACGGAACAGCTTCTGGTCTTGGTGCTTCTCGTGCCAGATGCCATGAGTCCTTGGCATAACTCAAAAACAAACACAGATGTGGAGAAGACATTCAAACTGAGGTCACCACGCGAGGAAGGCAAGAGAGGCCACAGAATCTGAGACTTTTCTTTATGCTGATCAGTGAGGAGACAGATGATATTATGGAGTTCCATTCTGATCCGAGACTGCATGACATGGCTGTACTCTTATGCTAACTTCTACAGTAAATCCCAGCCACAACCAGGCCCGAGAGATACAGACACCTGCAACATTGGTCAGGTTGTTTGAGGGGCTCTCAGAGATGAATCCGTTATGTGGAAGAAACCCTACTGCATAGTTCTAGCCTTCCTAACTGAGACCATAGCAGACTACACTCTGGGTAGGAACAGATTAGGACAGAAAAATCCCACAAATGTGTGGCTCTGATGGAATCGAATCTTCAAGCTCCTAAAAATCTGCTACGCCATCGTGGCACAAGATTAATAGAACCAGCTCTTGTCATTCATTTCAATCAGCATTCTAGATCTACTGAAGTGATTTCATGAAATTGGAGCACGCTTTTCATTATAACAAAGACTTAGCAAGTTTTACTGATGTAAAGTGCTTATGAATTCAAACACCGCAGTTAGGCCTAAGAAAAAGGAGCTCAATAAGTTCATATTAAAACTGACCTTGTGTTGACCTTGTACATCACAGCTGCTTACGTCACTGAAATTATTTATCAAGATTTCACATTCTAATAACACACAGTACATGACCTTGAAAAATGAGAAAAAAATACACAACAAAACAAACCAAACAAAAAAAAAGCCAAACAAAACCTGAAACCAATGTCAAGCTCTCGACCAACCAGCCAGACCCATCTTCTCCCAGTTCACCTCCACCAGTTGGCTTAAAAAAAAAAAACCCATCCCCCGGTTTGCTCAGGCCAGGGACAACAGAGATCTATGGGTTAATTCTGTGTGTATTCTTAACCACAACAACCACCACAATAACAACCTGCTTGCTGTATGTCCACGATGGTCCTGGCCTCGATCTTGTCCAAAAGGTCTGGCAAACGGTGGCAGAAGGTGTGCACAGCGCGAATCTTGGCCCCCATCTCAACGTCTAAAGTTTTCCATGCGTAGCGCTGCAGCTCTGCCAGGTTCTTGAAGCAGGCGACGAACTTGTCGTTAATCTTCAGGTTTCCTGTTGGAAGGAAAGTAAACCTAGTGTCTTGAAACAGTGTCATATAAAATCTTCTCAACATCTTTTCTTTTTTTTTTCTTTTTTTTTGTTGTGAAATGATCAAGTCCCTCTTTTGACAGTGCACCACTTGTAACATGATTTCATCATCAACAGCTGGCCATAGAAATTCTGTCAGCCATTTTCCACGTAGTTTTGCTCTGTGTCTTCCTAAATTGACTCTCTGTTGTTGGGGGCATTCTGTTTCCTTCTTGTCAAACTTAAAAACCAAATCACTGGCACAATGTCGCTTCTTAAGACTGGAGAGCCAAAAGACATGCCTATACCACACCCTGGTTTCAATGTGACAATTATTTACTTACAAAGAAAAAAAAAATCAAGGGGGTCAGGTTCCATGCAAAAAACTCATTTCCAAATTATCAGGGGGTCACAAAAATGTTTAGGGGTTAACTTCATAACTGCTCGAAAATAAACTGAAAACACACACCAATACATATGAGCGTGCTCTTGTTAGCTCACACACATAATCACACAGACACAAATGGCATAATCACACAGACACAAATGGCAATGAAAAGAGTTGCTAGTAATAATAAAGTTAAGGAACAATTTAGATTATGCTGAACACTATTCATTCAGATCCATGTTCAAATGTTAGGAAAGTGTTATCAACTAGAATGAATAAATGTGAGCACGTACAGTGATATAGTATCAGGATTTAAAGAGTGAAAAGGAAATTTTTGTTCTAAAATTACGTTTAATCTAACATACTTACCATGGCTCACTAATGCAATAAGCAGCAGCAATTTGCTATCCCTGCCTCGTATACAATAAAGTCCGTATGGACAACAAAACCGCTGAAAGGGCCTCATGCCTTGTGCATGCTCAGATCAATCCTCTTTTCGAGGTATATAAAACCCTGACTGAGAACTCCTGATGGAACCAGGAAGGCGGGGAGGTAGGGAGGGCCTCTGCGTGAGCCACGATAAGTATGTTAGATTAAACGTAATTTTAGAACAAAAATTTCCTTTTAATTACACATACTATACCGTGGCTCACTAATGCAGAGTCGCACTACCTGGAAGGAGGGCTCACCTGGTTACCATCTGGAGGAGCGAGAAGAGCCAGAGCGTGTGGCGGAGATGGGGTGTTGAGCCACCACAGCTGATGCGATACCCCTAGACCCATCATCGCGCAGATGAGAAACGCCGCGCAGGTAGAAATGGAAGAAGGTGCCAGGGAACGCCAATATGCAGCATTCAAGACACTCTGAATGCTGGCATTATGGGCTACTGCCATCGACAAAGTCCACGCTCGAATCTCATGAGGTCTTGGTGAGAAGAGGAACTTCAGAGAACACTCCCTGATGGGCTCGTAAGGGGGGAGCCTGAGGGAGGAGAGGACTAAGAAAAGGCCCCACGCCGGGGTACGGTGGGGGCTTCGGGTCTCCTGTAGAGCTGCTCCTCTGACCAGATCCTGCAGAAGAGGGTTGTCCACGAAGGAGGGGCCCCCTAACTGGCGGATAGTGGTGCAAACAGCCGCCCTGTGAACCTTAACAGAGGAGGCAGAAAAGCTTTTTCTCCGATGAAAGAAAAACTAGGTAGTTCGCCAACTGACATTGAGAGGGAGAATGGGGAAACACTGCATGGTTGGAGCACCAAGAAAGCCAGCCATTCCAGTGGACACTGTAGACACTTTGGGTGCCTGGCCTGTGGGCGTGTTCCACAAGGCTGATTACTGCAGCCAGGCGTGAAGATGCAGCACATCTGGACTGGCATGTGGAATGCCTGACCATGGCTGAAGCAGGGACTTTGCTTTAAGGCAAGCTTTATCGGAGGCATGTGAGACAGGTGTAACAGTTCTGGAAACCACGCTTGTGCCGGCCAGCGGGGAGCCACAAGAATCAGCGTGGCTGCATCCTCCCTTGCTTCGCGGAAAATTTTCCCTGAATGGGGAATGGGGGAAAGGCATAGCCTGTCAGTCCGGACCAAAGGATGGACAGGGCATCCACAGCCCAAGCTGCCGGATCCAGAACTGGAGAGACATACAGCTGAAGACGGTGGTTGAACCAGGTGGCGAACAGGTCTTTCTGTGGTTTGAACCACACAGTCCAGAGTGGTTCCAGGACTGAGTGGACGATAGTCCATTCTGATGGAAGAACCATGTGCGACCTGCTGAGGGAGTCCGCGAGAATGTTGATCTTCCCGGGAACGAGCCTGGCCAAGATCCGGATGGAATGATCCTCGCACCAAAGGAGAAGCTGTTCCGCCCTCAGGGACAAGGAGTGAGAACGAGCCCCCCCCCCCCCCCCCCTTGTTTGTTGATATAACACGCCACAGTCATGTTGTCGGTGATGAGGAGAACATGTTTTCCCTTCAGGAAGGGAAGAAACTCCTTGAGGGCTTGGAACACTGCTTCCAACTCCAGCCGATTGATATGCCAGGATCCCATCTCCAGGGACCATTGCCTGGCCACCGTCAGAGAGCTGACATGGGCACCCCACCCGGACTGGGTTGCGTCTGTGAACAGGTCCTCCTGCGGAGGAGGGGGTGTGATGGGGACTCCCTGAGCCAGCCAGGACTGGGAGTGCCATTGGGCCACCGGTGATTGGAACCACTGACCCAGAGGGACTGGAAGGTCCCACGACTGCAACGCCTGAGACCAATGCCTCCGAAAGAGGCGTTGAAACTGGCATTTGTGCAGTCGTCCGAGGGGCACTAAGGGGCCAAGGACTCCATCAGACCTAGAAGAGAGGCCAGCTTTCTGGCTGGAGCCTGATCCAAAGAAGGAGATGGGCCAAGAGGTGCGGGAGACGAACGAGACGTTGGGGGATTGGAGAGACCAACCACTTAATGCCCAGAAACTGAAACTGCTGCGACGGGATGAGATCGGACTTCTCCTCGTTGCGAACAGATCCCAGCTGCTGACAGAGGTCTAGAACCTGGACAGCTTGCTGGGAGCACAGAGTGCTGGAAGAGGCAAGGAGAAGCCAATCGTCGAGATAGGCCTCAAGACGAATTCCTCTCTCCCGAACGTGCATGCAAAGCTCCCAGGCCACCTTCGTGAAAACCCAAGGGGCCGGGGCTAGACCAAAGGGAAGAGCCCTGAAGTGAAAAAGCCGGTTTCTCCACACGAAGCGGAGATACTTCCTGTCCGTTGGGTGGATTAAGAGATAGAAGTAAGCATCTTTCAGGTCGATGGATACCGCCCAGTCACCGGAGTGCATGGCATCGCGGATTGACATGGGAATTTCCCTCCGAAAATGGAGGACGAGAAGAAACCTGTTCAATGGCGAGAGGTCTAGAACAGGTCTCCATCCTCCAGAAGCTTTGGGGACCACAAAAATGCGGCCATAAAAGCCCGGAGAGGAATGGATGAGGACTTCCTTTGTGGCTCCCTTGGTAATAGCGAAAGGACCTCCTGGTCCAAGGCCTGAGAGGCCGCTAGATCCCGAGGAGGAGCGAAAGGAGGAGGGAAGGGAGTGAGCGGAGCCTTTACTGCACCCCAAGGAGGGGGGGCGAAACCCCAACCTGATCACCCGCAGAGCCCAGTGGCTTGCGGGAAGCCACTCCCAGGCACCTAGGTGCCTGGACAGACTGCCCACAGGATCGCCCTATGGGAAGGGATAAGTACACTGGTTGGGGGTAAGTCATTGGGGGTGGGCCGTCTGAGACGAGGAAGGCTTCGGATCGCCTGCCGGGCCTGAGCCCGACCCCTGCTGGGTTGTTTGACACGGACCCCCGGGGTCCAATGACCTTCGTCCCTTGGACTGAGAGGGACCCAGTGAGGAGAAGGGCGCTGGCGCCTTGCGCTTGGTACCGGGGCAGGGGGCCTGAGTGAAAGGCGAGGTACGCGTAATATCGGCCTGGCTCTTAATGGTCGCCTGCACATGGTTCCCGAAAAGAGAACCCGACTTGACCGGCAAGGCTCTGAGAGAGGTGCGGGCAGAGGTAGAGCGGGCCACAGAAGATGCCAATAGGACAGCATCTCTTCTCGCTAGGACTGAGTTTAGATGAAGCCTAGCGAAGGCCCAGGCCGAATATTTAAGCCCTTCAGCCATGGACTGGATACGGGCCACCACTGCCAATGGGTCCGCGGACTGGCGGATGGCAAAGGACTCTGAATTGGGATCCTTAAGGGCAGACACTGTCCCCCTGAGAAGGAATCCATGACTGAAATGGCTTCCAACCCCCTTCCAGCCGACTCTCCCCACTCGGCAAGGCAGCGCTCTGAGAGGGCCACCTGCCGAGTGTGCGATTTAGAACTCTCTTGGACCAGGAGGAGGTCCTCCTGGGAGAGGGGGAGAGTGGCTTCCGGAATGGTGTCATTTACCAAGAAGGCCTCCTTGGCAAATGGAAGCCTCTCTGGCTTGAGAAATTTCCCACATGCCAGCACTCCAGGTAAATCAGGGATGGAGCCAGGTGTGACGTCCTGAGCCTCCGTGCCCCTGACTTATTTGGGCCCTCCTCATACAGTCGGCTACCATTACCGTCTCCTTTAAAAGAAAGGAGGGCTAGCTGCCAGTGGGTGAGACCCCAGGGCGAGTTCCGCTGCCGAAGGGCAGGGGGCCCTGACCTCCCATGAGGACGACACCGCCTCCGGGACAAGGGAAGCCAGGAAGACCACCGAGTCCCAGAAGGAATAAGAACCGTGCGACTGGCCCTCGTCCTCCGACTCCGAATCCACCAGGTCGGAGCCACAGACTGAGGGGGTGACAGCCCTTGGCAAAGCGGTGCGCGGCGAAAGTCCAGACAGGCCCGGGCTGGCTGATTCCCCAGACACTCCGGGGGAGGGATCGGCCGTCAGGTGGGGCCTGGGAGGAAGAGGCCTGCACTGGCGGAGAGCTGGGCATAAAACTCGCCACCAGGGAAACCCGAAGCAGGGGGCTGTGGAAAGCCCATGGTCGGGGGATACTGCCATTGGGCCCATGGCGCCCAAGGCAAAGTGGCCCTGACCCCGTGATAGGGGGGGCTGATGCTATGGCTGCTGGCCCAACCCAGTAAATGGGGGGCCTGATGCGCCAGTCCCCTGAGGGACGCCCTGAAATGAGGGCGAAACCCAAGTGTTCTGCCCAAAAGAGGGGGGCAGAAACATGAGGTGGGGGAAGGGAAACAACTGGGCCTGAACGAGATTCAAGCCCTTGAGCGGGAGTTGCTTCCCTTGGGTCGCATACCAAGCGAGAGGGAGAGGTAGACGTGAAGTCTACCTCATTACCCCACCCCTGAGCCTCCGTTGTCGAGGGCTCGAGCATCTTCGATTCTGCCATGGGAATCGAACTGTGTGCAGTAGAACCGCAGCTGAACTGGACACAGGATGCAGTAACGGGAACGACAGAACAGCAGCTGAGTCGATCGCCATTAGGGGGACAAAGGGACAGGATCGACAGAACCGCAGCTGAGCCGATCACCGTGCTGTGGCTGCTGGTCCAACCCAGAAAATGGGGGACCTGATGCGCCAGTCCCCCGAGGGACGTCCTGAAATGAGGGCGAAACCCAAGTGTTCTGCCCAAAAGAGGGGGGCAGAAACATGAGGTGGGGGAAGGGAAACAACTGGGGCCGAACGAGATTCAAGCCCTTGAGAGGGAGTTGCTTCCCTTGGGTCGCATACCAAACGAGAGGGAGAGGTAGACGTGAAGTCTACCTCATTACCCCACCCCTGAGCCTCCGTTGTAGAGGGCTCATGCATCTTCGATTCTGCCATGGGAATCGAACTGTGTGCAGCAGAACCGCAGCTGAACTGTACACAGGATGCAGTAACAGGAACGACAGAACCGCAGCTGAGTCCATCGCCGTTAGGGGGACAAAGGGACGGGATCGACAGAACTGCAGCTGAGCCGATCACCGTCACGAATTAAGGGCTGCGAGAAAGCTCGCTGTCACAACAACAGAACCCCAGCTGAGTTGAAGTTAACCCTTGGAAAAAGAAGAAGAAGAAGAAGAAAAGAAGAAGAGAGAAAGTGACGCTGAAGGGAGAGGAGGTTTTGGCGTGGCCAGAGACAAAGAGCCTGCCGGCGAGACGCAGGAATCAAATGACGAAACCTTCTTAACTCTCGCCTTACCACCCAATCGCTACACGTACGTTTCTCCCTTAAGTGAAAACATAAGCAAGGACACCAAAGAACAGCAACAACGATCGAGCGATCGTGAGAAAAGCAAAATATACTTAGCTGCTCGTGTACACGAGGCTTAACGGGAAAAGGCTGCTGAGAAAAGAGGATTGATCTGAGCATGCGCAAGGCATGAGGCCCTTTCAGGGGTTTTGTTGTCCGTACGGACTTTATTGTATACGAGGCAGGGATAGCAAATTGCTGCCGCTTATTGCATTAGTGAGCCACGGTATAGTATGTGTAATTAAACTCGGTATGTGGGATGTCCTCTTTGATTGTCATCACAGAATTTCCACTACGCAAGCCATTTCCATCAGTGCTGAACACTAGGAACAAACTATCCAACCAATCTTTGCAAGACAACGATAATTTCTTAATGTCTGGTAAACTATACCAAACTTTTTTATGCCTTCTGTTTTTGACCTAAATTCCAGTGTGTCTGATGGGAATTTCATACATTAGAGACGCACATCTGTGCGTAGCACATTTGTGTTAAGAACGATCACTGGTTTCAGAAAACAGGAAGAGGACTGTGGAAATGAGGCCAAATTGTACAATGCAAAAACAGTCAAAGACTTTCCAAATATTGCCCAGTGAGCTATCACCTATGAGCAACATGTTCTGTTTCACTACAACTTTGTTATTCATTCACCAGCACTGAAATTGATTCCCTGCTTTATCTGCAGGGGCCTGTTATGCTGCTGTGCTGAACATCTCATATTCAACAATACAACAAAAACTGACGATCAAATCAAACAGTTTGAGAACGCAATTTGGACTGCGCTAGCAACTCAATGAGAGAAAGATGGAGAGTCTGCTATCAAAAACAGAAGACATAAGTAAGTTTGGTACAGTTCACCAGACACTGAAAAAGCATCGTAGTCATCTGTTCCCTCACTAAGGAAAGCGAGAAAACTGAATGATGTCTGAATATGATTCATAAGTGAACTTACGAAGGGCGATCACTCTGTCAGACAAACTGGTTATGAAGGTGTGACTGGTTATGAAAGCATGGTTACCTCCCTGCTCTCCCAATCGTGTTTTTTGAGGATCCTGATAAGATAGTGATGTTCCACACTACGTAGAGATTTAATGCTTTTGTTTCGACAGGTAGGTGTGAGAAAAATGGGCATTCACAGACCTGTGTGATCAGCAGTGTTCTGAGAGCTATCAGTTTCTGTTCACATGGTTAACATGCCTCTTACTAAATTCACTTTCATCTTTGAAGGACAGAAAATGCAACAGAGAAAAATTGTATACGAAAGAGAGCAAGTCAAAAAACAGGGGCCCCTGAAACTAAAGTTTTGCCCCAAAAAACCTGTAATACATAAAGCTTGTCAAGAATATTCTGCAAATACATTTTTTTTTTTTTTTTTTTGGTCTTACCAGCACATACATACCCTTCTTCCTGTCCTCTTCTGACAGGCTAAGGGTGTATATGTCCCTCAGAGTGGACAGACCCAAGCTATCCAGTCCCTGTCACACAAATCACAAAGAAGATAAGATAACAAAGGCAACCTAAACTGTCCAACCCCTATCACGCAACTCCCGTAGACGGGAGATCACAAAGACGTCCAAAGCCATTCAACCCTCATCATACAAACCACCAGAGGGAGTGAACATTACACAGACAACTCAACCCACTCAATCTCTGTCACACAAACCACCAGAGGGGAAAACATTACACAGACAACTCAACCCACTCAATCTGTGTCACACAAACCACTACAGGAGAAAAGATCACAAAGACAGCCCAAGCCACTCAACCCCTGTTACACAAACCACTACAGGAGGAAAACCACAAAGAGCGAAGCCACTCAACCCCCGTTACACAAAGCACTACTGAAGGAAAGATCACAAAGACAACGTAAGCCACTCAACCCCTGTCACACAAACCACTAGATGGGAAAAGATCACAAAGGCAGCCCAAGCCATCCAATCTCTCAAGCTTATTCTGTCAAGCTTATTCTCTCTTCTGTTAAATCTGGAGAATTTTCTGTTCTTTGTGTTACCACTGACACAGACATGTGATTTTGCACTTCATGCACTTGGCACATTTGCTAAGCTCATGTAATCAGTAAAACTGCAGTGATTGTAGGTTCTGACTACCATTTCAAAGGAATGATTTTGTTTTCTATGCTAAAAATCGTGCTCAGTTGTTCATCAAAGGTTCAAGGCATTCACTCTTCACCAACTTTGTCATTACCCTTATGATCTTGAGGGGTCTCATCTATCATCTTATTTGGTGTAGTTTCTCTACCACGTATATTGCTTGAACACATACAAGCAGACACAGACACACAGAGGCATGCACTCACAAGCAAACACACACACATGCATGCACACACACACCCTCAACATATCTACAAACGCACATGGATGGACAGCGAGATGATGGTGATGACACAACCTTTTTTTTTTTTTTTTTTTTTAACACATGTATGGGGAGAGAATCGTGGGTTTGCAGTCAAGAGGAAAGATCATTTCTACTCTCAGAAGCAAAGCCATGAACAATTCCAGAAGACGTACCCCAACAATAGCAACCCTCTTGTGCGATGCAGTTCTAGTAGCCGCCCTGACTGCTCAAGAAACAGAGTGAAGTTGGTGTGACACAACACGGCCTCTTGTCCCACCTGCTTCTCCATTGATGGTGCCTGAAAATGTCAACAAGTCACTTCTATCACACCGTTTTCCTTTTTTTTTTCCTAAAAAAGAGAGTATAATTACACATTTAAGGTGATTTTCAGTGCCTGTCTCATCCAGACATGTATACCCCAAAATCTTCCATCAGGAAGAGATGATCCTTGAATCAGGAACAAAATGAAATTTTCAAGAATGTTGCTGAACATATATATTCTTACAATTGAGATGTTGGGCAAATGTACACATATCCACGTTTACACTCATATCATCACGGCCATCATAAACTCAATGAAAAAAATCCCACTTGCAGATCACGCTCACACTAAAGCTTCTCCCTTTCTGTCCTTGCTGTGAACATGGCTACCATTCACTGAATTATTTCCTGAAGGACTGGCCAGGTGGATTTTGTTTATCTGTTTGTTTTTCCGCAGAGGGATTCCATGTCCATCTACTTCATCACTCTTGCACATTCTGATTTGCTTGCTGTAGCTAACTGTTCAGTGTTGTTTTTAATTCGACTCATTCTAGTTTCCTCCACAGCTGGATATGGACTTAGGCCAGTGTGCCATTCGTCCACCCGTGGAAAAAAAAGGTGTGCCCATTTATTTTTTATTTGTTTCTACTTATTTCTTAACTTGTGTCCCTGTAACAGTCATCGTTTTTGTGCTTTTCCAATGCAGCTGTTCCATGATGAAGGGCATGTCTTTCTGATCTTTCACGTTGAGAGACAAACAAATTTCATCACACCAAATCACTCTTAATTTACATACAAATCCCTAATTCCAGTTCTGAAATCCTGCTAATACTGGACAACTGTTGTCTTGGATGTGCAAAACAATCCAATCTTCTCTTTTCTTCTTCTCCTCGTTCGCCATCCCGTTACACTACACTACAATCCAATCTGAATCATACCTGATGAACACAGGATATCTTAAGATGAACAGTAATCATGCGAGTTCTCTTGTTGCTTCAGTGGAGATCATAAGATCCAACTTTTTTTTAGAAAGAAATTTTACCACTTAAGTAGTTTTGTGCTATACTTACCTATCCGAACAAATGGTACATTCCTACTCAGTGAGGAACACTGCCATTTTCTTTCTTTTTTTAAAAATGTTTTATCAGAATCCCCAACAAAACAAAACTGGGAGAGTATGGAACCAGCCTTGCCACCATAACTGTGAGGCTGAAAAAGTGATCACCCTTAGTGAGTTCACTTTGTTGCACCATACTGAGTTCACTTTGTTGCACCAATTCAAACACAGTACAGTTTTTGCACTTTTCGAGGCCAAGCAGGGAGGTAGGAGTTGTCCTAGTGTTTGGGCAGGTCAGTACATTATAAAACCACTTTTAGTAGTAAAATTCCTTTTTCAAATACTTGCCTGTCAAAACAAATGCCAGAATGCTGACAGCAAAAGCCACCTCACGGCTGAAAGCTTTCAAACACACATACACACACAAGCATGCACACACGCACGCACGCACACACACACACACACCACACACACACACACACACACACCACACACACACACACACACACTCTCACACACACACACACACACACACACACACACACACACACACTCTCACACACACACACACACACACAAAGCATACACACACACACACGCACGCACATGGCGCGTGCACACACACACACACACACACACACACACACACACACACACACACACACTTACCACCAATCCAATGACCCACAATGTTCTTGGCTGTTTCATGTTTCAAGTTCTCCTGTATTGTGTTAGCCACATGAGCAATTTCAGGGCCAAATCGGAATGACTGCACACAATAGTAAAACTATGTGAGAAATAAAGTTTCTGGCTATCTACCAATCCCTGACCTTGGTCCAAATCAGGGTGACTGCATAACAGTAAAATTCCGTGAGAAAGAAATTGTTTGGCAGTCTCCAAATTCCCTATTGTGGCTCAAACTACATATCATAAAATCATATGTGAACACGTTACCGAGCCATCTTTCAATTCCAGATTATGATTTAAATCAGAATGACTGCACAATCATAAAACCGTATCAGAAGAAAATATTTGGCTGTCTACCATTTCCTGACCTTCAGTTCCAAAACAGCACATATATATAGCAACTATCATGTGGGTGAGAAAGAAAGAGGGAGGGAGGGAGGGAGGGAGGGGGGAGAGAGATAGAGAGAGAGAGAGAGAGAGAGAGAAATGAAAATTAAAAAATTCTCAATCTATATGGAAAATTATGAACATTTTCATAATTTTTTTCAGCTTTTCTGTCACAATTTGAAATGATTAAAAAAAAAAGTTTAAAAAAAAAAGAACAGTTGAACAATCAAACAACAAACAAACAAACTTTGCTTGCACAGGGTAAAAATGCATTCGCTCACCTGCGTGAGGTAGAAGATTTTATCAGCATGCATGTCTTCCATGACATTCACAGCACCACTGAAGGCACAGGTCTGCTGGTGCCGGTCACCGACAAAGATCATGGGTTGCACCTGACGACTCAGGATATCCACAATAGCTTTTGTGGACAATAAAAGGTGATATTAAAAGGTGATCAATGTAAAGGCAAATGACAACAAAACTGTATGGACACTGGTCACCTTGTTGTTACTCTTTCAAAGTTCAGTTCTGCAAATTTGTGACTGTTCCTTCCTCCCCCCCCCCTCCCCCACATCAAACACCTGGAGTTAAATAGATACAGGTGTGCCACAAGATCTTAGTGACCAGGCTGGAAAACTGATGAAAACTGTTTCTCAAAATTTTACTGGCCTGAAAATGGGGAGTTTGTATTATACTCTCTGTTTGGCTAGTATACTTACCATGTCAGACCATAGCATTCCACGGCAGTTAGTCAGCTCTGCCAGGCTGAAGTTTTTGTGTGGCTAATGCAGTAATAAGACAGTCACGTGACGCCCACCCTACTTCTGCCATAGGAAGAAGCCGGTGTAAACTTCCTGTACCTCATTCACGAGGCCTGCACGCAAGGTAACCCCGAGAACCTTGGCGCTAGAGGGGAAGGTAGGGCGGGCATTAGAGTCTGACATGGTAAGTATACTAGCCAAACAGGGAGTATAATAAAAACTCCCCATTTTGGCATCATATACTATACCATGTCAGACCATAGCAGAATTTACAGGAATAGGAGGAGGCGAGTGTCCTAGTGGTTCTTGGGGTTAACCGATATGGCTGCATTAGCCGCCACAAAGGAATCCTTTAGAACCTCAGCCCTGGTCATGCGGATGTCCCTTAAAATAAAAGTTTATAAAGGGATTTTCCAAACGCCAGTAGGCTGCCTCCAGGAGATGGCGCAGCAGGGGACAGAGTGCTGGAACGCTGCAGAAGCGGCCAGGGCTCTGACCTCATGGGCCCGGTGGGACAAGATGGGGAGATCCTTGGATGCCTGGGCGTAGGCCGATCTGACCGTCTGGGAAAGCCACCTATGAGATAGTGCCAGCTGAAATGTCTGTTCTTATTATTGGGGTTGATGGAAATAAGAGAGTTCTGGGAAGTGCGCCTGGGGCGCGAACGTTCCCAGTGTGTCTTAGACACCTCAAAGGGCACAGATCCATGTCACCACTCGCTCTCTCCGCCTAGGATATCCGCCAGCGAGCGGATGACGAGGTAGAGGGAGGGACTACCGGGTTCCTGGTTCTTAGCTAGAATTGGGAAGGAACTTAAGAAGACAGAGCCGTCCCTGTGGAAGGCAATGTCTCTGGGGTCCCCGCTAAGGGCATGGATCTCGCTTCGCCTTCTGGCCGAAGCCAGGGTGAGGAGAAAGGTGGTTTTCATAGAGAGAAGATCAAAGGGAAGGAGGAGATAGGCTCAAAAGGGGGTTTCCTGAGAGCGTCAAGTACAGTAAAGAGGTCCAAAGGGGAACGCACCTAGGGGTTGGGCCTCATGAAGAGCCACCCCCCTAGAGATCTCTCTGAGAAGGAAGTCATTCTCAAAGGAAGGTCCGCCCAGTTGGTGGATGGTCGTGCAGATGGCTGACCTGTAGCCCTGTATGGAGCTAGACGAGAGCTTGAGGTGGGATAGAAAATTTCCTATCTGGATATTGGAGGGGCGATTGTGGGGAACAGAGTTTTCTTTGCACCATGAGACCCATTTTCTCCATCTGTAGTCGTAAAGGGACTCCGTGCTAGCTCTGCGAGAGGCCATTGCTAGGTCTCGGAGGTCCTGAGAGGCCACGGCATTGGAGAGGATGTCGGACTGGGACCTGTCCCCCGGGAGGTAGGGGCAGGTGCTCCAGTCGGGCTGGCACAGAAGCCAGGCTGTGGAGGCGAAGCATCTGGGGGTTGGAGTGGGGGGACCCAGCGGGGTTGCCTAAGCATGTCCCACCGGGTGTTCAACTGGAGGGGGGGTACATGGGAGAGGGACTTGAGTCCGGAAACCAGACTGAGTGGGCCACCATGGGGTTTATGAGGATGAGCCTGGGTCTTTGAGTCTCGCCTTCCTGATCACCTTGTGGAGGATCGGGAAGGGAGGGAAGGATTAAGCTATGAGGCCGGACCAGGGGAGGGAGGGGCGTCGATTGCATACGCCTGGGGATCCGGACAGGAGAGACTATACACCGGCAGACGATGATTGAATCGGGTGGCAAACAGGTCGATCATGGGCCTGAACCAATGTTTCCACACCGAGGTTAGTGTGTGCCTGCTGAGGGTCCATTCCGTGTGGAGGACGGACCTGGAGCGGCTGAGAGAGACTGCCAGGATGTTGTGCGTCCCTGCTATGTGTCTCGTGTGAAGGGTGATTCCCTGCTCTGACACCAGCGTAGGAGGGCCTCTGTCCAGAGGGAGAGGCTGATGGAGCGTGCCCCCCCCCCCCCCCCCCTTGTTGATGTAGCAAGCTACCTTCTCCGTGAGAAGGAGAACAAATCGGTGCGAGACCAGGGTCTGGAACTGGAGGAGGGCAAGCCTGACCGCCTCCAGTTCTAGGATATTGATGTGGAGACGGGCAGTCAGTGGGTCCCATACCCCCGAGGCGTGACTGCTCTCCAAATGGGCCCCCCAGCCCGAGTTGGAGGCGTCCGTGTAGAGTTCTAGGGCCTGGAATTGGAGGGAGATGGGAACTCCGGGGCTCAGGGTGGAGGGGCTGAGCCACTCCTCCGTGGCCCAAAGGAACCAAGGCCCAGAGGGGAATGGTCTGGTCCCAGCGGTCGGTGGTTTGCGACCCAACGACGGCGAAACTCCCTTTGAAGCTGTCGCTTGGGGACCCTGCCTAGGGGAATGAGGGCGACAGGACTCCATCATCCCAGAAGGGAGGAAAGTGTCCTTGCCGAAGTGTGGGGAGAGGGGCGGAGGCAGGAGATGAGGTCCACTAGGCGAGTGGACCTCTCTGGGGTCGGGAGACTAGCACGGAGGTTGTGTCAAAACTCATGCCCAGAAAGGAGAACCTCTGACTGGGATTGAGTTCGCACTTGGTGGGGTTGGTGATTAACCCTAGTGAGGAACATAAGTGCAGGAGTTTGGATGTGTGGGCTTGACACAGGGCCTGTGAGGGAGCCAGGACGAGCCAGTCGTCGAGGTACACCAGAAGGCGAATGTCCTCCTGTCTGGTGAGGGAGGCCATCTCCTTGACTACCATTCGTGAATAGGAAGGGAGCCAGGGAGAGGCTGAAGGGGAGCGCCTTGAACTGGAACACCCTGTCCCCGCCAGACGAACCGAAGGTATCGTCTGTGGGAGGGGTGAATGAGGATCTGAAAGTAAGCGTCATTCAGATCTATTGAGGTGGCCCAGTCCAGATGGTGGATGGAGTCTCTGATCTGGGTCGGGGTCTCCATCTTGAATTTGGTGGGTCTGAGGAACTTGTTGAGTGGGGAGAGGTCGAGGATGGGCCTCCAGCCTCCCGAGGGATTGGGGACCACGAACAGGTGAGAGTAAAACCCGGGGTTGGGATGGGGTATCACGGTGATGGCGCCCTTTTGGAGAAGTTCCTCACTTCCAGGCGAAGGGCCTCCGCCTGGGCGGGAGGGGGATCGCTGGGGGAAGGAGGAGGAGAGGTTAGCAGAGGGTGGCGTTCGTGTGCCCAGGGCAGATGGAACCCCTCCTGTAACACTGCCACTATCCAGGGGTTGAGGCCCATATGTCGCCACTGGTGGGCATGCTGGGACAGGCTGCCTGACAGAGGGGCCGAGAGGCCGGGGAGGGGTGAGAAGTCTGCCAGTTCCTGCTCCTCCGTAGGTGAGTCTGCCAGTCACCTCCGAGGCCGTGCCTGTTGGCCGAACCGAAAATTCTGCTGGGGGGTTTTCGGTTTTGACCTAGGCGTGGCGGTACTAGGGCGCCTGGCGGCTGTGCGGTGCGAGAGGGAGCCTGTTTGGGGTAGGGCTGGGGTCTGGAGGGGGCAGGGCGGGAAGGAAGTAGGGTCCAGCAGGGCGATGCTGGCGAGGGGGCTTGACCGCAAAGGACACTGCCTGCCTGCGTTCTTCGACTGCATGGGTGATGACTGCAGTAGAATAGTCGCCGAAGAGAGACTGCTCTTGACCTGGGATGCACTGCAGGGCCGCCTTGAGCGCCGGGGAGAGATTGGCCTGTGACAGCACAGCATCGCTCACTGCCAATAGGCAATTAAAGTGACTCCTGGCTGCGCTGTCCGCCGCAGCCGAAAGGTGATGCGCTATCTTGTTAATAAGAAAGCGCATCAGGGGGTCGCCAAACAGGCCAGAGTCTGTCCCAGTGTCGTCAGCGTCTGAAGACACAGAGGCAGTGCCGTCCTCCTGTGACCAGAGCTCCTCCACTCGCTGCAGGAGCATGTCAATGAAGGCATGTCCTGCAGTGGTGTGAAGGATACCAGTCCTGGCAATCCTGTCCCACTCCATCAAGTTCTTGATAGAAACAGTGGTGGATGTGGGGGGGGGGGGGGGGGAGGTTGGGAGTGAGCTGGCAGTCGGCAGGGGAAATGGCAATATCCCTGGTGACTGGGTTGGCTGAGAAGAGGGAGAGGACGTGGGGGCCCTGCCGCGGGTCCTTGAGGAAGACTCCTACTGGGACCGCGTTAGGGGCTGACAAGAAGTCAATCCCCGGCAGAGGGATGGCCTGTGCACCCCTGGCAAAGGTTGCCGATCTGTCCCACAAGGGGGTGAGGGTCTGGGGGGCAACTATCCTTGGCTGAGATTGCTGGGCTGGGGGGGGGACCCGGCGTAATGGTCAAGGGAGAAAATGTTGTCAGAGGGAGGGGATTCCCTAACAACGAGTTCTGGGCGCCAGCGTTCCAAGATGGAAACATCGCCAGACTGGGGGAGGGAGTCCTCAACCCCGTCCTCAGGTTGTGTGTGGGTCAGAGTGTTCCTGAAGTGGATGTTCAGATCCACCTTCAGGGGGCAAGGGCAGGGGTGCGTGGGAGTCCCGCCCTCGTTGGGTAGTAGGGGAACACGAGGGCGGGTCCCTGATGGCTCCATACTCAGCAGGCAGACTAGGGGATCGCCCATCGGACAGCGCCCGAGAGGGAGGGGGACCCAGGTCGAGCCAGCTGGAAGAGGCTGGATGCGACATGCGACCGTAGATGGAGTCACACTGGGTGTCGCTTCTAAGCCACTGGTCCCTCTCGGGGGCATAGAGCCACCGGTCCCCGGGGAGTACAGCAGGCTGTGGCGGCCCTGGGGAAGGGTTTCCTCGGGGACCCGGGTAACCTGGGGCACCATGGGGGGGGGGGCTAGCGAGAAGGCGTGCTGTCTCGTACCCGCCCCGGGGAGAGCACTGCCTCCTGCGTCTCCCCGGTGCGGTCCGTGCTGGCCCCCTGCGTGGCAGGGTGGATGGTGGGTGGCATGGTAGCCGAGTTCCCTGGCCGTATGGAAGTGGACTGGTATGGCTGCGGTGACGTGTCCACCTCAAGGGACGAAAGGTTACCCTTGGTCCCGCTGGTCGATCCTCCCCCCGGAGGAACAAGACCGTGGACGTTGCCCAATAGGGGAGCGAAAGAAGTCCGCTCCCCAACGTCCTGTACCCCTTGGGGAAAATGTGACAGTCGATCGGGGTGGTTCGACCGTCGTGGGTCAGGGCGCAGATCCGACCTAGTCGATGCCTGCATCCCTGACCCGGAGTTATGGTCAGTGGGGAGTCCCACCAAAGACTGGCCATAACTCCTCCATCGGAGTGATGACGCTCCTCGTGTCCGAGTGGTGGCTGCACCCGGACACGGTTGGGGAGAGCGTGATGAGGCTGCGTGACGTTAGTGGGGGGTAAGCTAACGCCATGAGCCTCATCTGATCGAGTGGCAGGCGGTGATTCTGACCGCGAGTCGTCACCCGTGCTGGTCCGCGCCTCAGCAAGGTTCCCCAGGGGCCGAGGGTCGCGAGACTCAGCATGATAGGAGTGAGTCTCCGTGTGCGACTGAAGGCAAACAGGCGAGTTGGCCGGAGAAAGGGACGAATTTGGAAGGAAAGATTTAGAACGGGCAGGTCCTTTGATAGGAGCCTTGCCTTTAGATTTTTTGACAGTATCAAATGAAAAACAGTTTGAAATAACGGCCGATTGCCTGTTCGCCTTCGGGCGCAACGATCGTACGTCCGCTGGTCAGGTAGAGGAGGAATCAAAATGATGGTCACGCGTCCCCTGCGTGGAACCCTCCTCCACACCGGCCGTATGTTCGTCATAGGTGTGAACGGATTGTCCCCTGGAATCGACATGCGGGTCCTCCGGGGCAGACAGCGACTCCCGAACAGAGGAGCGGCTCAACCCGTTAGTGTCCTTCATCATGTTGGGCACTGGTAGCGAGACAAATCACGGAAAGCACAATCGAACAGAGGAGACAAAGAGATGGATCTCTATCCCTCGGATAGAAAAGAGCTCGAACAACCCCGTGAAAGGCACTGGTAGTGCGATAAATGAAGATAAAATCGAGCGAAAGACGCTTGAATTACATGGGGAACAGTACTGGAATACTGTTAGATCGAAGAAACTCGATCGTAAGCGCCGCCGGTAATGGCTGGTCGAATCAAAATGGCGGGACGACCGGCGATGAGTATGGAAACCGAGAGGCCGACAAGAAAGATTGTCGAGTCAAGGTATTCAAGTTGAAGGGCTAAGCGAAATGGAAATCGCGAAAAGGAGCCGAATGGCTGAATGAGTGGAAGAGATGAGGAATCGGCGACAGACTTCCGAAATGCGAGATGCACGGAAAACAAAGTCCCAAGTGCCGAGAATAAAATCACTAACGCGAGAAGCGTGTGATCAAATAAATAATTAAATAAAACACGCCAAACCAAAGCCTCACACAGCAAGGGTATAAGGGTTCAGCGCGCACGCCACAACAAAACAAGTAAAGGAGCAAACACAAGGCAATCTTAGCACAACAGCAAAGAAAAGGCGAGACAAGAGCACAAGACTTATCTTGCTTGGACGGCAGGCCGAAGAAGAATGAGGCACAGGAAGTTTACACCAGCTTCTTCCTACGGCGGAAGTAGGATGGGCATCACGTGACTGTCTTATTACTGCATTAGCCACACAAAAACTTCGGCCTGGCAGAGCTGACTAACTGCCATGGAATGCTATGGTCTGACATGGTATAGTATATGACGCCAAAACCAAATTTCAAAATTTTCCTGGCCTGAAAAACCAATTCTCAAATTTTTCCTGGTCTGAAAAACCACCTCTCAAAATGTTCCTGGCCTGGAAAACCAATTCTCAAAATGTTCCTGGCCTGAAAAACCAATTCTCAAAATTTTCCAGGGCAGAAAGTGTAGGCGGGGAGGGAAAATTTAGTGGCCAAGGCCATTGTTCTCAATCTCTTCTTATTCCAAATTAGTTTTTCACTCCTTGATTATTTATACTCATCAAGCCAAGACCAATTTCCCTTTCTTTTTCATGCTCAACCCGGAGTGTTGAACCATATTGCCTCACTGAATTTCATTGCACTGTCAAGGCCTTACCTGCAGACATTACGAATAACAGATTGCAA
Organism: Conus canariensis; assembly: GCA_033310375.1. Lineage (NCBI taxonomy): Eukaryota > Metazoa > Mollusca > Gastropoda > Neogastropoda > Conidae > Conus > Conus canariensis. The sequence goes on along the minus strand of CM065734.1, from coordinate 17,042,657 downwards.
AGTGGAAATCGTCAAAGGATAAATGGTCTTGATGATGCCAAAATCTGATTTTGATCAACCCAAATGGCGATCACTTTTATCTGCTGCGTGCAAGTCAATTTCTCGTTGTTGACCAATAGAAATTCTTGCACAGCTGAGAACAACTAGGCCCTCGGAAGGATCCTGCTGAAAGCAATTTGTTAGTTATTGGCAGCCCTGCTCAAAGGCGATCTTAAGATTTTTTTTTTTTTTTTATAGGACAGATGTCTGACGTGAGCCTGAAAAATACACCCACTGAGCAGGAAAAGCTGATGGGAAATTTTCCCAGGCCCAAACTGAAACACACTAAATTTTGCTGGGCTTCAAAGGTGATTTTTGGATTTTGCCTAGGTTGGATTTCCAGTCTGAACTTGAAAAGTGGCACCGCTACGGATGTGATTTACACGTCCCCCCGTCCTTCCCTCGACCAGCCCATTAACTCACCTTGAAACATCTGAAACCTCTTATTTCAAATTTATTTGATCAATCCCCAGATACAAAGATGGCAGGCAGGTGAAACGATTCCAACATGAAATCTAAACTCGATCAAACTCAACAGTTCAGGATTGCAGGTAAACATGAGTTTGTCTTCCACAAACCTTGTAAAAGGGATATTTAAAGAAAAGAAGCAAAAAACAAAACTACATGTAAATCTGGATGTGCATGTAGCCTTTATTTTATCAATCCAGCTTACCAGGGGTAAGATCGTGTGCCTCGTCCACCAGGATAATGTCATATTTCTCCAGAGTAGGTTGCCCTAGCTGGTACAGTTTGAGGTATCCATCAGGTGTCATCTTCACGTTGACATGCTCCAAGCTCTTCATGAGACGCCAGTAACAGGCAGCATCTTCAGCATACAGCTGGAAAAGACAAAGTAAACATGAACACAGTAATCACTGAACCACTCAGTATGCACTGAGTGCATGTGCGTGTGCATGTGTTGTGTGTGTGTGTGTGCATGTGTATCTGTATGTGTGTGTGTGCGTGTGCGTGCATGTGTGTGTGTGTGCATGCCTGCGTGCATGTTTCAATTTAACCTTTAAGCAAGTAGAGATTTTTGAAACAGCATATATACAAAACTACTCAAATTAATCTTCTTGAGCATCAGACAAACTCATGATATTGTGGCACTGTTTTAAAAGAAAAAAAAACATACCTTAAAAAAATCATAAAAGTCCAACTTACACAAATGTTGGATGAAAAGCTGGTATTGGACGTAATTGACAAAAATGCCTCAGTTTGGTTATTATTGATGATAATGACTGATCACTGAGGTCCTTCAACATCAAAGTCAAGAATCAAACATCAATGTCAACTTAACATATTTTGGTCCCTTACCAGAGAAGTTTGAATCCATTTCAACCATATCTGTTTCATTTACACACACAGCAGAGTCGTCTGGACCATAATTACTTGAACAAATCTTTATATGTGAACCTAGTACGTGTAGTTGGCAATCTTGGCAGTCATATTTTGGTTCTCACTTGCCCAATCTTTTGATTTATAATTGAAAATAGTTGAAATTTGTGAATTTCACTGATCCCAGGTTGCCAGATAAAAAAGATTACACTCAACATATTCAGAGAATTGCTTGGGTTCACACAAAGGTAAGGAACTGCATGAAAGCTCTGCTATGATGGAAATCAATTTGTGCCAACCTCTTGCAACAGAAATCAGTTTGTGCCAACTCTCTTGCAACAGAAACTGGTTTGTGGTTGGCTGACCTACACTTCCATTTTCAATTCTAGTCACATATTTTCATTTCATACAATTGAAATATTCAAGTTCACAATGTTTTGGAAATAAGTAAGTGGACTCTTTCAGGTTATGTTCCTCCCTTGAAAAATTTTTGCTCAAACTTCAATTAAAAATTTTTTTTCTCATACTCACCTGTCCAAACAAATGCCTTATCCCTACTTGACGAAGAACATAGCCGTACGAGGATCCCCCCATCCCCTCCTCCAAAAATTAGGAGAGCACACAGCTAACCTTGCCTCAATACCCAGATACTGAGATAGGCAGCAAAAGTGATTATCCTGAGTGAGTTCAGTTCTTTGTATCATTTTCAAGTGAGTTCAGTTTGCTCTCTTTCCTTGGTGTTGGAACAAGCCTTCGTCGTTTCCAACTTCAGACTTTGCTGTTATTTCCAATGCAAATGATTCCCATAAACACTTGTTTAACCTGTTCGCTGCTTGAAAATGTTACAAACAAAGGCTTTCCCAGTGCCAGGGAAATCTAATGATTTGGGGGTAATAATTAACAAAAAATTCTAGCTCAGAAACTACAAAAGATATAACAATGAAATATATATGATTTTTGAAGGAAATTGAATGAAGATTTTGAATCTGGGCTTCTTTTGTTTTAATTTTGATAATAAAAAAGTATTTAGGCAATTAGATTTGGATAGATTTTTTTGCACGATCAAAACATATGTATTTACCACTACATCTTCACATCCAAACAAGAACACAAAGCAAAAAAGTTGAAAATAAAGTTTGTATTGTCACACTACACCTGTAAATGAAAGTAAAACAGTTTAGAAGTCTATCAAGACGCTCACACTCTATGCAGACAGGTCAGTCCACGACCACGCCCCCCTCTCCCCACCACGCCCCCTTGCTGGACTTCAACCCTCTCTTTCACTGCTCCTCTTCCCCTACCTTTCCCTCTGCCCCGTGCCACGCCGCGAGCAGGCCGCGCTCCCCTCTTGCGCTGACTATCACGTCACTGACCACTGGCACGCAGTGCAGAGTACACACTAGGCGAGCTCGTTCGACGCTGGCAAACCAGTCAGCTGAACACACATTGAGGTCACACAGCCCGACACAATAACTGACAATACGGTCGGCAATTCCATCACTATCATCATCTCACCTTCATGCTCGAGTGAGTCGTTGAATAAAAGATTATTGTCTTTGTCAAAAATCATTAGCAGAGCCTGCTCAGCTGTGTAAATATGTTGATTTGGTCGCTGCGCTTGTCGAAGGTTGTGCCGCCATCTTTGCAAGCGAGACAAAGTGCTGGCTGGTCATCCAGTCAGTGATGAGAATAAATGGGCTTTCCCCTCACGTGTGGTCATTTACATATCATTTTAATACTACAGACATATAAGGCTTACTACGCACACTCTATTTAAGTCCGTTGATAGAAATAGTAACGAATGAAAATTCAAGAAAAATGCATGACGTCAGTGGACGGCCCATAGGCACTGGGAAAGCATTTTTAATGCGGCGTCGGCTGACGGCTTAAAGGCACTCTACGGGTTAAACTCGCCTTCGCTTCTGAAGGAGAAACGACCTTTTCTCCTTCTCCTCAAATGAGAACTTCCGCCAGTAATTTCCCCAAACTACATTCTGTTGCTGTTCCTCTTCAACAATCAGCTCCACTGTCGTTCGCCTTGGTGTACTCAAGTCAACATCTAAACCATCTGTTACTTGACTTCCACTCTTGTCTGCTCTTCATGCCTCAAAAGGTGTCTTCGTGCTAATACACATGAGATTCCAACTATGAAATCAGTGCCAGAGGCACAAAAGGCACTAAGAAAATAGTCTCTTGTTAGTCCTCTGGAAGAGAGATGGTTTGACCCCACTCTCCTTCAAAAGCACAAACTAACCAGAAATAAACAGCAGTAAAATTTCTTTCTACATGGTACACCCCTTCCTCTTCCCTGAATCACCTCTTGAGCACAGACGTCAATGCAGTCTATGACTCCAGGACATCTGCTGTCACCAGTGTGAGGGTCATCGGGTGGTATCCATCATTAAGGATCAGAACAGGTGCCACTAACACTCAATGAAAATGAGTCGGCAGCAGCGCAATGTCTCATCCGCTGAAACGCTTCATAATGACCACATACTGACTGCTTCCAGTAAACCATGCTTCTGATGTTTCGACAGGACCAGCCTGGTTATGGCTGCATAAGGGACAGCTGAAATAAGCGGTCAAGGAGTAATACACAAAGGAAGCACGGAACATGAGAAAGTAAAACACACACACAAGAACCTTCTGAAAGTTGCTGCCTATTTATTAAATCCTCATTACAACCTTACCATTTGCTGGGAATGATGCATGAGCTGCCCGGTTCCGTCGCAACGTTGATACAATGGGACATGCAATGTTGTGATCTCCTCATCTCTTGATGACAGAAAATTCTTGAGCGTTTCCACAACAAACTTTGCGCGGACGAACAGGTTCTCTTCCCTCTGAGGAAATGCCCTCAAGGCCATTGCCACGTCGTACACCTGGAGGTTCTTTGTATCTAACTTTTTCTGTGAAAAATACCTGTACACAACAAAATTTGACACTCAGTTGAAAATGTGCTGGTTTAAAGCCTTAAACAAGAACACTTAAGAGGGAGAATTTTGTTTGCCAGAAAAGACTATTCCTCTGAAAATGCACACCAAGATAAATGTGATACAGAACTTTAATTCTACGCTCATATTAATTTACGTATAGGTTTTACTGGACTTATTCGTTATTTTCTTTGACCCAAAGTACTAGAATCAACTCTCCTGACCCTTTCTCTCATGGCAAACAGTCGAAATTTTAATGTTTGCTTTTTGTTTCCAGCTTTATGATAGGCGCAAGAAGCTGTTGCAGAAGAAATGTTCAAAAACCGATGTTTACATTTTGGAACAGACTTTTGCTTTAATGAGTGTGTTTGGTGACATCAAGGACACAATGACATGTTATGTGACTGGATTAACTAGTGCAGCATGCAGAGTGTCATAAGCGACAGTCCAGTCTGCTAGTAAGAGATTGTCAGTTGCTGTCTATGTACTGTCTGTGCACAGGGTACTGTGAGAGATTTTCAGCTGCTGTCTATGTACTGTCTGTGCACATGTTACTGTGAGAGATTTTCAATTGTTGTCTATGCACTGTCTGTGCATATGTTACCGTTCATCAATCTGCTATGCAATGTGGTCAACTGTCTCATCTCACTGTGCAACACCACATGCACACAGCCAGGTTTTTCAAATATGCTACCTTCATTGAGACATCAATTCAAATCACCAAGGAATATATCATTTTGTTTTGATTGTTCAGTGACATAGTGTATAGTCTTTGGAAAACAGTATCATGAGTACCTCATCTTCACAATTTTACTCTCTCAGGACATCCCAGAAATGACAGACTGCTGCTGAATAAATTCTGTTTTAACAGTTATTATCAGGGCCGGAATAGCACAGTGGTAGAGTGCCAGACTCGTAATCTTGGTGATCCTGGGGTTGCGGGTTCGAATCTCCACCGGGCCATTTCGGTACAGGGGGATTTTTCCTTTGGAATTAACATTGGTTCTGACTCCATTTCCCATACAGTCCTTCAAACGAGCCTATAAACTGAGGTTCTGTGTGTGAATGCACGCATAACATCTTGCACACACATAAAATCCCATCACCAACTTTCGGAAGAGAAGGCCAGTTTGGCTGTTGGTATGGATGGCATGTTACACATAGCATGCACCTTCCCCGAAGTTGGAGTATGCCTTAATGGCGGGATAAAAAACGGTCATACACACAAAACTCCACTCCCTTTGTTGGGTAGATGGGGGTTAGTCTTGCCTGTATATACATGGAGTGTCCGCAGGAGGATCAGCCTGCGTAAGCAGCAAAAAACAACAACAAACAAGTACTCTCCCACAAATGCAGGAGACAATAACCAAAGACCTACACCACCAAAATTTTAAAGGATATAGTGGGTGTTGGCAGAAACTGATAAAATACATGCAGACATATGAAGGAAGATGGGTCAGTCTCTTTCCTCCAACAATACATGTGTATCTCTCCGATTCAAAATGAGAAGCATGAGTTCCTTATTCATCAAAAACTTCAGCTGTCTCCATGATAGATGAAATCGTAAGAAAAGTTGTACGTCAAATCAGACACCAAAATTTTGTCAACAAGCAACAGCAGCCCTACCGGCAATTTATTAAAAAATATTAATGGTTTGGAAGTCGGACAGGAAAAGCTGAAAAACAGACATTGATGCAGCTAACTTGTAATCAAACAAACTAACAAAAAAGCCATTTCCAGACTTTCAAAGCCTGATCATAAGTTGCATGAGAAAAAAGATTCATTTGAAAACACCGAGCTCTGAATCGTGGGGTGAAAAAGAGCCAAATCAAGTTCCATTCTTGGACAGGACAATGAAAGTACACAGTTGTTTTGGGTAAAGTTCGGAGTCATGGGTATAATCAAGTTCTCAATCATGGGCGTTCAAAATACTGAATCAAGACTGATTAGCAAATAAACAGATAATTAATTTGATACGATGAAGGCCAATATATTGTACATTCTAACGGCCACCTTTCATAGTTATATCTACCCCATCCTGACTCTTTGACATTAATCTATTACAGATTGCCAGGAGACCCTGCCCTTCTCTTCTCTATATATGGTGTGTGTGTGTGTGTGTGTGTGTGTGCGCGGTGTGTGTGTGTTTGTGTGTGTGTGCGTGTGTGTTTCTCTGTATGTGTGTGTTTCTCTGTGTGTGCATGTGTATGTATGTTCAAAACTTTATTTTTGTTATATTATTCAAAAGTGTCATGTTTCCATTTCAGACCAACATGCCTGTACTAAACATGCACAAACAAACAAACACCCCCCCCCCCCCCCCCCCAACAACTCCCAATATCTGACATTTAAACACTTCTGTAAAGTCTACCTATCAAAGAATATTTACATGACTAATTTTCTTTCTGGAATATATCATTCATTATGTCATAAAAGTCAAAACCTTTAGAGAAATATGCAGCTGATCCAATAAATCAATTTTCTTTCTTCTCTAACCCTGAGGTAAAGAAATATCTAGCACATGAATGAACAGGATTCTGTTTTCCTTCAAGGAACTGACACTCACTTTCGTCCGGTGACTCTTTTGGCCAAATTGTGTGCAGTCTTGCAAGTCACATTAGGAGGGAATCTGTTCTGAGCCTGGGTGCAGACTGACCTGAATGTTATTATGAAGAAAGTCATACTGTGTCACAAATACAATGATCAGCACAAGAAAACGTACAAAGTTCAAAAGAAATCAATGCTGTACCATCACTTGAACAAACATGAAGGCGACAGGCATGACCTCACTAAACTGCACTGAAATCAAATAGAAAATACAGATACACTGTACATACAAACGCATACCAATCAACTAATACAAAAAGAAATAAGAATTTTCATGCTACAAATACGTTATAAAGTGCCTGTCTGAACAAGTGCCTTATTTCCACTCGGCATGAATGTGGCGTAAAACATTGCTGCACAGTCAGGATTCCATCCTCCTCCCCCTCTCTCCTCAAATTTTGTGGAAGGGAGCTAATTCCATTTCTCCTAATCCCTTATAAAGACTTCCCCAGTTCGTTCTGTTATTGTTGTTGTTGTCTCGTTCGTCATTTCTTCAGATGGATTCCCCCGTCTCCTCGATAAAGGTGGCAGTACGTCGCAGGTCCTCCAGTCCTCCGTAGAGCTTCCAGGCCACTGGTATTGGGTCGGGCCAGGTTTTCTCTCAAAGTGCTTGGTGGAGCGGGCAGGACTGCAGCAGATGTTCTGTTGTCTGGCTGCCTGTTCTGCAGGGGCACTGCCCTGTGTTGCCGATGCGGAGTTTAAAGAATAGGTGGTGTTTCAGGCGGTTGTGGCCTGTCCTGAGCCTGAAGATGACAACCTGCTCTCGTCAAGTCTGCAGATAGTACGGCTCTGCTCTGTTGTGCCGTGGATGCTGCTGCTTCCACTTGTTCTGCAGCTTGGCCTTGACGATGATCCTGGATTCAGGGTAGCTGGTAGATCTGTCCATCTGCTCCTTTGTAGTGCCCTCCTTTGCCAGGGAGTCAGCAGTCTCATTGCCGAGCACGCTGCAGTGGGAGGGAATCCACTGCAGGGCGACGGTGTGACTTGTGCAGAGGGAGGCGAGAGATGAGGACAGATCGCTGAGCTCTGGATCTCTGTTGGACTGAAGGGCCTGCAAGATGGACAGGGCGTCGGTCAGGAAGACAACGTTGTGGCTGGTGTAAGGGCTGACCTCGATGTGAGCTGCTGCTGTTTTCAGGGCTTCTGCTTCAGCTCTGTAATTTGTGGAGTACAGGCCGGTTCTGTTATTAAGGATTTGACCATTCAGTTTCTGTTAACATCTTTCTCTTGCAAGAAGTGGGGAGGTGGACGGAAGTCCTAGCGTCTGGACAGGTTAAGTCTTCCTAATCACCATTTGTGGCAGAAACATTCTTTTCTGTCATGCTCAAGTTGCCGACCCTCTGCAGACACTCAACAACCAGGGAATGAAAGGGGTGGGAGAAGTAAAGAAGGGGCAGTTCGACTTTTGAGTGAAAACATTCGTAACCCTCTTGTCTTTCAACTGACAAATGTAAGAATTAAAAATGCACATTCCATACATTTAATTGCCAACATTCACATAACATCAGCTGGGCTTTATTCTGCGACACTTCATCATCCTCACTGAAAGAAAAAATAAAACCTGTCCTCCCTCCCCATCCACCTCTCTAACCAACTTGCCCCACATCTGAAAACAAAATTTAGAATTAATAACTTTTTTCTAATGAATTTGGGATTTCATGAATAATTTCTATACTTGGGAAATTCCAGAAAAAAAAAATCAAGAGGGTTGGCAAGTATAAAACAAATGCCAGTGAAAGAAGAGAGGCTGTTGTCATCTCACAAGACATGCCTCCACATTATACTTCCCAAAGCCAGCTACACCCCACCAAATGGCCTAAAAATGGCCCAGAACTAGAGATGCAAACCTGTTGACCCTTACATTGAAAATCCTGGAATCCCCTCCACCTTCTCTTGCAAACAAACTGGAATTTTAAAAAAAATGCGTGCACACACACAAAAATCTGGAATTCACAAGTGTAGCAGAGACCAGCTATAAACATAGTTTAATTAAAAGATGTGCATATTTGTCTCCCAAATACTAACTAATAATTCCTGTTACTTTCAGATTCTATGGAGAGAACTTCTGCACCACTTTTGGTCATTTCAGGGGACAACTGAAACACAATCTTTGATCGATTTGTGTACTCTGCCTTTCGACCTATGATAGGATTTCTTGTTGACAAAAAATTGTTCTTTTGCACCAAGACATCTACAGGCAAGTAAGCTGCAGGGAAAAAGCATTGGAAAGGTTAATCAACCAGGAACAGTTGTCCCATGAAACGACCAAACAAAAATTCCAGGTAAACGCCAGAGTTCCCTCCCAGCTGGTTGGTTCAGCAGTTAAGGACAGTACTTCTCTGGGTCCCACTGGCAACTTTGGCTGGATCTTTTTCTTGCCAGTGTACAGAAATATCATGATTAGTTGCAGAAGATTTGTACTGTACATGATTATTTGCAGAAGACTTGTATTGTACTTTTTTGTCAAGTAAAAATAACAACAAACGAGCACAGAAATATTATGATTAGTTGCAAAAGATTTGTAATCTACTTTTTTGTCAAGTAAAAACAACAACAAACGAGCAAACCAACAAAAAAGCAGAAAACTGGAATAAACTGAAAAAAAGAAAAAGAAAAACACATTATACAAACCAACCCTGTCTTACTGAATCCTTTCTTTCCATAACATTATACTACATTCAGCATCTTTTTTTTCTTTCTGCCTCTGTTTTTCTTTTACCTTACCAACTCCATTCTTCAACTATACCTGCAAGGTCCACATAAGGAAAAAAAAATGCTTTCACAACACTGTACTCACTTGTGGGAAGCAATGAGCAGGAACCTGAGGCGTGGTCTCATCTGGGTGTATCTGAGCAAAACTGTGGTTTTGCCTGTCCCTGTAAAACCCAGACAAGTGGTATACAAGGGGGTTGAAATAGCAATTGTTCTCATGTTTCTTTGAGGACTTTTGGTGCCATCCAAAAGGATCAGCGCCATCATGCTTTCTCCTCAAATGTTTGAAGAATGAAGGTGTTATCCCACTCAAAATACAGCTCATATATTGTTCAATATCGCAACGAAAAAGTGGTCTCGGTAAAACCGCTTTCAACACTTTTACTGTACACACTTGGAACAGAAGAAAACATGGTATAACTCTCTCTCTCTGTCTCTCTCTCTCTCGCTCACACACACACACACACATTTATACCTGCATAGCCAAAGACCTTGATTGTCTCTTTGGATTTCAACTCAGGTGTGTAGTTGATAATCCTCAACTGTTCGTGCGTCAGGCCCATGTTTTTGTCACTGAGACTGGCAACACACAAAATAAATCATAAATAAAAAATAAACCACTGCTTTGCAACATGTGCATATATGTATGTGTTTTTGTGCAGGGGACAAATTATTTTCAATGCTTTCCTGAAGTCATTTACAAAAACAATTCTTTTATCTTTTCTGTGTGTGTGTGTGTGTGCGTGCGTGCGTGCGTGCGTGCGTGCGTGCGTGCGTGCGCGGCGCGTGTGTGCGTGTGCATGTGTCAAAGACATTAGTTTGAACAGAAACTGTGCATCCCCATCTAGCACATGAACAATGAATCTATAACTTGTCATACAACACTAGACTTGTAACAGAGCTTCACAAAATCAACCAACCAAGACAAATGTGTCTATATGTAGACATATATCTTCATCTACACACACACACACACACACACACACATCCACACACACACACACACTCGCCCAGTACTAACCGACCATACATGCTATCGCAAGAACAAGCACAACACCTACCTGTACCTAATCATGCTCTGCTGACCGTGACGGGCAACCATGGTGTTCCGCAGCATGCCATAGTGTGAGAAGAAACAGTTCTCATACAGGTGCAGTGCGTAGAACACCCTGTAATGAAGACCCTGCACCTCTGTGTGGTTCTTCATATCAGACGTTGCCACCATCTGCCTGCCCACTCTTCTGGCCCCCATGACTTCAGATGTCATGTGCACGTATGAAGTAACCATAGGGCATCTGACCAAACCAAAATGTTCTTTCATTAGAAGTACATGTAGGAATGAGAAGAAAAAAAAAACAAACTTGCATGTGCACATGCATACAGCCATGCTCACACATATTAGACGAGGTTCAGTCAAAGTGTTGCACGAGTGCAAGTAGGGAGAGATTCAGAAGCCTGGAATCATGTTAAAGATCATAACAGTAAACCTCAACCATGCTGCAGTATAGCCTGTAAGCTTCAGAACACACACACACACAGCCTGGGAAAAACAAAGGTGTACAGTTGTTTGCATGCTCAAACTGTCTTAAAATGTTTTGCCAAATCACACACACACACACACACACACACACACACACACACACACACACACACACACACACACTCACTCACTCACACTCACACACAGAGCCTGGGAAAAAAAAAGGTGTATAGTTGTTTGCATGCTCAAATTGTATTACAATGTTTTGCCACATGATACATAAAACACAGACACACAGAGCCTAAGAAAAAATGATGTATAGTTGTTTGCGTGCTCAAACTGTATTGCAATGTTTTGCCACAATGTACATAAACACAGGTGCCCATGACATTTTCTTTCAGATTTTCAGATTTCAAACCATTTTATAAGTTGTAAAGCTTTCTACTATAAGGACTTCAAGTCAAGCAATACCAAATGAATACAGAGAGCATCAATCCTAGATTCCTCACACATTCCCATATTCTCTCTCATACGAATCCTTCCCCATACCTGCTCCCCAAAGCATAGAGCTGGTGGGCAGTGTACTTCCAGTAAAGGAGATAAGTGCTGATGCAGTAGAAACATTCAAGGACCTCCCAGTTCTGTAGCTTGGAGTATGACGTCAACAGCCTTAGAGCCTGATGAACATCCTCTACTGTGGCCGATACCAACACCACAGCACAAATCAAACTCCATGGGTTTGGCTCCTGGAGAGAACGCAGAAGAAAAAGACATAATCATTTTGTTCCATTTACGTAGAATATGCCCTTCTTCGTTGACTAACTTTGATGTCTGCTAACATTTGATTTGCATTCATAATCACTTTTTCTTCACACATACACTATCATTACAGCGCTTTCTAGTTTGTTTTCATATCAACATCTTGTCTTAGCACGACGCTAAATTCATGAAACATGATGGACCCAGAAAATGACATACACAATGTGCGTGTATGCATGCATGTGCATGCGTGCATGTGTGTGTGCATGCATGCTTGCGCATGTGTGTGTGTGTGTGCATGCGTGCATGTGTAGGTGCATGCGTTTGTGCATGCTTTTAGATGTATGCATGGGTGTGCTTTTTTGTTTGTTCATCTCATCTTCCATGCTGTGCAAGTGACACTATCCTCCACCATTCATGCTAACAGTGACACCCAAGTTGGTCCTGTCACCTGGAAGTCCACCGAGAACAGTCTGTATCATGTCAACAAGAGCCATCCCACCAGAGGAGACACTGCACTGCTGCCGACCCACTTGTGTGGTGCAGAGTGCTGCCTATTCTGATTCTGATCCAACATTACTACGAAGGACACTGCCTATCAGGCCCCTACTGACAACACCATCTGCTTGGTCGCAGAGCCAGTGTGAGGAACCCCCTCTTGAGAGTGCCACCACATCCATCCAACAATGGTGCCCAGGAATTTGCTGACATTGAAGACTTTGATACATACTCAGACCTGTTTACCCCAAATTCATGCACCTGTAATATCTCAGACAAAAACTGTAATTTGAAAAAAAACAAACACAAAAACTGTAATCTTCATAATTGCAATACTTTTGCAACTTTTGAAGATTTGGAAGAGCCGGCCGTTGGCGCACAGGACCGCTTTGTCGCCATCTTTGACAAGGTAAAAAACGCAAGGCACGCTGGGAAATGTATTCTTACTGCTTTTGACCAAAACGGTAGCAGACGAAACTTTGCGTTTAACAATTTTCTTTCTTTTATTTTTTTCCCGTAATTTTTTTGGGGGAAGGGGGGTGTATTTCCCGTAATTTTGATTTTTTTTCCGTAAAAATTAGGGCAAAATCGTAAAGGTAAACAGGTCTGCATACTCATCAAGGGCATAGATATAAAATCAAAACTGAGCTCACCACGAGAGCAAGGCATAAGGGCTACAAAACTTAAGACTTTCTTTTCTTTTTTTTTTTTAATGCTCATGCTTTCGCTTACACTAGCCAATGAATTTGAGGGTTAAAAAAAAAAAAAGACACAACAGTGGTCCCCCATAAGACATACACAATAACCAGGCCTGAAAGATACAGACACTTGCAGTGTTCATCAGAAAATTTGAGCAACACTTTCTGAGATGTATCCAATAAGTGAATAACTGGAAGAAACTTGACTGTGTGGTTCCACAGTTCCACTAGGTGAGCTGCCAGTTCTGCCGAGTGAGAACTCTACTGCACACGAGTTGAGGAGCCCAAGTTTGATGTGGGCAGTTTTGTCCTGGGAATATTGAGGCATAAGCGGCCAAGCTCTACCAATGCTGTGATCAGCCGAACTGCTGCGCATTTAACTTTTCAGACTTTGAAGAAATTTTTCAAAACAGGAAAATCAGATTGGGCTTAAACATAAACTTAGATTACATTGTATTATTAGGAAGCCATCACAAACATACACACACTGGGAATTCAACCAAAGGATTCTTCCATTACTTATAATCACCTGTCGCTGCTTTTTATTATTATCATCATTATTAGTATTTTAACATGCATTATTGCTATATGAAAGGTCAAGGGCTGAAGTCGTGTCATCCCAGTATTCTCTGTAATCAGTGTGATTTTAAACAAATGTATGTCAGAACAAACTGGTTTTTGTGTGTGTGTGTGTGTGTGTGTGTGTGTGTGTGTGTGTGTGTGTGTGTGTGTGTGTGTGTGTGCATTCATTTTAAGCTTATGAAAAGAAAACAGTTGCTGGAAAATTTTTTTTTTAATCCAGAAGCAAACAATTTAAAAAACGATTTGACATGCTGACACATTTCTAAATGCAAAATCGAGCGTATGAATGGATGAATGGGACCTTTGAAAAACAGGACGAGTGAATAAACAAATCAATCTGTAAATAAATCAGGTCGTACAGCTTAGTCTAGACAACCAGAATGTGTAGAACATTATTTGGATGTACTCAACAAAAGTTTACCTTAGCTAAAAAAATAAATAAATAAAATAAAATTGATTTTTTTTTTCAAACTTCTTTCTTTACATTTGTGTGTGTGTGTGTGTGCGCGCACATGATGTGCATGCACGTACGTGCATCTGTACTTGCATATGTGTGTGTACATGCATGCATGCAAGTGTGCATGAGTGTGTTTGTGAGCGTATATTACTATATATATATATGTGTGTGTGTGTATGCACCTACATATGCATGTGTACATGCATGCATTATGTATGCGTGCATGCCTGTGTGTGCATGTGTGCACACACATTTTACCATGTCTGGGATCCTAGGGATCATTTTCAAAATATAGGAATTCCTTTCAGAAAAAAAAAAACGAAAGAAAAAAAAGGGGGCAAACAAGTAACAACATGGAAGGCAAGTATATATTAGATTGACCTCTCAGTTAAATCTAGTTGCAAAGTGAGGCGACTGCAAACGGAAATCTAATTAAATGTAATTAATAGCGAACCACCAAGAAAATGTAGACAAACAAATCACAAGACAAAACACAATGCGTTTCGACCTCTTAGGTCTTCTTCAGACAAGACAAAACACTCAGGACAACGAAAATGAACGAGCAATCACTTATCTTCATTCACTTCAGCGCAAGATGGGCATTGAATCAACGCGCCAAACTGGATGTAGATAAGTGATCGCTCGTTCATTTACATTGTCCTGAGTGTTTTGTATCTTGCTTGAAGAAGACCTAAGAGGTCGAAACACGTCATGTTTTGTCTTGTGATTCGTTTGTCTATGTTTTCTTTGCAGTTTGCTATTAATTACATTTAAAATTTCTCTCAGGTAAAGCTCTGACTTAAAAAATAAAGTTTTTCGAAGTTCATCATTCAATGCAAAGCTCAAGAGCACTGCAGTCTTACAAACGATCTTGTATGAGCAAATTTTGCCCCTGAGAGAAGGACAGTCTGGAAGAGTTGTCTTTCCACAGATGCATGCCCTGCCCAACCCCTCCACCTCACCCACATCCTCATTCCAACAGAAAGCCATATTCATATATCTAAAAGGGTATGTCTGTGACATGTTACTAGGCTTACATATTACGCATAAGATCACTGAGCATGCGAAAGCAAAGAGGCATCACAGAGGTTCCAAGCATCACCATTTGGTTAACGCCCTCGTCAAGAGTTGTCTAACTATGTTCATTATGTGCTCGTCACAGTATCAAGAGTTGTCTAACTATGTTCATAATGTGCTCGTCACAGTTACCTATCCCCCTACGCATCATGTTTGGTCTTACCCCATTCTCGATGCACTGTGGTGTCTTACTCTCCAGGAGCGCCAGGGCCAGTCTGTACTTGGGGTGCCGTTGAAGGATGACACCTGCATCGTTGTATGAATCCGCTCTCTTGAATTTTGTCATGTACCTGGAATCAGATGCAGTGAAAAAACATTCAAAAAGCTTTATCCGCAGCCTCTATCACGGACTGAAGTGCGGACCCGTGTGGTAGCAGTGCAACACTGAAGTGTAGATCAATGGCCAAGTGACAAATATGGCAACAGTGTAGCGCCTAAGCTCACAAATGACAGCTGATCTCTCTCTCTCTCTCTCTCTCTCTCTCACACACACACACACACACACACACACACACACACACACTCTCACTCACTCTCTCTCTTTGGTTTTTCATATGAACACACCCATCAGGATTTTCCTTATCAGTTTTCAAATACTGCTTCAAAAAATTAACTGGTCGGATCAAAATTTTCACTAATAATTTAAGATGCCAGCCTGAAATCTTTTTATGAGCAAACAAGGGTGAAAGTTTCTTTTTCTTGTATGAGAGCAATTAAATAGGCAATGAGGTCCAGTGAATTACAGGGGCAACAGCTCAAGGAGTTGGGGAGGCAAAGTCCCCCCCCCCCCCCTCCCCAAACTGAAGAGAAAAAGATCACCCTTGAAGCACTTTGGTGATGCTAGCCTCTCACATGCCACCAAAGTATTTCATATGCTTCTTGTAAAGTTCCAGGAAACTCTGAAAGTAACATGAAAACTTTTTTTCCCACTTAAACTGCACAGCACATATCACCTTAAGCACAGAATGATGTCCACAGCTGCTTTCATCAAGCTGAGGATGGCAGCTGAGTTGTGAGAGGACATAAAGTAAGTTTATTTGCCTGACAGAGTTGATGAGAAAATCCCAGTATCTTCTCTAACCATTTGTAATCAAATGAGCTAAGTTCCAACGCATTTTGGACATTAAAATAAAACGCATGAAAATGGCAATTCAAAATCAAAAATCATTTACCTTGAAAACAAAATTCAAACAAAATGCTTCAAATTTTAATCCACTCAGAAAACAGTATTGTATCTCTCCTTCTGACGCAAACACTGCTGCAGTAAAAACTAACATCATGGGGCAGACACTGAAGCAACAAATATCCAATGCGTATCAGTAACTAATATGAATTTCATATTTCACATGTGGCATTCAATTTTGAATAACAGTAAACCAAACAGACTGACCTTATATTAGTGACAATGAAAACATTATCTTCAGAGTCAAGTTTATCCTTTCCGACAATGAAAGAGGCAGATTTTTTCCCCCATCTTAACACCGACATACAGTGATACTATTTGAAACTTCATTTCCATTCGAACACACATTATGATTAATAAACGCATTTTTCATCCATGTATAAACTCAATATTCAATGACTGCGAATGATACAAGTTTGCATACCACATGCCCTTCTAGTGCTTGCTATCTTTGAACACAGGTGACACTTTGTTCATGGAGAGGAAATGAAACTATACATTTCTTGTGAATTGATTATAGACACAAACATTGCTTCCCTGCACACTTCTTTTGCTGAATAACAAACATTTACAATACTGCAATTAAAAAAAAACAATCTGATGTTGAACATAAGTTAAAGTAATGAGATATAATTTGATTACATGTACACATCTCTGAAGCACTGGAGTTCAGAAGGCCTGTAGAATTTGAATTTTTCTTAAGGTCCTTCATGACATTTTTTTGTGAAACTGAAAGTGATCTAAACAGACACTTTATCAAAATTCAAATCTGAATAAATATTCAAAGTTTTTAACATTGTCTCATTAAAAAATTAAATTAAGCATAATCTGAGACAGTCCTAACAAACCAAAATTACAACTTAACATTTTTAGAGTGAAATGTAGAAAGAGAGAGGGTTAGTTATTTTTAGTGTTTGTAAAGTTCACATCAACTTTTGACGATAAGAAAAATCAAGCCTCTATATTAATTCATCTTTGAATTCAGTAACAGAATTAAGTCTGATTTGTAGTGCTCTTTCTGAGCAAATCAGCCTGCACAACAAACTTACCAATCAAATTTCAACTGTTCACTATGAAGTATAAAAAAAAGAAAAGCTGTGGTATACATAATTTCACATTTTGAGCAAGCTGTTAATTGTAATGCCAAGACCTCTGCTGTTTTAGAAAAAAATATGTTTGGACTTTTCTTCCACAAAGAAGCAAGACCACTTCACAGAACTTCCATAAAAAAAAAGGAATGTTTCAGCACCCCCAAGTGAAATTTGTTTTGTTGCTGAAATCCCTAAAAGAGATGAAATGATCTCATATTTCTGTGAATTTTTTTAACAAAATCATACACTCCCAGTTTTTTTCCAGAATAAATTCATGTACGTGTTCTGCCATACACTGGAAGCTAAACTTTTATGACTGGAAAAAGAACTTAAATCTGTTATTCATAATGTTATGTCTACCATGGAAAAGCTTGGTGTGATAGTGTGAATTTACAAACAAAATTCGTTTCTCAGCATGAATTTCTAAATTATGTTTACTCAAGACTTTAACCCGTTCGCTGCTTGAAAATGTTACAAACAAAGGCTTTCCCAGTGCCAGGGAAATCTAATGATTTGGGGGTAATAATTAACAAAAAATTCTAGCTCAGAAACTACAAAAGATATAACAATGAAATATTGATTTTTGAAGGAAATTGAATGAAGATTTTGAATCTGGGCTTCTTTTGTTTTAATTTTGATAATAAAAAAGTATTTAGGCAATTAGATTTGGATAGATTTTTTTGCACAATCAAAAGCATATGTATTTACCACTACATCTTCACATCCAAACAAGAACACAAAGCAAAAAAGTTGAAAATAAAGTTTGTATTGTCACACTACACCTGTAAATGAAAGTAAAACAGTTTAGAAGTCTATCAAGACGCTCACACTCTATGCAGACAGGTCAGTCCACGACCACGCCCCCCTCTCCCCACACGCCCCCTTGCTGGACTTCAACCCTCTCTTTCACTGCTCCTCTTTCCCTACCTTTCCCTCTGCCCCGTGCCACGCCGCGAGCAGGCCGCGCTCCCCTCTCGCGCTGACTACCACGTCACTGACCACTGGCACGCAGTGCAGAGTACACACTAGGCGAGCTCGTTCGACGCTGGCAAACCAGTCAGCTGAACACACACTGAGGTCACACAGCCCGACACAATAACTGATGAATACGGTTGGCAATTCCATCACTATCATCATCTCACCTTCATGCTCGAGTGAGTCGTTGAATAAAAGATTATTGTCTTTGTCAAAAATGATTAGCAGAGCCTGCTCAGCTGTGTAAATACGTTGATTTGGTCGCTGCGCTTGTCGAAGGTTGCGCCGCCATCTTTGCAAGCGAGACGAAGTGCTGGCTGGTCATCCAGTCAGTGATGAGAATAAATGGGCTTTCCCCTCACGTGTGGTCATTTACATATCATTTTAATACTACAGACATATAAGGCTTACTACGCACACTCTATTTAAGTCCGTTGATAGAAATAGTAACGAATGAAAATTCAAGAAAAATGCATGACGTCAGTGGACGGCCCATAGGCACTGGGAAAGCATTTTTAATGCGGCGTCAGCTGACGGCTTAAAGGCACTCTACGGGTTAAAAAAAAAGAAAAAGAATAATTTGGATTTATGTGCTTGCTTGCTGCTGTTTATCTCAGAAGTATGCTTTGCAAAGAAATAGCAGTATTTTTCTTTATTGAGTGTCATGAGGAAAACTCAGACATTTGGATGAAAGACAACATGAAGAGATTTAACAAATGAATTCTTTAACAATCTTTGAGTTCTAGGAGCTGCCTTTCAATTTCCAGTGAATGTTCATGTCTTCCAGTTACATCTTTAAAAGAAATATCAAATGAGTATTTGTTTACATACATTTAGTAATATCATGTGTTATGAAATGAAAATCTCGTTAAGTTATGAACTGTTAATATGACATCCAGGCAAATGAAATTATATTCACTGCCAGTGCCACTATGTGCAAATGTAAAGGAGATAAAATTAAATACTGTTCACTGACTTGCTCATATATATAAGCTTACCATAAATGGTTATAAAATGGAAAACTCAGCTTTGTTCAGTGTGAAGTTATAAACACTTATTAAATGTCATTTTCAAATTATGGAGTAAATAATCACAAAAATGACACTGAATCGTTACAATAGTCTTTGTTTCACAAAATCAGTATACCTTTCAACAGAACACTGAAATAACAGTCTTCACAATAAGCTTTCAATATCACAAAAACGGACACCCTTTTGTGCTTTTGGCCACATATAAAAAAAGAAGGCAATGACGGAAAAGGCAGACACAATCCCAGTCCCATCCACTCTCCAACCTCAACATCCATTATTTAACGTAAAATAGACTGCTCCTTGCTTGCAAAATATTGTACAACCTGAGGACTGAAGGAGTAAGGACATAACTAAAAGTTTATGAATTAATTGGAAATGTAGCAGTGAGCGGAAGATTTATTATTTTATTTTATTTTTTTGTTGCATTGTTTTCATATACTCACTTTTGACAAGTAATGATACTCCCTAAATCAGTAAATGTTGCTTAGTTTACTGGCCATGGGAAATAAAATGCCACAATCATCCAGTGTAACTGTAAGAGAAGAATGAGGGACAACAAATGGAACACAACAGATCTCTCTACTTGGGCACTAACACTTGTACATTAATTTCATACCATGGCCTGTCACTAATTAGCCTGCCATTGTCAATCATGCAACAACTTTTTATTTTCGTTGTCATTGTTTCCTTATTCAGTAATATGTCAATGGAACATCATGACCCACATATAAACGCAGAGAGAAACAAGACAATGATATACCTGATCAGCCACAGGAGTCTGTCTGTCCGGCCCAGACTCTGATTGTTTACTGGAAGAAACCCATTGTTGTACCAGCCAGGGTCTTCACTGCCATGACTCTCTACCATTTCCAGCATGAAACATTTCATTAGGTCCATGCTTTGTCTGTCGCCCTTCTTCATCCTGTGATACAGTTTTTTCCATGGCATGAACTGCAACAGTCAAAGTTACATGGTCAAACTCAAATCTTATTATTTTTTCTTGTCCTTTCCTCCCCCCATTTCACTTCAATCACGTGAAACAATGATGCTAGAAAATTGGAGTGTCGCACTTAATACACGTTTGAAGAGCACATAATTTTTGGAAGGACATGTCTGTGAAGGATGACGTGGATAATACCAGTTATGTTATGGTTTGAAATTTACCGCCTTGAACTGTAAGTGTAACCAAATCAATACATTTTTTTACATTCTTAAAAAAAAAATTCCTTCATGACTCATACAGTTAGTGTCATTATGATCAGCATAAAAACCACTTTTCAAAGAAAGAACATGCAGTTGACCAAAACACAAGCGCTTCCTCTGTGCCTCCTTTCTCCCATACCACCTCCCACACCCTGTTCACCCATTTCTTCCCCTACTCAGCACTTTCAAGCTCTTTGCCATTAAAAACATTTCTTTACAAATTTCTAACCCCTAACCCTTTCTCAATTTCTCACCCCTCTGGGAGCAATTAATACAAACCTCAAAACTGGAGACGATGTTGTGCCAGCTGACACACACGCGGTTGACACTCAAGCAGAGACAGCTCACAGGCAGTCTGCAAAATATGTTTTCCACAATATGTCGTGGCAGCCTCTGAAACCAGTTCTCCTCCACCCTTTCCACCACACTGTCATTGAGCAAACCAAATGTGGGCCCAACCTCAATGTTTGTTCTGACTGATGGAACACATGGTGATGCACTGGCAGAATCCTTTTCATCTAAATGCAGAAGACTTGATGATGAACAGGTGGTCGCGGAAGTCCTCTGATGAGGATCCATGCCACGTTTTAAAGTCTTTCTTTTTACACTCTTGTCAATGGAGTCTGTGGACTTTTTGGACAATTTTGTTTTTTCACCTTTCTGTTTGGATGAACCTGCAAAACCCACAGCTGTGTTTGATGTGGAGCAAGTTTCCTCCTGGTTTAAGGGGGCTGGCCTCCAAGGTCCCCTCTTTTCATGCCTGCTGCAGTAGCGGGGTGCCATGGCATGTTCCATCTGCATTGCTCTTGGATGTGTTCTGTCTACTGGGTGTCGCAAAGATGCTGTGCCTTCTTCTGACTGGCTCAGCCTCACAGACTGCAACAGATCCAGATGCAGTCTTTTCCTCTTTGGCCTGCTCTGTTCCTCCTCCTCCATGTTTACTGCAACCAAACAGCATGATTAAATACAGCGTTTTGGCACTTGATGAGTAGCATGCCAAACTTAACTCTACAATTTGTATGTGATGCGACTAGTAAGACCCCATAGCACTTTCAGTTACACTTTGCTTTGCATATGGCATAGTGCCGGCATGACAGAAATCTCACTGGTTATCACTGCTTTTCACTTGACTGAGAAAAACATCAAAACGGCCAACAATGAAACTAACTGGTAAGGCAGCAAATTTGTGATCACCTTTACCAACTGTTCATAGGCTTCATTTTCCTCTCCTTACCATGCGTTTTGTTATGAAATAAGCCTTCAGTCTAAAGATCTATCTTGACTTGGTTCCGTTTCAACCACTCTTAGCTCGCAAAGCGTTCTTTTTTTTTCCTTCTTTTTAAACTGTGCTTTCACAGCATTTATCTGGAAGCAGTAGCAGAATAGCATTGTCAACAAAATCATAGCATGCTATACTTAAAACGTGCCATTTGGCTACTCTGAATACATTAATCCTGTATTTGTGTGAATTTCTTGCTGTCAGCTTACTGCCAAAGACCTGCAGAAATGTTCCAAATAAGAACACTGAAGGCTTGAAAGTGCTGCAAATGGCCGACCAGATTTTTAAAATTTTACACTGACATTTCCATGTGTATTGTCTTCCATTTGGCTGAAAGCTTCAATCTTTTCAGGCCCTTTTCAGCACTTTTAGGCCCTTATCTGGAATCTCTCTCCGAAGTCTTCAGCAGAATACAGAGCTGATGCCTTTATCAAACTGTTTCTTTCTATCCCACAAATACATTTAACTCTCAAATGGTAAGAGTAACATTCCACTAAAATTATCCTTGTCATTTTATGGGCAGATTCTTGTGTGAGATATTGATCAGCCTCTTTCAAAACATGTCTAGTTTCAATAAAGTCAGTTTCTTTTTTTTTCTTTGATAGCCATCACTATGAGGTTACAGAAGCCTAAGCGCCATGCCTATCACTGTGTAATGCGTTATTCATGACCTAAATTAGACTACACTCAACGTGGTTGAATACATTCTCACTCTTCTTTGAAATAAACACGATGAATATGTTATTGTTGTTGTTTACTGTCTAACAAGAGGCTTTACCAATCATGCCAAATTATTGTTTGTGGTCATTGTTCATGCGCCACACTTTCTGAACAGAATCTTTTCTCTAATCATGCCCATTAGCAACATGAAACTAGAACAGAGATCAGACGGTAGACTTCCCACTTTACTTCTGAACAAAAGAACTCACACCAAGCAACTTCTATGAAAAGAAAAAACTTCTCTGGGAGTTTGATAATTGAGTTTTATGCATTACCATGACCAGAATATTACTGCTTTTGTGGCATTTCTATCGTAAAACACACACACACACACACACACACACACACACACACACACACACACACACACACACACTAAAGGGACCAGTCGATCAAACTAATCAGAAATGGTTCTGTTTAATGTATTTTCGTTTTCATAATTATAATCTGAGCTGAGCAAAATTGCAAACAGGCTTGTCAAAATCAAACCATCAAAACTAAAACGCAGAATAGGATGTGGAATTCTGGGAATTTGGTGTGGAGAACCACTCTTGCAAGTTGCAGCCAGCCCTATGACTGTGTGGTCCACATAGTCTTGAACACAAATCCTGTGAACCTGATTCCCATCTCTGCTCACATTTCTGATATAAATGCACACAGGCTGAGGTGATTTGTCTTTAAAACCTTCGGTCCATAAGCCAGCCAGACAGCAACTTCCTCACCTTTACCTCATTCACGGTCAACTGATAAGCCATTTTGCCATTTTGGTCCAGAGTAATTCCCAAACAGGTTCTTTTTGTGTTCCAGTATATTGCATGGGGAGAGGAATCATGCAGGAATACAACCAAGTGGAGATAAAACTCAGATGATTCCTTTGTCCTTCAGTGGAAACAAATTTTTCAAACCAAACTGCCAACCATTTTAAGCCCTGGACATATATTCATCTCTACAGACTCATTTGCCCCCACCTTCTCTATCACTCTCCCAACTGTTTCCTTACTGATACTGTCTCTTCACATGGGTCACTGTAACAACCCCATTGAATCATTCATTCTATGTATGTGCACTGACTATCTTGCCTTGTCTGGCAGTTCTTGTGCAATTCTAATTTGTTATAATATGGACAATTTTCTACTCGCGCACCGTTCATACATTTTTAATCAATTTATACTGATATGATATGCCTACTACATTTAAAATAGCCTCAACTGATCGTGCATCCATTTAACTACAATTACTGATGGCAATTGTAACTTGCTTAATTTAAGTCCCATGTTGACTGCGAACGTTTCAGTTTTTTGTTATTGTTTTTTTTTTTTTTTTAATTCAAGCCAAAGAAAACAACTGTTATGGTTACGGTAATATTTCCAAAGAAAAAAAATAGGTCATATGTTCGATGGATTAAAAAAAATTCCTGGGTGACCGTCAACACACACATACTGATGTACCTAACAGTCTATAACACAGTGTTCACTTTTGCATCTGGATCTTTCTGTCAAATCA
>CM065734.1:16973492-17013492 GCA_033310375.1 Conus canariensis | reverse complement strand
ATTGGAATAATGAATGAGTGCTTCCAGACGAGAGGGATATTGCCATCAGACCAGCATTTCTGTAGAAGAAAATCTATAACATTATCTGGCAAGTGTCCCAACATTTCATTTGGGATTCCGTCTAAACCAACGGACGTTTTCTTCTTAAGGCTTGAAATACATTCTTTTACTTCGTACAATGTTATATCAGCATTTATATACTTCGTACAATGTTATATCAGCATTTATATACGATTCATTTATATTATTTGTTTCCTTATGTGTTCTATTTTTTTCTGGATATTCTCTATATCTCCTGCATTTCTCCGAGAATCCAGTATTTCTACTATAATATGCAAACATTTCAGCAAATTCTTCAGCTTTTTCTAGATTTGTAGGTATATCTGAGTTGCCCAATTTGATAGGACACTGTGGCAAGTTAATTCCATTCTTCACAGTTTTTAGTTTTTCCCAGACTTTTTGCATGTCCTTGTGATTTGATACTTCATTTATGCAAAAAATAGACCAATATTGCCTTTTTGCTTGTGCATTAACCATATTGGCTTTTTTTTTTTGTGGCTTTTTTCATCTCTAAAAGTTTTGGGACAGACTTATCTCTTAAATACATTTTAAATGTTGATGTCTTTCCCTCCTTTGCTTGATTCCACCAAATATTACCCGAATGCTTGTGAGATCTTACTGACTTGCACCGCGGGATAAATTCATTTGCAGCATCTAGGACTGCATTTGTAAATAAAGTATATAAGCTATTGACATCTTTGTTGTTTGCGTCATTAACTTCAAATATAGAAAGTAAACTTGAAAATTTATGCCAATTTGCAAGTCTATAGTTATACTTTGTCCTTGGTTAGATCTGTTGATTGAGATTTCTTAGTTTCAAAACAAGTGACAATAGGTAAATGATCACTGTGTAGGTTGTCATCAAGTGTATTCCAGCTGCAGACCGATGCCGCATCTGGGGACACTAAAGTTAGATCGATGGCACTCGCTCTATGACTAGGATTATCAGGAATACGAGTTATTCGACCATCATTAAGGAGATTGAAGGAAGCATCAACAATATTTTCAACGAAACGATTACTTGTACTTGATTGACAGTCCTTCTAAAATGATAAATGTGCATTGAAATCTGCAATGAGGATTTTTTTTGTATTTTTTATTTTTTTACCTTGGCTCGTCTGAAGTGTTCGAAAACACCCTGTTTTAAAATCATTTGGACCCTGTGGTAGGTAAATAGATGTGACAGTTAAGAGTGAAAGAGTTCAACTGAACTGTCACGGCACAAGAATTAAGATTGGGAATACTTGGTGGAATAGGGTTAGGGCATAAAGTGGAAAGAAACTCGTGGAGAGCGTGGCAGCAGAGAGTCCTCAGAAGAGAAGCCCCCTTCAAGCAAGTGTTTCGGCCCTTATCTCCTGACACTCTAGGGGGGTTGGGCCACACCCGGTTCATGACTCCGGATGTCCCTCTGCTGCCCCTTTTTTTCCCATCTTGGGACGAGCCATGGCTGGGATTCGAACCCATGACCCTCTGGACATGCTCATTTTCCACTTAATGACTCGCGCTTTAACCACTGAGCCACAGGGACACCTGATATTTGTAGGGAAATTAAGCCTTATGAAGTTCACTTTTGTTCCTCCTTGACCAGATCCAGCTTGAACACCTCTCTGCCGCTTCTGCCATTGCTTTCAGGGCTCTGGTTTTTTCCTTCCCTGCAACTGAGAGCTGTTTCATGAGGCTGTATGCAGACGTTCCTACAAACCCCCTAGCTCCAATTTCTGCAGTGAGGACTTTGACCTGATAGCCTTCTCTCCTCAGGCTGTTTGCCAGATCAGCATACTTTTCAGTCTTGTAGATTTGAGCTGCCTCCATTCTGTTCTCATATGGCACCGTGAGCTCGATCATGATCAGCTGCTTGGTTGACTTAGAGTGGACTACTATGTCTGGTCTCATGCCACTCTTGCTGATGATCTCTGGGTGACTCTTCCATTCTGGGAGGTCTGCAGTGCACTCCCAGTCATCTGCCCCGTCCAGCAGACTCTGCCTGCATGTTTCGAGTGGCACTGTTGTTCTTGGCCATGATTTGCTGCCTCCTGCCGTGAAGAATGTTGCGGGTGCTTTTGGAGTCCTGATTTTCCCTTTTGTGGTGTTGGTACTAGCCCAGACTACTTGTACAATTTCTTTGAGCACTTGGTTGTGCCTCCATGTGTACCTTCCTTGAGCCAGGGCTACTTTACATGAGCTTAGGACATGCTCCACTGTTTGTTTTTCATGGCAGAGGGGCATGCAGGATCGTCTGTTTTCCCCCACTTCACCAGGTTTGCATTTGAGGGCAGAAGGTCATATGCAGATCTGAGAATGAAGCTGATCCTGAGAGGGGCCATGTGCCAAATGTCATTCCAAGTGAGACTTCCTTGGAGTGCATTCTCCCACGTTGTCCATTGCCCTTGCTGGCTCTGCTGGACTGCTTTTTGGAGTCTTTTTTGGTCTTCTTCTTTTCTCATCTCCTGAATCATCATGTCTCTTTTGGCTTTTCCTTTGGCCTTTGACCACCATTCAGTTTTGGTCACCCCCAGTCCTTGTCTGTTGGTCTGTGTGTGTCCTGTTATTTCTCTGATCTTGAGACTTTCTTTTGCAGAATCCATCGCCTCTTGAACTTTCCATTTTCTGCCTGTCTTCAGCTGGGGCTTGATTGCTTCTACCACCTTGTCTCCTGAGTCCTCCAGCATGCTTTGAAGTCTGATCTTCCCTGCTTTGTATTCCTCCAGGATGGATTTCAGGGGTAGTTTCAGCTTTGCTTGGCGACAGTACAGCGCTATGTCAGTCAGACAGGGTGGGACACCAAGCCATTTCCTTGTGAACTTGTTGATTTTGGCTTCCATTGCCTCCACTATGCTGGTGCAGATGTCGTATATCATCAGAGGCCATAGCAGCTTTGGTATCAGCATGAACTGCAGACACCAGACCTTGTATTTGCCAGGGAGCCCACACTGGTCAATAATCTCCAAGCCTTCCTCCGCCATCTGCTTGGTTTCTTTTGCTCTTTGTGTGTCTTTCAGCGTATCATCATACCATCTTCCAAGGCTCTTGACTGGTTCTTCTGTGACTGTTGGAATGGCCTGGTTGGCAACACTGAAGACCACAGATCCGGCCACTTTTCCTTTCCTCAGTGAGAGACTCCGTGATTTCTTTGGCTTGAACTTCATTCTGGATGAGGCAACTATGTCGTCCAGCCTCTCCAGCACATGACGTGTCTCGTCTTCTCTGGATGAAATCACTGTAGTGTCATCCATGAAGGCCTTGAGAGGAGGCATCTTGTATCCATCGCCAAGGTCTGTTTGTCTCGCGTTGTTTGTTGCTGCTTTCAAGATGAGTTCCATTGCCAGCACGAACAGTATTGGGGAAATTGCACAGCCCATTGCAATACCCACTTCCAAGTTGATCCAGTCTGTTGTGTACTCCTTGGTAGAGAACCGCATTGAGAAGCCATTGAAGTACTTCTTGAGCATGTCGCGGATGTTCTTTGGCACATGGTACATCTCAAGAGCCAACTGTATCATCTCATGGGGCACAGATCCATAGGCGTTTGCCAGATCAAGCCACACTACGTCCAGGTCTCTCTTTTCTGTTTTTGCTTTTTGGATTGCGTCCCAGATCATTGTGGCGTGTTCTACACAGCCAGCCACGCCTGGGATGCCACCTTTCTGGACTGACACATCCAAGTACTTGTTTTCCATCAGGTATTGGTCAGCCTTGCTGCCATGACAGAGAAGAAGATTTTCCCTTCGACGTTCAGTAGTGATATTGGCCTGAACTGGCTAATGTCACTTGAGTTTTGCTCTTTGGGGATGTACACACCATCTGCCGTCATCCACTGGCCGCTGATCTTCTGGTTTCTCCAAGCCGATCGCAGCAGCCTGTGGAGCCACTCCAGCACCTTGGGACATTTCTTATAAAGCTGGTAAGGTATTCCGTTTGGCCCTGGTGATGATTTGGCTCTGGCTTTGTCGACCACCTTCTTGATTTCCGCCAACGTTGGAGGCTTGCCATTGAACTTTCCTCAGGGTTGGTTGGCCACACCAGACCTTGAATGTCGAGTGGTGCTTTGCTCTGTGGGTCAGAGTATGTTTTCCTCAGATGCTGCTCAAGAACTCCTTTGTCCACACTTAGGGTCCCAGATTTTGGCTGCTCAAACAGTGTTCTGGCAAACTGGAAGGGATCTCTGAAGAAGCGCTCTTGTGTCTTCTTCTTTTTGCTCTTCCTCCTCCTCGCAGATTCCGCTTTGCTGAGGGCACTGTGTTTTTCTTTCAAGTCTTTCCACAGTTTTTCCAAGCCTTGTTTTTCAGCTGGCAGTGCGGTCTTCATTTGCATCTTGAGGTTTTTCTTTTGGACCCTGATCTTGTCCATCTTTTCTTGGCGTCTGGATTTCTTTGGAGGTGTTTTCTCTTTGGGTAGTTTTGCTCCATAGGCGTCTCTACATGTGGCATACACAATGTCCCCATATGTGGCTAGTTTGTGTTCCAGGGTGCTTTTCCCCTATCAGTGCATCGAGTCTTTGGACGATTTTTGCATCCAGTTTCTCCCAATCTTCAGTTTCGTTTGCTCGTGGCAGGTTGAGTTTCAGGCGCCTGGCATCGAGGGCCTGTGCAAATTCCTCATCCGAACCAACAGCGTGGATGTCCTTGGCACTGTGGTTTAAATCCTGGCCTTGGTCTTCCGACGTCTTATCTGCTGATGCAGTGCGCTGCTGCTCATTCAGATGAGTCTTCACACATCCCATCTTTGTTCTGTGGATCTTCATGCCACGGGTGGTAGCGAAACGCTTTCCACAGACACATGGATATTCCATTTGGTCCATGTTCATAGTCCGTTTGGGATTTGCAGTCATGATTGGTTGAGCACCGATGGATTCATCATTCTCTCCCCCTTTCGGTGAATCCTGGGAGCATCTTTTCCTTTTATTCTTAGTAGCCACATGTTTAAGGCAAAGTGGGGAGCCAGCCCACAGAGCCCTTGGTTCTGGTCTTTCCCAGTGTCCTCCGGTCTTTCCCGGACGTCCTCCGGCCTATTCCCGGAAGTCAATGGTTTACCCATGCATCAGTAGAAAGAAACTCGTGGAGAGCGTGGCAGCAGAGAGTCCTCAGAAGAGAAGCCCCCTTCAAGCAAGTGTTTCGGCCCTTATCTCCTGACACTCTAGGGGGGTTGGGCCACACCCGGTTCATGACTCCGGATGTCCCTCTGCTGCCCCTTTTTTCCCATCTTGGGACGAGCCATGGCTGGGATTCGAACCCATGACCCTCTGGACATGCTCATTTTCCACTTAATGACTCGCGCTTTAACCACTGAGCCACAGGGACACCTGATATTTGTAGGGAAATTAAGCCTTATGAAGTTCACTTTTGTTCCTCCTTGACCAGATCCAGCTTGAACACCTCTCTGCCGCTTCTGCCATTGCTTTCAGGGCTCTGTTTTTTTCCTTCCCTGCAACTGAGAGCTGTTTCATGAGGTAAAGTGTACTTTACCCCTTTATGAATATATACATATATAGCTGTACTGATTTTCCCATCGGTATCTACCTTCTGATGTATAAGGGGGAAATAGTAGTGGGTTTTTTTTTTTTAATTTAGGTAACTTGTCTCTTATAACATTTAGAGACTGAAGAACTAAAAGTTTGTATTCATGGTGCGCCAGGTGTTGCACGAGGTGATCCAAGTTCGTACTGATGGAGCGACAATTCCATTGGAATACACTGAAGTTACTTTCCGTCAACATCAACTAAATCTTTCACAATCTGATAAGTTAACAGGAAATAAAATAATGATAATGATAATGATAATGATAACGTCAAAAATATTGCATGTGCAGTCAAAAATCAGCCGACAAAAACACAGCAGTTATTTGCGCGCAACGCAGTCTAAGGGCACAGAGGTAAGTGAAGTCGCAAGTGTGTAGACGCATGTGAAAATTCTTAGAATACTGGCCAGTTTCCTAGGACGTCAAATGGGTTGAACCAGCTGCGGTCGGGGTAGGGTGGACATAGAAAGGGTCTGGCATAGTGGGCTGGCTTCCTGGTCGTTTCCTACAGAAGATCCCTGACGTGTCGCCCCACGTTCCCTGCCAGCAGACTGGCCCCCCTCTGTGACAGGTGGCAGTTGTCCTTGAGATGGTAAAGCCTTATGCTATGATGATCGACGAGCGTGATATTGTTCGCGTTGAACAGCTCGGAGGTAAGGATGGCATTAATTAACTGCCGATTTACCTACATCTTCAGGTCTTTTATAGCGGAAACTTTGCTGACGACGAATCTGGTGTTAGGATTCTTTCTTGATGCGTCTTTAAGTGATTTAACGAAGGTGTTGCACAGCTTACTTGGCTCTGTTGTCTTCAGGTCGTTAATCCCACAGTGGATAACCACAGCGTCAAGGTACAGTCTTAGGCCCATTGCTGTTCCTGTTCCACATTAACGACCCCCCTGCTACTGTGACATCAAAAGTACGCCTGTTCGCAGACGACTGCCTGCTCTACCGGGAAATACGCTCCTTCCGAGACCACCTCATCCTCCAAGCAGACCTCCACAGACTGGAAGTGTGGGCCAACGACTGGGGCATAAGGTTTAACGCACAAAAGTGCTACGTCTTCCCAATCAAGGCCTCGTCCCCCTACTTCTACACGCTCTGTGGAGAGGTCCTGAGGCATGTGAACCACAATCCATACCTAGGCGTCCTCATCTCCTCAGATTTGAAATGGTCAACCCACATCAACAACATATGCAAGAGAGCTGGGTCGTTGCTTGGATTCCTGAGACGCAACCTAGGGAACTGCCCACAAAAGTGTCGCCGACTGGCCTACATCGCTCTTGTCCGATCAATGCTGGAGTACGGCGCAATTGTTTGGGACCCATACCTAAAGAAAGATATTGATCGGCTGGAGCGAGTGCAACGGCAAGCAGCGCGCTTCATCAAAAAAGACTACAGGTCTAGAGACGAGGGCTGTGTCGACAAGATGCTCCATGAGCTGGGCCTTCCACCCCTACAAGAACGCAGGAAACAACAACGGCTCACCACTCTCTACAAAATCAGCCACGGGCTCATCAACTCAATGCCGCCAAAGAAATTCCTGACCCCTGCAAACAGAACTAGAAGGAAAATCCGCCCCACAGTATTTAAGGACTGCGAGACCACAAACATCGTTACTCGCCATGCTGTCAACAACACCAAGGGCTACAAGATTCCAGATGGCACTTCGGAGCAGTACAAATGCTCCTTTTTTGTCAAGACCATCGTGGAGTGGAATCACTTGGAAGAAACAACAGTCCAGGCCAGTACTGTCGCCGCATTCGCAGCAGCGGTGTGCAGTTCTGCAGCCCTCCACTAAACCTATACTGTTCATTAGTTAGTTAGGTTAGGTAGGTGGGGAAAGGGTGGGGTTGGGTCCCCCCTCCCTTTTTTTTTTTCTTTCCTTTTTTAGGGCTTGGCACTACCTTGTGTAGGGTCAGGGCCGGTAATGTACAGGCTTGCCTGTAAGTGCAAAGCGAAAAGTAGTAGCGATCCGGCAACTCCACACCTAGCTAGTCTTTAAGAGAAAAGGAGAAGGAAAGAGAAATGTAGAAGTACTTTTATTATTATTATTTTTTATTTATTTATTTATTTATTTTTTTGGCGCTCTCCCTGTCTTCCGTCGCGTTATAATCAAGTTGGTTCCAGCGACGTATGTATCCAGATCCAGAAGATGAGGTTCTTTTGAAGCTATCTCCTGCAAGTGATCTTGAGTTATTTTCAAAGTGTTACTTCGTTGTTTTGAAGGTTTAAAGTGATAAGACCGACCAAGGCGTGTTTCTTGTACTCCGTTCATAACAGAGTCGTGAAGAGTAAGTACATTCGGTAGATCTGAACTAGTATTCGATTTCTTTTTGGAATCTACAAGATGAAGAGCTTTGTACTTGACGTCATCTCTTGACGTGTCAGCCTTGGAAGGTTTGGCGTCATTTGTCGTCTTCGAAGGGCTAGGGCAGAACACCTTTTTGGTAGTCCTACTGTTCTTCGATCTTTTTTTCTGCAGCAGATGTCTTGTGCTGTGCTGGACGACTTTCAACGCCTGACGACAATCCACACCCCGCCACTTAAGCGTAGGTGGGTCCAGCTGGAGGGCTCTGTTTGAGTTTCCATGGTCGTCATGGAAACTTTCGGCTCGGCGATATTCTGAATTATGCCGGTTTGAAACCCCACTGCTTTTGCTAGGGAGGATATTTGGCTGCAAAGATTTAAAATGACTTGCCGTAATGTTGCGCACAGCACAGGTGTTGAGATAGGCCAAACGTCGCTGCACACTGACGTGTTCAAAGACTGTCGTTGGTGTAGAAGTGGACGGTCTCTCGCTTCGTGGGTCGCATTGATGGCTCTCTGAACGGTCCGACGTGTTTACGTTCGAAGCTGTCCGTCGTTGGGAAGCCCGAGTGACTCGTTTGCACGCAGGAGTGCCGTATCTTGTGGATTTCATGGTCTTGAGTCACTTGCGAAAACTTTCACCCCGTGAGAAAGGTTAACTGCTGGCAGTCTCCGCCAATTTGTTTTGTGTGTGTGTGTCAAGTCAAAATTATCTTTATTGAGGGTTAAAGAATAAGCTTTCCAGCTTTTTATTATTATTATTTATTTATTTATTTATTTTTTTTACATCCTGCCCTCATAAACAAGAAAGAAACTAATTCAACATTTAACTACAAGCTCAAATAACATTTTTAAAAGCACACAATTTCTATCATGCAAATACATAACTATCATATGAAATAATAATGAAACTATTGTTGGAACTTCAAGTTCAAGCACTGAGAGAGAGAGAGAGAGAGAGATAAGGGGATCGTATTGATGGAAATGACTTCAATTGATGCGCAGAGTTTCAATCAGATGTATTTTCAGTGCTTTTTTGAATGTAGGTTTTGAGGGACATGACTTTATGGAGGAAGGCAGATTATTCCATGTGGTCCCTCCAGAGTACAGAAAACTTGATTTATAAAAATTACATCGAAGTCTGGGAAGAGACAGTTTATGTGTATGTCTGTAACTATTGAAGACAAAGGTTTCAAAGATTATCTTCGGGGCTGATCCATTCATTACATTGTACATGCACAAGCATTTGTTGAAGTAGAGTCTGCCTTTAAATGGAATAATATTCAAAATTTTGTAATCACTCTTTGTCAAGGTATTGGATTTCAGCTGAATTAATCTAATGGCCCTATTATGCAGACGACTTACAAGTTTCAGATTAGTTTCACTGGCATTATCCCATAACGTGGATGCATAATTGATAAGAGAAAGAACGTGCGCATGAAAGAATATCTTTCTGGAGTGAAGATTTAGAATTTGTCTTTTATCTTTGAAAGTTGATATATTCTCTTAGAAACACGTTTTCCAGGATCCGTAATGTGGTAAGACCAAGATAAATCGCTGTCAATGATAACACCAAAAACTTTACGCGATATAAACTCTTCAATCTTTTGTCCTTGGACATGTAATGGCGCAAATGAGGATGTCATTTTCTGTCGTTTCTGGCATGTTGTGACATGCATGCATTTGGTTTTACTAGCATTGAGGGATATGATTCATTTCTGTCCATGTAATTAGCTTGTTGATATTTTTCTGCAAGTTATTTACCAGTTCAGTAGGGTTACTACTGTGAGATTGTAATGAGGTATTATCAGCAAACATTTCACAACATTCTATAAACAATGGTAAGTCATTTACATAAATAGAAAAGAGTATGGGCCCCAATACTGTCCCCTGAGGGACACCAAATTTTAAAGGGAGTAACTTTGACCTTTTGGAGTTAATTTCAACAAGCTGTTGACGATCAGTGAGAAACGAGGCAAAGAATTTTAAGGCTGTATTCGATACTTTGTAACACATAAGCTTTTTCATTAGAAGGGAGTGGTTTATAACGTCAAAGGCTTTTGCAAAATCTACAAAAAAGAATTCCAGTAAGGTCATTATTGTTAATATTCGTAAGACATCTATCGATAAGTTGTACAAGAGCAGTGTGACAAGAGTGATTTTCTCGAACACCTGATTGATTTTCATGAATCAGATCGTAATATTTAAGATGAGAATATAGGTGTGTTTGAACATGTTTTTTGAGTGGTTTAGATAGCAGGGATAATATTGAGATAGGTCTATAGTTTGAGAGATTGATGGGATCACCTTTTTCATATTAAGGTATAACTTTCACTTGTTTAAATCTTAAGGGAAAGTGGCTTTTATCAATACACAAATTATAAACGTAAGTGAGTGTATCAACAATAGTCAGTGAAGCGATTTTTAGTATCTTGCCATCAATTCCATCTAAGTCCCTCGTCTCTGACTGTTTTAAGTGTGTTAAATAATCAAATATTTCATGTAATGACAATGGTGGTATGTCAAAACATGAAGAAATGTTTTTACATCGACAGTATTTTTCTGACATACATAGAACGTTGTACTTTGTTTTATCATTTACAATTACATCCTTAGTTATATTTGCAAAATGAAAGTTGAAGTCTTCTGGTGATATTTCTTTTATTGGATTTTGCATTCTTGAGTTATTGTTAGTCAAGAGATTGATAGCTTTCCAAATTATGTTTGAATTTTGAGAAGACGAAACTAAATTTTAAAAATATTGTTTCTTTGCTTTTCTCTTCATGGAATTTACTTTATTCCTTTGTTTTCTGAAAGACACTTTATCCTTTGACTTGAGTATATGATCTCTTTTGTATCTCTCATTGTCTATCTCCTTTGTTAACCATGGGGGTTTAATGACATGTTTCACTCTTTCTTACAAAGGGTGCATGTTTATCACATACTGAATTGAATGTACTTATCCAAAAGTTCACACCATCGTCAGGGTTCCTAATCTGATAAATGTAATCTAATTCAGAGTGAAGCAAATCACCAATGAAGGCATTTTTATCAAAAAGTGCGAAGCGCCTATAAAAACTTTCCTTATGTCCAGACTTAGGAATTTTGACACCTTTCTTCATCCATATTACTATTAGACAAACTGAACAGTGGTCACTATAGCCTATCTGTACAGAACACATTTCCACTATGTTATCTTTTGTGTTGACGTAAATGTGATCAACAAGAGTTTCTGTTTGTTCAGTGATTTGAGTAGGACGATCGATTATTTGTTCCAACCCATACATTGCATAAGTATGATTCTATTTAGTCCCAGGCACAGTTAAGTCTATGTTAAAGCCGCCCAAAAGAATAATTTCCTTTGATTCCAGTATTGCAGCATCCATCATCAAATTAAACCTATCGAACCAATCAGTGGTTTCTGTATAGGAATCCTACCATTACTGGCTTACAGTGTTTAAGATTTAATTCTATCTGGACGGATTCTACGTTGTATTTTTCAAGATACTCTTTTCTTTTGAAGGTTAATGATTTAGCAAGGTAAAGAAGTAAACCTGTTGTTCTAGGTGCTTTTGGGTCTAATCGGATTGCATCATAATTTGGCATGCACATACCAGAATCTGGAATCATATCGGTTAGCCAAGATTCCGCTATACAAAACACGTGAAAGCTATTACCATTGTTGTGAAGAATTGCAGCGATTTCATCTGTCTTATTCCTGGCACTGTTTATATTCAAATAACTGATGCGAAGTCCCTCTTTTGAAGGCCATGTATCTAAAGTAGATGACATGATGACTATTTAAGTGAACTGCATATACTAACAAAAAAGGAGCATTACACACAGTTCTTCCGGTCACAAATCAAAGGCGGTTAATACATCAGATCATGTAGAAAACTTTTGCGGTAACAATATAAAATTATGATCAAACCATGAACACAACAGAAAGCATGAAACCCTTTATCAGATATGGATAGGTTGTCCACCCAAAAAAATTTTTTTTTCTGCTCCCTGAAAGAAGGAGAAAACAAATCTTGTATATATTGACAAAAAACACACACACAAAAACCTTAGAAAACGGGCCTTTGTTCAACCAACGCAACAACAATGATTTAGAATACCCTAAAATACAAAAGAACACTTGTAATTAGAAGAAAAAGTATATGCACGCACACGTCACTGATGACATGCTACGCAATAAACGGTGTCACTACTGCAAAAGGTACTATGAATGATGGGCTCCGTTCAAGTCCAGCAACTACAATATTCATATACACACGCACGCGCACATATACACGAGCACGCACGCACGAACACACACAATTTTGTGTGTGTGTGTGTGTGTGTGAATATTCATTTTATTGTCTGTTATATAAAAATGCTAATTGTTGTCCATTATAGTACATTTCTATATGCCCCTCCCCCTCCCTCCCGCTACTCCTCGTCTTCCTGATCATTTTCCTTTCTTTTGTATTTTCTTTTCATTCGATTTTCCATTATGATTGCATGATTGTTGTTATTGTTGCTTTTTTCCCCCCTTCATACATTATTTCATTTAACTGCATATTGCAGTGCCTACTCAGGGCAAGGACTGGGTGTAAAAAAAAAAATCGCATCAGTGCTTTTCTATTATCGTCGTAAATGAAGAAGTTTCTCTCTGTGTGTGTGTGTGTGTGTGTGTGTGTGTGTGTGTGTGTGTGTGTGTGATGGTAACCCTTTCACTGGTCTTTGTCTTTACATGCATGTCCTTTTCTTCTTCTAGCTTGTCTGTAGTAATCCACAGACAAGGCAGTCAACACTGTAAGACTGTGACCTGAATATACACTTAAACATCAAGTTGAACTAGGTAGTTGGTACTGAACGCATGGCCTCCTCACCACACAAGCATGCACATTGTTTAAACATGTATTTCAGTATCTTATTGACATTTAAAGCCTTTCGATGATATTTGATGCTTCAGTGGTAATGAAAAAGAACTTGAAGAAAAGTTACTATGCCGCCAAACGAAAGAGACAAATTACGAGATAAACACGACGCTTTTCGACTCTTTGGTCTTTTTCAGGCGAGACAAACAACAACTGAGACAATGGAAACAAAACGCAAACACAGACAATCACTGATCTCCTCAAACCAGGGGCAAAATGGATGCGGAAAAATGCTTCGTTTCCATTATTAGCAGACATAGTGAAGACTACCTTCACGACCTGACGCCTTTTCTGACGAAATGATGATGTTCAGTCATCATCATGCTGTCACTGCAGAAAAAAAGTAGAAATTGTTGAAGTTAATGCGTTTGTTCTGCAGAACAAATATGATCTTGTTCAGAGTTTGGGAACAGTGATTTTTGTTTTTCTTTTGTTTTCTTGATTCTTCCCTGGCCTTTTTCTTTTAACAAAAGAAATTCTGAAATTTTTTTTGATTGTTTTACGATTGTTTGCCTTCTTGCAATGATGGCGAGTGTTACGAAGACTGATGTCGATTACGCTTTTCAAAAACATTTAGTGATGTGTGTCTCTTATTTCTTATGGTAGTACTGTATGTTTTGAATATGTGTGTGAGTGTGTATGCATATATATCTATAATATTGATACACTTATAGCAATATATTGGATATCAGACAACTAACAACAATATCACTGAATGGATGTGTATCTATCATATGTGAACCTTGTGCATTTTTTTTTCTTTTGGCAAATGCTTAGTGTGTGTGTGTGTGTATGTGTGTATATATATATATTATATATATATATATATATATAAATTCTGCTAACAGGATGATAAATTGATATACAAGCAAAAATCACTCCACTGAATTATTCACGGGAAAGAATGATCAGTGAAGGGAAAAGAAAAAGTAATGTTACTATGGTTGTCATTGTTATAGTGATAGTTTCTAATACTAGTAACTAATAGGTATTGTTATCATTGTTATTGATCTTATTATTGTCATTGTTAATGTTATTAATCAATATCATCATCATCATCAAAATTAATATTATTACTATTAGCTGACGTCACCTTGTATTAAATTTTTTTTAAATACAAAATTTAACTGTGCTACATATATTTATTAATCAATATCATCATCATCATCAAAATTAATATTATTACTATTAGCTGACGTCACCTTGTATTAAATTTTTTTTAAATACAAAATTTAACTGTGCTACATATAAATCGGGGTGGGGTGGGGTGGGGGTGGGGAGGGGGAGGGGGGGACAGTTGGGGAGGGGTGTGAGATTTGGTGGTGGTGGTGCACAGGGCAGATGGATGCAAGTGTTCTTGTATCCGTCTGTTTTTGTGCGTTGCCGTTGTTGTTCAGTTGTACTCCTTTCCTCAATGGTCTCTTTGAGTTATTATACTGGAGGAGTGTTAGCAGCGTTCTTGTTTAGAATTGTGCTACATATATAAAATTTCTTTACTTTTGAATAGTATATACAATAACTAACATCAGCATTATCGGTTGATGTGGTTTTGTACTCAACTGAAATGTGTTGCATTTGTACAAGGGCTTATTCTTTGAAAGTGTGCTGCAGTTGCACATCCTTTTCCACAAGATCAACCTTTTAGTTTTACACAACAAGCAAATCTCTCACAAGACATATTTTAGATCAGTTTATTTCACTGTGTCACACAAAGAGAACAAGCATTGAATATTGTCCATCCACAAAATATTTAAACTATCTATAAAAGAGATAAATTCTATGGTAAAATGATTTAAATAGAAATAGCAAGATGTTAACGATAAGTTAACAGACATCTATAAAGCCTGAAAGGCTAGGTATTGGTGATAAGTTAACAGACATCTGTGAAGCCTGAAAGGGGAAGGGGGGGGGGGGGGGGGGGGGGAGAGCATGTGAGTGAGTGGGAATGTGGTGTCTTTGTTTTTGTATTTGCATGTACAAAAAAAAAAATTCTTCATAACTTTGGTTTCAAATTCAAATTGAAAAGTTGTATGCTTATCATGGAGAAAGAAAAAAAAATGTTGAAAAAGAAAAAAAAAGTTCAATTAATTATGTTCAAGATAATTTTTTTTTCTTTGATTGTCACATTGTAACTCTTATTCAAGACAAGAAATGTGAGCAGTGAAGCAATCACTTATATTCATAACTAATTCACAAGAAATTTCCACAAAATTCACAAGAAATTCTAAGTTCCATTTTCTTACTTTCTTTGGACAACATGTCACCCATCTTCAAAGCATGCAAGCACTAGGGTGGAAGATTTCAAGACAAATATAGGAAGGGTCATTTTTTAGTTCATACATGGGTTTAAAAAAAAAAATGTTCACAACATGTGTCCACAAGAATAAAATTAGTTTCCATTTTGTAAAATTCTGCTGTTAAGATGAAAAAAAGAAAAATGCCTTTTCAATTTTCAAAACGGAGTGACCGAGGGCGGAAAATGAAGCAAAATTTAGAAAGAGAGGGGGTTAGTTACCGCCAAGGACATAGACAAAGTACAGGACAAGACACAATGCATTTCGACCTCTTGGGTCTTCTTCAGGCAAAAGCAAAAAACATTTAGTGAAAACAAAGAACGAGAAACCACCTGTACTTTGTTTATCTATGTCCTTGGCGGTAACTAACCCCCTCTCTTTCTAAATTTGGCCTTTTCAATTGTCTGAAACCTTTAAAAGTAAGCGTAACCTGATTTTGATATCCTTTTTATTTCATTATTTTTCACAGTTCAATGTCATGCTTAAAATTCACATGAAAAGTTACTGACACAAATAGGATATTTATGTCTTCAGTTTCTGCTACAGCGAGTTGGTTTTCACCAAGCAGAGCTTGCGTCTCAAAGAGATGGATAATGTTTTTGTTAAATTTCCTCTCTTTTAAACATATGTCATACAACAATGTTCACCCTACATAGGAACATGGCTCACTTTTGCATTTAAACCATCAGAGGCAGAATGTGATTTTCTCACCAACTTGATCAGGTAAACAAACTTACTTCATTTCCACACAATGAATGCCCCTTCATGGATTTCAGACTGACCGTGCCATACATACATATATATCAACTTTGAGGTTAAGTAGCATCAAAGACTGAGGCAATACTGACAAAATCAAAATGAAAGACAGCAGTCTGTTGGATAATTAGCTTCATGACTTTGAACTGCTTCAGCTCATTGGCCATCCTGCTTCGGTTCATTTATCATCCTTAGTCAAGACACACTTTTACCACAACTTCTCAAAAACATTTCCACACATGCATATCAATCAATACAGTCATCTACTTGATTGGAGTGGCAGTTTCACACATGCGTTTCAAACAGTGCCGACTACTGACTTTGCTCTTGTTCGGCAAGGTTCTTCACAATCTTGAGCTTTCTTTGCATTGTTGTTGTCTAGTTTTTTTTTTCTCTTTCTCAGTGTCACAAAACTGTCATTCAATCAAACTTTCCTGTGCATTCTTGATTTCTTTACTGATTTTCTTGTTTAAGCAGGTGCTTTCCCAGCTCAGTCTTTCTGAGCAATTTCAAGATCCTTCTTTTGTCACACATCTCCAATTTCCTACGTATTTCTAGATACCAAAAGAAAAAAAAGTTCTAGTAGTCTATCTTTAAATCCACGCTGGAAGGTTTCAAAGTGAGGCGACTGCAGGCAGAAATGGATCTATGATTCACTTGCAATAACCATGAATTTTTTTTTTAGGGGACAAGAGGGGAAGGGTTGGCCACAACATCTTATTACAAATTTTAACATACCAGTTCACAAGTCAGTTACTGGTTTTTTTTATGGACTTTGGGTTTCTCTAAACTTCAAGCTTGACCAAGTGTTTGCATGGGAAAGTAATCTAAAACATGTTAATTTTCACCTGAAGCACCATGCCACTGGCATATTTATTTAAACCTATGTACAGTAGAAAGATCTATTCTCTTACAAAAACACACAAAAGAACAACATTTCAAAGCAAACAATCATTTAATAATTCTTACATTATATATAAGGACTTCAAGTCAAGCAATACCAAATGAATACAGACAGCATCAATCCTAGATTCCTCACACATTCCCATATTCTCTCTCATACGAATCCTTCCCCATACTTGCTCCCCAAACTGGGTTCCTGCAAACTTCCACTGACAAAATTCAAGGAGTTTTCAATGAGTTGTTTTTTTTCCCCCCCAAGGCTACAATACTTGAGTAAAATTTGAAAAAAGAAATGGCAGTTTGATTTTTCTGTGTTCAGGTTGATGAAAAAAAACAATTTTTTTTTTTTGTACAAAGGAAACAACAAAAAAATGTGCTTTTTGAATATTTTTTTCCATCAACCTGAACACAGAAAAATTAAACTGCCGTTTCTTTTTTCAATTTTTATCAGTGTGTGTGTCCCAGTACACCACACATTAGAACATTAACAAACCCAGACTCTGTATCAAATGCCAAAACACTAAAATCAGCAAAAATATGTCCATTTGTGAGAGAACATACAGAATATGCATGATGTGTAAGAGACTGGTTGGAGGAAAAAAAGAAAAAAAAAAACCTAGTAAAAAAAATTGTTTTTCCCACAAACATCGTCGCGATCCTGGATTGCCGTCTGCTATTTAACCAAGGGAGATAATTTGCAACTTCATCAAAATTAATGTAGTTTCAGATAATGGTTGGTGGCTTGATTTTCAAAGGTTTTCAAGGAGGTTTGGTCAACAGAACCACATTTTATTGATTTTCAAAGGTTTTCAAGGTCTTGAAATTCGCTGTCAGAATTCAAGGAGTTTCAAGGAGCGTACGAACCCTGCCAAACCATAGCGCTGGTGGGCAGTCTACTGCCAGTAAAGAAGACAAGTGCTGATGCGGTAGAAACATTCAAGGACCTCCCAGTTCTGTAGCTTGGAGTATGACGTCAACAGCCTTAGAGCCTGATGAACATCCTCTACTGTGGCCGATACCAACACCACAGCACAAATCAAACTCCATGGATTTGGCTCCTGGAGAGAATGCAAAAGAAAAAGACATTATCATTTTGTTCCATTTATGTAGAATATGCCCTTTGTTGACTAACTTTGATGTCTGCTAACATTTGATTTGCACTCATAATCACTTTTTCTTCACATGTACACTATCATAACAATGCTTTCTATTTTGTTTTCATATCAACATCTTCTCTTAGCATGACGCCAAGTTCATGAAACAGGATGGACCCAGAAAATGACATACACTTTTGTGTGTGTGTGCATGCATGTGCATGTGTGTGCGTGTGTGTGTGTCTGAGAGAGAGAGAGAGTGTGTGTGTGTGCTTTGGCAAGCGTGCGTTGGTGTGTATGTGCGTGCATAGGTGCATGCATGTGTGCATGTAGGTGTATGCATGTGTGTGTGCTTTTTCGTTCGTTCATCTCATCTTCCACACTATGCAAGTGACACTATCCTCCACCATTCATGCCAACAGTGGCACCCAAGTTGATCCTGTCATCTAGAAGTCCACAGAGTCTGTATCGTGTCATCAAGAGCCAAGTTGATCCTGTCATCTAGAAGTCCACAGAGTCTGTATCGTGTCATCAAGAGCCATCCCACCAGAGAGGACACTGCACTGCTGCCGACCCACTTCGGTGGTGCAGAGTGCTGCCCATTCTGATTC
Organism: Conus canariensis; assembly: GCA_033310375.1. Lineage (NCBI taxonomy): Eukaryota > Metazoa > Mollusca > Gastropoda > Neogastropoda > Conidae > Conus > Conus canariensis. The sequence goes on along the minus strand of CM065734.1, from coordinate 16,995,026 downwards.
TGATCCAACATACTACAAAGGACACTGCCTATCAGGCTTTCTATTGACAACACCATCTGCTTGGTCGCAGAGCCAATGTCAGTGAGGATCCCCCTCTTGAGAGTGCCACCACATCCATCCAACGATGGTGCCCAGGAATTTGCTGACATCAAAGACTTTGATACATACTCAGACCCGTTCACCCCAAATTCGTGCACCTGTAACATCTCAGACAAAAACCTGTAATTTGAAAAAAAAAAAAAACACGTAATATTTATAATCGCAATACTTTCGCAACTTTTGAAGATTTGGAAGAGCTGGCCATTGGCGCGCAAGACTACTTCATCACCATCTTCATCTCCCCCACCCTGTTCGCCCACTTCTTTCCCTACTTGGCAGTTTCAAGCTCTTCGCCTTTAGAAACATTTCTTTACAAATTTATAACCCCTCACCCTTTCTCAATTTCTCACCCCGCTGGGAGCAATTAATACAAACCTCAAAACTGGAAACAATGTTGTGCCAGCCAATGCACACGCGGCTGACACTCAAGCAGAGATCACTCACACGCAGTCTGCAAAATATATTTTCCACGATATGTCGTGCCAGCCTCTGAAACCAGTTCTCCTCCACCCCACTGTCATTGAGCAAACCAAATGTGGGCCCAACCTCAATGTTTGTTCTGACTGATGGAACACAGGGTGACGCACTGGTAGAATCCTTTTCATCTAAATGCAGAAGACTTGACGATTAACAGGTGGATGCGGAAGTCCTCTGATGAGGATCCATGCCACATATTAAAGTGTTTCTTTTTACACTCTTGTCAACGGAGTCTGTGGACTTTTGGACAATTTTCTTTTTCCACCTTTCTGTTTGGATGAAGCAAAACCTGCGGATGCACAACCAAAATTCTTCTGAGAAGTGCTGGCTGTCATGCTTCCCAGAGTCGTGCCACACACACATGCACCACCGCCAAAGGAAACTCCGCAAACGCGCGCAATCACTCCTTTCACCCAAGGCACGTTAAATAAATACACAACACCGAAAAGTTGGTTTTTTCCTTCCCCTCCTCCTACGGGAGAACAAATATAATTAGTACATACATTTCTCAAATTAACTTATCCACACAAAATAAACACAAACACACCTCCTCTCCACCAAGGAGGTCACACCAAATAAATTCAAACACACCTCCTCTCCACTAAGGAGGTAACACCAGGTACTGTTTCCCCTTCAATTGAAACATTCATAAAACATGGGAGTTATGTCACTATCCATCATCACCGTATTTATACCACAACCTTATAACCCCAAAACAGGAGATCAATCAAATCACAATTCACAACAGTTGAGGTTATATACTACAGTCATAACTAAACATTATGGGGAATGCGCCAGAGTCATTCTTCATCAACATGGGGAAATGCGCCAGAGTCATTCTTCATCAACACAGGAGAATGCGCCAAAAGACATTCTTCATCCACATGAATCCTCCTCCGTGAGGAAGGGTACTGCGGGCGAGGTCCGCCACCCGTCCCAGGCTGGGGTCAGGTCCGGCACCTCCGCCACCTTCAATCACTCCCACCCGTGGCCCGGCGTGAGACAGGCAACCTGTCAACACACTCGGAACCACGTGCAGTTCTACAATAACTAAGGAGACTCACTTAAACATGAAGATGTAAACAGTAACCTTTTCTTATAAGTTTTTACTTTAAATATTACTTTTCCTTTCTTTTCCCCATTCTTTTATAAACAAATGTTACAGGTGTAACCACACTGGTTCTTATCCTTTTCTTTTCTTTTGAATACAAATGTTTCTTTAATTTTCCCCAAAGATTTCACTTCTCTCTAGTTAAACATTAATGACAAAAATACCTCAACGATGCATCAGCCTTGCATCGGTCTTCAATCGCCGTAAACAAACAGACCATGCGACTCCCCTGGCTGGCGTAGAGCAAGTGATTATAAAATTTTCCCTAGCTAGGTTAAATAACGCGCACAGCGCTCCCAAGCAGCACTCACCCGGGCCACTACCAACAGAACGACGCTGTACCATCACATGATCTTTTTTCTCTCAATACCCAAATACCTCTGACGTTCAATCTTAAGACTGTTGATACACAAAACGTGCACACGACACCTTCACACATCCTGTGCACATGACACTGGCCAATGCTGCCATTGGTGTGAACAAATTCTTCACTGCTGGGCCAGTCTGCAAACAGCCAACTGGGTACACAGCATTTCTGTTTCCTTTTGACAACAGTCTGAACTGCTTTCACCAATCGCATACTCTCTTGACTGCTGGGCCAGTCTGCAAACAGCCAGCTGGGTACACAGCATTTCTGTTTCCTTTCGACAACAGTCTGAACTACTTTCACCAATCACATACCTCTCAGAGTCCAAATTTTTGTTGAGAGGTGAGCCCTTTTTCCTTATAGTACCAGATTTCATTCTGTCTGATATCTGAGGTCCATCACTGAGCGCATTCATGCACCTGGCTCCACTCTCTGTCACACTTTTGACAGCTGAATATGTCTTCCTAGGTGAGGAGGTCTGAGGTTTGAAAGCAGTCCTGTTATTGCTGGCGCTAGCAGCCAGGGAAGACTCAGATGATGAAGCAGATGACACTTTGTATGACACACATTGCTTCACCCATTGCTTTTCACCTGCTCTATTTTTGCTTCTCGCTGGCAATGTCTCAAGTAAATGTCTTTTCCACAGCTCTGTCGAAGACTGCTGCCGAAGACTATATGCAGGTATGAACCCTCCCGGAATGGACCTAAGATCGCTGCTCTGCCCCCCTGTTTCTTCTCCTTCCTCTTCACTTTCCCACTGAGGCTGATCTCTGTTTCTACGCATGTGTCCCTGCGCTACCTGTCCACTGCTTTCTGCGGAAGAAACAGATGAAACTTCCCTCTCTAGTCTTGCACACTTTGCAACTACACGCTCCAGCCATGATGGATCAACTGTGTCATCACCATCTGACTTCATTTCCCAAGCCTCTGACGCCCCAGGTGCAAACTGATCTCTGTTTCTAAGCATGTGTCCTTGCGCTACCTGTCCACTGCTTTCTGTGGAAGAAACAGACGAAGCTTCCCTCTCTAGTCTTGCAGTTGCACACTTTGCAACTACACGCTCCAGCCATGATGGATCAACTGTGTAGTCATCATCCGGCTCTATTCCCCAAGCCTCTGACAACCCAGATGCAAAACCCAGAGCTGTGCTTGATGTCGACCAAGTTTCTTCCTGATTTAAGGAGGCTGGCCGCCGATGCCGCCTCTTTTTATGCCTGTTGCAGTAGTAGGGTGCCATGGCACGTTCCCTCCGTATTGCTCTCGGATGTGTTCTGTCCACTGGGTGGCGCAGAGATGCTATACGTTTTTCTGACAGGCTCAGCCTCACAGATCGTAAGAGATCCAAAAGCGGTGTCTCCCTCTTTGGCCCGCTTTGTTCCTCCTCCTCCATGTTTACTGCAACGACAACAACAAAGGAAACATATATATATATATATATAAAATATATATATATAAGGTTATTGGAAAAAAAAAGAAAATAGAAAGGCATGCAGAAAAAGCACCTTTTCACTTCATTCAAGTTATAGAGTAAACTGGAAATGAAACTAATTTGATTTTGGACTTGGTACAAACAAATCTAAATAATTTCTAAACGAAATTTTTTACTGACATTAGTGTGTGCAACTCTGCCCTTTGCTCCTTTCACTAGTTTCAGGTCCTCCTAAAGTAGATCAGTGTGACAGCACCTTCTTCACTCCTTATTTCAGTTGGCTGATACATTCATGGAAAAGATAGTTTTTGGAATAATTAAACACAGATGTTACATGATATAAGAAATTATGTTGATTAACATTTTTCTCAATGTAATGATTGTGATGCCAGTGATGTGTCTCAAAAAGAGATGTGTGACTAGTTCTTTCCTGGCAATGCGACCTCCGAAGCAGGATGGGAACAGTGACAATGCAAGAGATAATCCAGACGCACCAACGGACTGTAGGACACACTTGTTTCATGCCACTCAACACATTGCCCTGACCAGCTCTGCGCTGTACACCCCAAGGGAAAAGAAACTGAGGGAGACTCAACGAAACCTGGCGTAGAACTGTCAATATACAGCTCTTAGGCAAGGGACTGATGATCAAAATTGCCCTCATGGCAACAGCAGAGTCAGCCGGAACTCTTTTTAGCCTGTGACTCAAGTGCCTGGTGGCACAGAGAGGAATCAACTTGAACTTCAAGTTCCAGGCATTGTGCAGAATGAGTCAATTTTTTTCATTTTTTTTTTTCTGGCAAGTGATATTTAACATGTTATAACAAGACACACATTAAACAAAAGACTAGCTTATTATTCTGTTCTAAAAGGCAGCTCATGAGTTCTCTCTCTCTCTCTATTCTTTCTTTCTGGATACATAGACATTCATCCTCTCTCTCTCTCTCTGTCTGTCTCTCGAGTCTCTGTTCACAATCTATTATCCACATTAATTTTATACTTTAAAGTGTACCTCTGTGCATGAATGAGGTCGATCTACTCCAAGTCCATTTGAGGTATGATTAATCAACCCTCTTCTTTTGCACCATACAACAAGTTGAACAACAGCATTTGGACTCTCCTATCACAAAAGGTCTTCTTCAAATGCCAAAATCTAAAGCAACGACAGCAACTGGACTCTCCTAATCACAAAAGGTCTTCTTCAAAAGCCAAAATAACTCTTTAACCCTTGTCTTGGGCACAGGAACTTCCTGTTGATTTAAAACCAGCTCTGAGTTCTGGAAGCCTTGCACACATGCACAGAGATCAAGAGAATAAGCACAAGAGAAAAAGAGAAGAATGGGGTCTTTTATTCAGCCATCCATCAGCACGACAATCACCCATCCTGTGATTCATACCATCAGGAATTAAGCTCACTTGTCATGTTTCTTTCATTTACATTAACTAGTTGATGGTCAGTGCCTTCAATTCCCCATCAACATGCCTAACAAAAGTCATCTCTAATGTCTCTGCTATAAACCTATAAGAGTTGTAAGACCCAAGGATGCAGGTCAAGCATAGGCCCTCAGCAAATTGATGATAACATTTTAAAAGAGAGGAAAAGTTGCTGTCCAGTCAGTTTTAACAAATTAGCACAGCCTGTACATACTTATCTGAGATGGGAGTAAAGATGGAAATCAGGTTAACTGGATTTGGGAGTCTGACCTTATGGACCATACAGCCATAGGCCCTGCCATATGGAGAGGGGGTGGGGGTGGGTGGATGGGGGTGAATAGTGGGGAGAACTGAAAGTAAAATGTTTGATAATGCACAAAGCTGCCCAGGCCTCAAAAAGCATGATTAAATACAGCGTTTTGGCAATTTTATGAGTAGTGTGCCAAATCCAAGTGTACAACTTGTATGTGATGTGACTAGTAAGACCCCATAGCACTTACAGAACTTTTGCACTTTGCTTTGCATACAACATGGCGGCGGTTTGACAGAAATCTCACAAGTCATCACTTGACCAAGAAAAACATCAAAACGGCTAACAATAAAACTAGTAAGGAGGCAACTTTGTGATCATGTGTACCAATTGTTTATGGCTTCATTTTCTCTTCTTACCGAACTATGCATTTTGTTTGGAAATAAGCCTCCAGTGTGAAGATCTATGTTGACTTGGTTCCGTTTCAACCACTGCTTAGCCTGCAAAGCAATTCTTTTTTTTTTCTTCTTATTTTTAAACTGTGCTTTCTGGCATAGCATTTATCTGGAAGGAGTAGCAGTATAGCATTGTCTACGAAATCATAGTATGCCAAAGAAAACAAATATTGTGACGATAATATTTCCAAAGAAAAAAAAAGGGGTCATATGTTCGATGGATTAAAAAAAAAAAAATCCTAGGTGACAGCCAACACACACACACAGTTGAACTCTCCATAATGCAGTGTTCACATTTACATCTGGATCTTCTGTCAAATAAAGCCTTCAACCGAAAAAATAGAAACAAAAAATCCAACCCATCATCCCCTCTATCCCCGCAACCTCCTCTTCCCCTTTCCTTGATCCTGGAAAATGTGAAACTTTCACTGAAAATTTTGCAATCAATGTGACAAAAATCTGAGCATCAGGACTTTTGTTCAGCTTCTGATTTTGTTGTTGTTGTCTTGTTGACACAGGAAGACAAAATCTTGAAAATGGCAGTTGCCCTCTTGTATTCATGAACAAGGAAAAACACAGTGTCTCATAGTCATAATGTTACTTTTATCAGCTACATTATTAAATAGGCTACTTACACTAGGCAGCTTTACCTGATTTTCCCCCCAGTTTTTTGGATTGGTGGAAAGTGGTAGCCCCGCAAACACACACAGGTTGTTATTAATTTACACAATTTGTGTACTGTTATCATTAATTTACATAATTTGTGTACTGCAGTTTATATGCCACTTTTTGCTGTTTCAACCCTTCAATGCTTCAAGTTCAGATCGCACTAAAATTACTTCCTCTTTCTGGTTTTGCCAACTTTGCGAAAATCTTATGACTTTATTTTCTGTTACCTTCTCGTTTTCGTTTGTTTTTCAAATGTCAAACAAAAAAGCTCTGGTTCAGCAAAACAAACAAAAAACAAAAGAACTTTACGAAAATCTTGTGAGTTCATTTTCTGTTACCTTCTCGTTTTTGTTCGTTTGTTTTTCAAAGGTCAAACAAAAAAGTTCTGGTTCAGCAAAACAAACAAAAAACAAAACAAACAAAATGAAAAGGTAATTCAAGTCACCATAAGTTCAACTTTTTTCCTTTTTTTTTTTTTTTCCTAAATAGTTGCGGGATATTCTCTGAAATATTACATACTTATTAAACAACTGCAAGAGCGTTTTCAATGTAACTGACACTGACAGTCTTCCCTCGGTTACACTGTATGTCACACGTATTATGTACGCGCTTTGCCCCCAGTGTGCTTACCGTCGGCAGTACTAAACCTGACCTCATACACTCTCTCCACGTTACCCCTCTCCTAACAAATTTCAAATTCACGTAAGCTGATCTTCTGGGCATCCTAGATATTATAATTTGTACTGTTATTAGTAACAGGAACCTGGAAAACACCCCGGTGGGTAGCGGACAAAAAATCAAAATGGCGATGGTGCTAGTTCAATTTGTTTAAGAAACGAAGGGCCATCTCTCGATTGAGCGGCCTCCCTTTCGTCGTTTTCTAAAATGTCCATTTCTCTGAACTGTATACACACGAACAGAAATTGATTTAATTTACGTATCAAAATTTTGAAAGAGAGGGGGTTAGTTACCGCCAATGACACAGACAAAGAAGGTACAGGACAAAACACGTGCTGTACCTTGTTTGTCTGTGTCCTTGGCGGTAACTAACCCCCTCTCTTTCTAAATAAAAAGTTTGCTTCATTTTCCGCCCTCAGTCACTCCTTTTTGAAAATAAACATATTACTATTATCATTAGATTAAATTACGGGGATGGTGTTGCACTGCTCAACCGAGAGGTCGACGACCAAAGATTAGGTTCTAAAAGAACGCAGGTCGAAAGTTCTAGCAACAAACCCACTTCACGCATTAAATTCTGATGAACTATCGCGGTATCAGCAACTGAGCAAGACGATTCTGATCTACAATGATTTAATTTAATATGTGCATACCTCTGAAACGATTCATGATGCGTCAACAAAGTTTCCAGGTCACGTCGCACTGACATAAAACTGAACAAAACCTGCGCTTGATACTTTAAAGCTCGTGCCCACAGCTGAAGCGGAAATGACGTAAGGGCCTCGTTTGCCATACATATTTCTGTACACAAACTTTCCCAAATAACCCAATTACACTGGTTACGAGATTTACGCCATCTGTCTTTTCGACTTTTTTTTTCGTTTTTAAAGGGTAGACCGTAATTTTCTGTGACATGATTATCAATCGTCGATGTTTGCCACATTACAGAATTTTCTTGCGATTGGTAGCTGATATATCTGTCATTCACCCAAATCGCTAGTCACTCCCATAATGCCACAACTTGGTCTCAAAAGCTTTGGGCTTCTAGAATGGATGGAAATCATCTTTTGGGGGGATCTCTCTTCTCCCCCCCCCCCCTTCCTCTCTCTCACACACACATTTGCTACTTCTTCCCATTTCTCATGTTCTCCCGCTCCCTTACTTCCCCCCACACCCCCTCTGTGTGTGTGTGTGTGTGTGTGTGTGTGTGTGTGTGTGTGTGTGTGTGTGTGTGTGTGTGCGTGCGTGCGTGTGTGTGCGTGTGTGTGTGTGCATGCGTTGTGGTGTGTGTGTGTGTGTGTGTGTGTGTGTGTTCAGAATTTTTTATAGGCCCTATGTACTTTGTCGTATTCATTACATTGTCTTTTTTGTAATGCTAATTATTGTCCATTATCGTACATTTCCATATGCCCCTCCTTCACCCCACCCCACTCCTCGTCTTCTCCTTCATTTTCCTTTGCATGACCGTTGTTGTTTGTTTGGGTTTTCCTTTCTTCATACATTATTTCATTTCAATGCATATTGCAGTCCCTACTCAGGGTGAGGACTGGGTGTAAAAAATAACATCAGAGCTTATCTATTATCTTCGTAACTGAACAAGTTTATCTGATCTTATCTTACCAACCCTCTCTCTCTCTCTCTCACTCTGTGTGTGTGTGTGTGTGTGTGTGTGCGTGCGCGCGCGCGCGCGCGCGCGCGTGTGTACCTGCATGTGTGTGCGTGCGTGCATGTGTGCCTGTGCGAGCATGCGTGTGTGTGTGTGTGTACCTGCATGTGTGTGTGCGTGCGCGCGTGCGTGTGCGAGCATGTGTGTGTGTGTGTGTGTGTGTGTGTGTGTGTGCGAGTGGGAGTGCGTGCATGCGTGCGTGCATGCGTGTGTGTGTGTGTGTGTGTGTGTGTGTGTGTGTGTGTGAGAAGAGAGAGAGAGAGAGAGAGAGAGAGAGATGGTAACCATTTCATTGGTTTTCTCTTTACATGCAAATTATTTTCTTCTTCTAGCTTGTCTGTAGTAATCCAGAGACACGGCAGTCAACACTGTAAGACTGTGACCTGAATGTACACTTAATCATCAAGTTGGACCAGGTAGTTGGTACCGACTGCATGGCCTCCTCACCACACAAATATGCACATTATTTACACATGTATTTGAGTATCTTATCAACGTTTACAGCCTTTTGGTGGTGTTTGATGCGTTAATGTTAATAAAAAAGAACTTAAAGAAAAGTTACTATGCCGCCAAACGAAAGAGACAAATTACGAGATAAACACGACACTTTTCAACTCTTTGGTCTTTTTCAGGCAAGGCAGACAACAACTGAGACAATGGAAACAAAACGCAAACACAGACAATCACTTATTTCCTCAAACCAGGGGCAAAATGGATGCGGGAAGATGCTTCGTTTCCATTATTAGCAGACTTAGTGAAGACTACCTTCACGACCTGACGCCTTTTCTGACGAAATGTTGATGTTCAGTCATCATCATGTTGTCATTGCAGAAAAAGTAGAAATTGTTGTAGTTAATGTGCTTGTTCTGCAGAGCAAAGATGATGTTGTTTAGAGTTTGGGAACAGTGGTTTTCGTTTTCTTTTATCGTCTTGATTTTTATTTGGCCTTTTTCTTCTGGTTAAACAAAAGAAATTATGAAATTTCTTGTGATGATTTTACGTTTGTTTGCCTTTTCGCAACGATGGTGAGTATTACGAAGACTGGTGTCAGTTACGCTTTTCAGAAAACTTTAGTGATGTCTGTCTCTTGTTTCTTTTCATCGCTGCTAAATATCATTTGTACTACTACTACTTCTGCTACTACTTCCACTACTATTACTTACTTTGAACTTGAACTTGAACTTGTAGGTGTTAGAGGCCTTAAGAGGCCTGTTCACCGTTCTAATATATAACATCGAGATAAAAACAAAACAAAAAAACTCTGTATGCGTGGAAGGAAGAGAGTCACAAACTGAGACTATCTAGGTCGATAACATTCCGGATTGTATTTTGTCAGCAGTTCCTGCCAATGAGTGTCTAACCGTGATACTTTCATCAACATCATTATTATTAACATCATTATGGTTATTATTATTACTGTTACTATTATTACTAATATCATCGTTACTCCTGTTATCATTATCATTATTTTACCTTTAATAGTATTTGCTAGTTTTATCCAAGTTTGCGGTAAAACTGTGAAGGGAAATAAGGACGGGAAACGGGAGACTACTCTTGAACGTAAACAACGCGTGTGTTGCGATAATTGACCGAGTCTTGTACACTCAATCTGTGGTTGCGAATCATCTTCAGAAAAGAAATAGAAGAAATGAGTTATCTTCTACCAAAACTAACATCTAAAGCGGAAGTAGATAAGGCAATCAAGACGACCGAAGACCTTGTACTAATCCTCAGATTTGGGAGAGAACACGACTCTGCATGCTTGCAACTGGATAACATTGTAAGATCATTTAGATGTGAATCCCAAACATATTTTGCCGATGTTCTCCCTCTTCTTCCTTAGTTTGGGGACCCATCCATTTGAAATTTTGTAGTTAACTGTCATATTTAACAATGCCCTAACGATTTTCAAAAATTTTCCCGGTTTTTGCGGTACTACGCAATGAAATGACATGGGGGACAATAATCCCCCCTCCACACCCCCTCTTTTTGTGTCGTTAATTTGTGCTCTTTAAACAAAGAAAACAATTATTCTGTGAGAACGCCATTCAAGGACCCCCATCCCCCCTCCCAACAAAAAACACACACACAAAAAAAAAGGGGGGGGGGGGGGGATCCATTAAATCAGGTGAATGTGAGGCAAACTTCTAGTCTATGCACACTAGTGTTTTTTTGTTTTTTTTTTAATCAGGACACATCCTAGTTGTAGAAATAAGGAGCTTCCCGCTGCATCAAATACAATTGATTTGAGCTATCTCAAAACAAAACCTTTTTATCCGGGAGGACACCATTCATTGATGTTGACACAAAAGGAGGGGTGGGGGAGACTTCTAAACCAGAATTCATAGAATTTAAAGTCCTACTATAGCCCCTTTCCACCACCCACTTCCCACCGCGCCCTGTTCTTTCTCTAGATGTTAATCATTGGCGCTGTACAGAGAGAACAGCACTTTCTAATCTTTGAAGTTTGATAGATTCAGATTTTCAGCTGCACAACAAAATAGTTGCCATTTCCCACCAAATGTTAGATTGAGGGGGTGGTGGTAGGGGGCAGTGAGATGTGTGTCTAAATGACAGGAATCTTTCAGAGTAGTTTGCAAAGGTGGATTGAACATAGATGACATGCCAGTTGAAACACCAGGGAAAGATGGACTGTAGAAGGTCTTCAAAGAAGAAGCCACCTTCACACAAGTTTTTCGGCCTTTTGTTCCATACATGCTGAAAGAGTAGGCGACATCCAAGTCATGACTCCAAAATTTGCTTCTGTTTTCACATGTGTGTGTGTGTGTGTTTTTTTGCTCCTTGGTGCTGTCATAATTCGAATCTGCAACTTCTGTATAGTTGGGCACCTCAAGGCCAAGTCTTTGAGACTGATTTTTTTACCCACAGAGCTGTAGGGCTCTTGTCCCAAATTAGGATTGGCTTTATGAAGATCCCTTTTGTTCATTTTGTGCCAGATCCAGCTGGAACTCTTTTTTCAGCTGCTTCTGTTATTGTATTCAAGACTCTGCTACTATTGTTGCCTTTAAAACTTTGCTGTGCTTGTTTTCTAATTTGTTATTTTCGTATGGTGGTACAGTAATTTTTCTTCTCTGTTTCATTCTTAGCAGAAACCGAGAGCTGTTTTAATGAGATCAGGCAGATGCACCTCCCTGCCTCCAACTTCTTTGAGATAAATGAAAATTACTTGGACTCATATCTCTGCCCCCAACTTTAGAAAATAGCTGTTTAAGCTGTCTGTAATTATACTTCAAGGATAACCTTAATTGATGTAAACTAGAAAGAAAGAAAAAAAAAGGGGGAATGACAGGTAAGGTAGACACCAAAAACAATAATCTCTGCGTGTGTGTTCTGCTGGTAATATTGGATGAATGCTTACTTGATTTGCTGAACTGCACTACTGCCATTGCACCAGTGAACATGTAAATATTTGTATTACTAGTTCAATGTTTTCTTTGTGCAAACTCTCTCTCTCTCTCTCTCTCTCTGTATTTATCTATATCTATCCATCTCTCTATAATTATACATTATGCATATGTATATATATATATATATAATATACATATATATATATATATAATGTGTATATACATCACTATCTCAATACATGGTCTAGATTACGTAGAGTGATAATACTTTATCACCTTTGAAATATTTGAACCAAATGGCATTTTTCTTCATTTCATTACTATAGAGTTCAGAAATCTCGAATGAGTAAAAGTAGTTTTTAAAGATAGTTTTGCAAACTATGAGTTTTGCAAGTACATGGGAGTTTTCAGATGAAGTGGCAAAACAGAGCATTGAAAGTGGTTATTTTGATGTTTGCAACAGTTGGCGAAATCAGCTGATGAGCTGGCGAAGATGGCCTCTATTTACTGCGTGGATGTTGACAGTGTCCCTGTCTACACACAGTACTTTGACATCAGTCTGATACCTGCCACCGTCTTCTTCTTCAATGGACAGCATATCAAAGTGGACTGGGGGTAAGTTGTAACTGATCTTTCATTTTCAAATTAATCTTTACCTCGCATTGCCTCTAACTACATATGCCATGCAGTGTGGGTCTCTCATTACCCGTACATTTCACGGAAGCTGTGTCTTTAAAGAGTTCCATTTTTAAATGTCAGTTGATCAACCAAGATCAAATTTTGCAGATGAAAGAGATAAGTGACTGACTGTTTGTCCTTCATTTCCATTGTTTTGAACGTGATCTGTCCTGCCTGAGGGAGACCCAAGAGGTCAAAATGCATTGTGTTTACTTCATGATTTGTTTGTTCTTTACATTTGGCAGCCCAGTAATTTTGTTTTTGCTCTTGTTTCAGTTTCTGCATGCAGACACCCTACTTTGAAACCTGTCTGAAGCATTAAATGATTTATTCTCACATGCCTAAATTTTTCCCTGAAAGTCTGATATTGGTTTCCATCTCAATACTTATTGAAAGATAGCTATCATCAGAAAATTGGAAAGTTTCATCTTAACAAGAAAACTAAAAAACCAGATTTTTAAGATAGCTTCAAGTCTAAATTTAGTTACTATCATGATAACTGATTCTAATAATTATTTAGGGAAAATGTCTAATATGCTGACACTGACCATTTGTGGATAGGACTGTTTTTGTTCATGCAGATCATGTAAATATTAGAGTGTAGTACATGTTCATATCAAATGGCTGTCTTTCCATGCTTGGCTGTGTTATGTTGTAGTACAAGATTGTTTCTATGTCATTCAGGCTATCCATTAACCATTGTCTTGATCTCTTTTGATAACTAAGGTGTGCCAGGATGTAACTTTATTTATATCCACCTGTAGATATTACACCACCCTAGTGTTAGTACCGGTAGATGTGATGGGTGGGGCCATTACTGGCATCTCTGTGCTTTTATACCATGTATTGCTACCCTTTGTTGAATTACTTTTGATATGTAGAATTACTTTTGATGATGTCTTAGCTAGCACCATTTCACAATGGCATCTATATTCTTTTACGCTATAGGTAAGACTATTTACATAATAGAATCATTACTTATTGGTATTCTGTATTCTTTTATTCTGATTGTGTTACACATTGATGTCCAGGGATACAACTAAAATTTTTACTGTTAGGCCATCTGGCCCAAAACCTCACATTTTCAGGCCCTTATCTGGAATGTGTCTACTAGTCTTTGGCAGAAAGACTTCATTTGTAGTTCTGATAGGATTTCGTGTCAGTTCAACTGATGATTTGGCAGGCAGATCAATGACCAGAGTGTGAACCTTCCTGTGAAAGTAGAGACCACTGTTTGAGGTACTTAATCCATCACAGATGTTGCAGGCAAGCAGGTGGATGCTGCTTCCTCTTAGTTCTTCTCTGTCTGAACGGCAGCCGCTTTGTACAGTGTAACGGTCTTTGTGCCCTGTTGGCATAGGTGTTCTGGGTGGGTCTTTCAGATGCAGTATGTTCCCAGGCGACTGTGTCAGTATAGCGGCTCTTGAGGTTGGCCCTCAGGAAGGAGGGCTTGAATGGGAGTTGGGGAAGGGGGAGGGGGGGGGAAGGGGGAGGGGGGGCCCTCCAACAGCTTTCAATGGGGCTCTGTCCTTACATCCCACTGGAACCTTGGCGTCCCGTGAACCTGGGCCTGATTTTCCTTGTGTGTTTTTTTGTTTTGTTGTTGTTGTTTTTTTCAAACTGTTCTCCAGCCTGAATTGCAGATTGGCATCTGTATTATTTTGTTTTTGTGCCATAATGTTGGTAGTGAAGAATGGTGTTACCAGCAGGGTAACTACACGTTAGAATCTTTGTATGTGCATCTCTGTCTGTCTTTGTGGTCCCTATTTAGTGTTCGGGTCACAGAATTTCATTGTAACAATGTTGAATCTCATGTTTGTCCCCAGAACGCCGGACCACACCAAGTTCATTGGTAGTTTTAAGAAGAAACAGGACTTCATGGACGTGGTAGAAGTCATCTTCCGAGGGGCCATGAAAGGCAAATTGATGGTGATGAGTCCGCTGGATCCTCGTGATGTTCCTAAATACGATCTTGTCTATAAAGATATATGACAGCAATGTGGATTACTGTGTTATCTGCACTGTAAACTTGGGTATAGTCTTAGGACTGCTTGTTCTGGATTGACAATTTATGTGTGAGATGATCTGGTCAGAGACAATGTTATTGAGCTTGACTGCTTTAGTACAGAAGTGAGAGCTGTGTGGACGTATCCTGTCATGGGACATTTTTTGACAGGACTCCAACACTTTGTTGAAAGGTATAATTGCACTGCCGATCATTATGACAGATTGAGAGTTTTTGTGCAAAAGGATCTCTTGGGAGATAACGTTTTTTTTTTTTAGCTTGATCACTCCAGTATACTAAAATCCTGATTAAGTTTTGCTGAGTTTGTTTTTATTCTGGTACATTGCTACATGGCTGAGACAAATTGTGCGAAAATGTGCGTGTTTCCTACTTGTCATTTTGATAGACTGACAGTTTTTATGCAAGGTGAACTGTTCACAGATATGTTTTTGAGCTTGATCACTTCAGTATGTAAGTAACAGTTGTGTTGACACCTCCTATTTGGGTAATTCTTACACAAAAGGCTTTTGATGCTGGTCATCGTTATGAATTGATAGGTGAATTACATATTTTGCAGTAGAAGTGGATAATGCCATCATCATGGAAGTGAGAACATTCTATATTTCGAGGGTTGACTGCCGAAACCTAGTGTCTCGTTTTTTCACTCTTTCACAGAAAACGCTTCTGAAAGTTTTAAAGGCTTGTCATAACTTCGGATTGAAGTTTTCTTAAAAAAAAAAAATTGCTCCACACTTAGTATAGTAATCTCAAGTGTGTGTATTCAGTATTGATATCTAAAAAGTTTGCTTTCTTCATTTTATTTTGTAAAATATGAGCATACATGCAGATACGACATTTTTGACAGCCACACATATCCTGTTAGTCGGCAGCAGAGAAAAGGGATCGCAGGTTAATCTGTTTTGCTAGCAGCAAGACAAGGCGAAAAAAGAAGAAGTGGGCAGCCGAAACCAAGTATCTTGACTGGAGAGCCCTCTGCTGTCATGTAAACAGTTGCTGTGCCTGACTTACTGACCGCGGCTTCATCGCTTCTTGAGATTCTTGGTTTCAGCTGTCAGCGTTTTAGTGAGAATGGCAGATTCTTGAAAAACAAATAATAGCATAAATAGATACTTGGTTTCGGCAGTCACTGTTCCTTGTTGTTCATCTAAACTTGTTTATGGTTTTAATCAATAACTAGATAAATATTGATCGTATTTCAAAAGAATTGCATGATGTAAGAGATCATGTCTGATAATATTGATCTATTCAAAAGAATGATTGAGTAAGGCACATGTCTATACCAAAATGTTTTAAATCAACAAAATGTCGAGATACTAGGATTCGGCAGTCAACCCTCGATCTGTAGCTTGAATCTTGCATTAGTTAAGTTAGTTCCTTGTCCTGTGCTGTAGGCTGTGCAGATCTTCAAATGAGATAATTTGCATGGTCCTGTATACAGCACACTTGGTACATGGAATCCGCATCCACGAAAAAATTGTTCTGGGCAAAATTCTGTGAAAAATTTCTCTTTGATTAAGGAAAAAAAAACACTTCACTGACCGGTTTCATAAAGAAATATGTAGCCGTAAAACTGTAGTCAAGGGTGCCATTGTATTCTTTGTCTGTATGTGCTGATTTTCAATGTTCAGTCGTTTTCAATTTGTCTCTCTGCACAAGGTTACAACTGCTTTGTGTGGAAATACTTTTTTAAGATTGTCATTACCCATTTTTGACGTTAATTTATTTATTTTTTTATTTGCTAGTGTTTGTTTCTAGAAATAATTTTTTAAGATTGTCATTACCAATTTTTGATGTTAATTTTTTTTTTTATTTGCTAGTGTTTGTTTCTAGAAATAATTTTTTAAGATTGTCATTACCCATTTTTGATGTTAATTTTTTTTTTTATTTGCTAGTGTTTGTTTCTTCTGGACAGCGTCACATTTCTGTACAGAACAGCCGTTATGAATCCACCTCCATCCAGCTCTGTTGTCCCGCAGTTTATGCCAAGCCATACACTCTGTGTCCGATTTGAAAACTATGTTGAAAGACATGCGAGGTAACAGAGCAGGATTTCACCTGTTTCAAATAGTTTTGCTGTACAGTTAGTAAAAAGGCTGATCGAACACACACACACACACACACACACACACACACACACACAGAGGATCAGTACATCTGAAATACTGAAGGTGTACTGATGTGAAAGAATTCCTGTTCAAGTCTCCAGTTAAAGAATGTAGCATCACTTTGCTGTAGAAATTCTGATGCGATTATATTTGCATAATGATGATTGATTATGTCACACTTCAGGCATCAGTATGTGTTTATGCATCTACATACGTGTAAGCATGTGTGCATATTTATATGCACCTTTGTGGTGTGTGTGCGTGTGCATGTGCGCACTTATATATGTATGTGCTGTTTTGGCGAGTGTTTTAGTGTGAGTGATTTTTGAACGTGTTTTTTTTTTGAGGGGTCACAGTGATGATTGACATAATAGTGAATATTTATGTGATAATGTAACTGAATTTGCAAATTTGTGTTGTTCTCCAGTCTTCCCATAACTTACTCTTTACATACATATGATTATTGTACACACACACACACACACACACACACACACACACACACACACACAAGCATATTTTGATATTGTGGAACATAATCAGAAAAACATGTTACTAAACAGCAGATGACACTAGCAGAGTGGGAAATCATTACATATTGTAATTTTTGTGTGTGTTCTATATTTCTATTGAATAAAATTTACACAGAAAAAGACAATCATGTGAATTTGTCTGTATCAGAAAGAGCAACGGATTTCAGTTGGGGTCTAGTATACAAATGAAAGGCAAAGAAAATAACTCGGTCCAAATAATGAAACAGGATGCACAGAACAAACACATACTGTCATTCCTTTGATTTCCAGTTGTAAATTCTGATTGACTGTCAGCTTTCAGAATATCATAAAAGGAAGTGAAAGGGTTTTTTTTTTTTTTTTTTTTCGAAGTAACAGATGAATTTAAAAGTGGAAATAAAACATACAGAGGTAAGAGCACTTCCCATCCATTCATTAATTATATGGAAATGAAAATAAAACACAGCACACGCCGACCATCGACTCATAAGATATACTGAAGTGAAAATGAAATACTGTGCGTTTTTTTGTTTTTGTTTTTCCATTCTTAAGATGTTTTAAAGTGAAGATAAATCCACACACTCATCGTCCCCCTCATCAAACATCTAAAAATGGAAATAAATTACTGCGCCTGACGTCCCCTCATGACGTATTTCAAACATGAACTGAAATAAAACGCTGCGCCTGACGTCCCCTCATGACGTATTTCAAACATGAACTGAAATAAAACCCTGCACTTGACGTCCCCTCATGACGTATTTAAAACATGAACTGAAATAAAACCCTGCACTTGACGTCCCCTCATGACGTATTTCAAACATGAACTGAAATAAAACGCTGCGCCTGACGTCCCCTCATAACGTATTTCAAACATGAACTGAAATTTTCTTTCTTTCTTTCTGCGTACGCAGGCTGATACTCCTGCGGATACTCCCTGTGTAGACAGGCAAGTATTAATCCCATCTACCCAACAAAGGGAGTGGAGTTTTGTGTGTATGACCGTTTTTTTTAATAATTTTTTTATCCCGCCATTAAGGCAGCCATACTCCAACTTCGGGGAAGGTGCATGCTATGTGTAACTTGTCCATACCAACGGCCAAACTGGCCTTCTCTTCCGAAAGTTGGTGATGGGATTTTACGTGTGTGCAAGATGTTATGCGTGCGTTCACACACGGAACCTCCGTTTAAAGTCTCATTCGAAGGACTGTATGGGAAATGGAGTCGGAACCAATGTTAACTCCGAGGGAGAAATCCCCCTGAACCGAAGCAGCCCGGCGGAGATTCGAACCCGCAACCCCAAGATCACGAGTCCGGCGCTCTACCAACTGGGCTATTCCGCCCCCCCCCCCCCCCCCCCCCCCAACCCCCCTCTATGAACTGAAATAAAACGCTGCGCTTCACATCCCCTAATAACGTATTTCAAACATGAACTGAAATACAACGTTACACTTGCTATACACTCATGACACATTTAGAAGTGAAAATAAAGCACCACACACACCGTTCCTTCATGAAATATTACACAGTGAAAATAAAACACTGCACCTTCTATTCGCTCATGACATATCTAGAAGCGAAAATGAAACACTACACTCACTGTCACTTCATGAAAGATTAAAAAGTGAAAATAAAACAGCACATGTTATTCACTCATGGTTAGAAATGAAAATAAAACACCGCAATCGCTGATCACTTATCAAAACTAACAAACAAAACACACACACACACACACACACACACACACACACACACACACACACACACACACTTGAGCACAACGAAAAAAAACACCACCAGTTCCATTAATTCGGAACGATAAAATACATTTTTGTCTCCCAGAAATCCCGCGTGCGCGTGCGCATGTGTGTATGTGTGTGCTTTTTTTGTTTGTTCGGTTTTGTTTTTTTTGCAAGGTACCTCTACTTTCACTGAAAAACCGCGTTTATATATTTCTCATTTTATCGCCCTGATGATTACTTCTCCTAAGATAAAAACACTGAGCATGAACTTCCTCCTTTTTCTGGCCAGAGGTCTCATTTTCTACTGGAACTTGGGATTCTGTCGGCCACGTGCACAGCTCTTGCAGACAGGACAAAGTAACTGTCAAGGGCGTGAAACCTCTCACAAAAGGCATTAAACGCTTAGAGGCAAAGGGACGTTGTATGTAGTATACAAATAGGTAATAGACACATTAACCAGTGTGCCTTACCCAGCGCACACGGTCGAACTGTGTCAAGGAGGACGAAGTGGTCAGGTGACAGATGGCACCTAAGGTAGTAGGGAGTTCGAACCTTCCCGACAGTGAAAGGGAGGAGGGACGTAACCACTAGGACCTCGGTGCATCAAGTGGGCGCTACATACTCAGTCAGCTGAGATCGCTTGTAAACAGTCTTTGAAGAGCAGGAGTCTTTGGCTCGTTCAGATGGTATTGCCGTGGGGCACTGTGTTGGTTCTATTGTCAGCCTGGTTGAATGCGCGTGGACGTTGTTGTCGTAGCCCTCTTTAAGATAATTACTGTGTTAAAGTGGCCCCCGAAGTCGGCGGGAATTTTCGATGTCCATCTGGTGCCAAGTGTTTGTTTGTTAATCAATTAGGTAGGGACGTGTGTAAATGCTGATGTGTGGAAGAATGTAGCGAATGGAGAATTCAGGGTACTTGTGAACAGGGGGGTTTGAGAAGCAGCATGGACAAAGGCGTGGCCCAAAGGGAAATCCTTTGTGTCCCTCCCTATATAAAGTGAGGGAGAACAACGTATGAGGGGAGAAGACCACCACGAGAGAGAAGAGAGAGAGAGAGAGAGAGAGAGAGAGAGAGAAGAGAGAGAGAGAGAGAAGAACAGAGGAGAGAGAGGAGAGAAGGTGGGCAGGACAGATTAGGGTCGAGAGAAACATAGTCTGTGAGACAGAAGAGACAGCAAAGCCTTAGGGTTAAAGACAAGCTGGAAGAGAAGAAAACTAAGTTTGAAGCCCAGAGGTGGGTGAAGACAGACAAACTGAAATTGAACCCAGAGGTGGGTGAAAGAGACGAAGAAGAAGAGTTCTACGTTGAGATCCCAGAGACGACCACGAAGACCCAGTCCCTGAAGCCTGGAGCCAGTCAACCAAGGGCATCACCATCAAGCAGTGCTGAAGAAGACGTGAAGAGACTTTTTCAAGAACTATGGTGTGGTGTGAAAGCGTGGTTGTGTGTGTGAAAACCTGGCCAGGTAAGAAGTCATTTTTATTATAACCCGGGATTAGGAAGTATTGATCTTTTATATTTTGATTATTCCATTTTGTGTCATTGGATTGTTCACGTGTGATTATAAGTACCATAGAAATTGTATTTCTTGTTCTCAGTCGTGTTAGGAAAGAAACGAACGCGTGACATCCCATTTCCAGAGAGAGGTGAATGTCTGGTGGGCGCATGAGTGTGCATATGCGTGTATGAGTGCAGAGATAACCCTGGTGTATTATGCCTGACTAATAATACATCAGCTTAGTGCACTTAAGCAATACCATCACGATTTCCCCCGTCCTGGACAGTAACTTGAGCCTTGTCTGCCTCGTTGCCGGATCGGCATCCCAGTTTAACGACCAGCATGTCGGCAACCCGACGTGTCATCACGTACGAGAGCAGCAACAGTACCCCTTGCCCTCCATTGGTTAGAATGGAAAACGCCCGCAGCCAGTCGACGTCCAGATTTTCAGCCAAAAGGGAGAGAACCCAGGTGGCTCCAGTCAGGAGAGACAGGCGCAGACAAACCTTCAAGTAGTGATGGCTGCTCTTAGTTTCATTTCCAACCTCGTCCCGCAGTTTGATGGCTTGGCGGATTCTCCACACGGTGCGGATGAAGAAGCATGCATTGGGAAGGATGGTGACACTCAGAGGCGCAATGACCGAGAAGCCGACCAGCCACGGGGAATCGAGATAGCACGTGACGGGGCTGTAACCAACAGACTGACCTCCAGAAGAGCTGTAGGAGCCTGCGACCACGCCCAACACCACACCCCCAGGAAAAACCAAATTCGCCAGAACAGCGTTTTTAATCGTAGGCTTCAGTGATGTTCTAGAACCCGCTGGGACAGACAGTGATGAGAAGGTACGAAACATGTGCAAGGAAGACAGGCAAGTCCAGCAGAAAGTCCCCAGCCAGGACGCGTGCACCACGACACCCAGGACAACGCACCGCGTACCGGTCCAAGGTCTGTGCGCTGCAAGCAGCAGGGAC
>CM065734.1:16930992-16968492 GCA_033310375.1 Conus canariensis | reverse complement strand
TTCCTCCTCTGTCTCTGCCGTATACACGTACTGGAAATGCCGACACTGGACGGACCGCTTCCATGTCCGGTAATGGCGGACACCGTGGCAGAGAGCGCAGTGTTGATTTCTGAAGGTGACGTCACGGCTCAGTCCGGACACCGGCTCGTCTTTAGTCGTCCGGCCTGTGCCGTGTTCACACTTCCAACGGATTTCACTATCCGAGGGCCAGTCATCTGGGCAGCGGACGATGGCGTGGACAGCATTCTCAGGCTCAGTCAGACATCCAATGTACTGTCCCGAATCTTTCTTCGCCTCCGCGAGATCCTCCAAACAGCAGGTTCCCGGGTCACACGACTGGCACGTGCATGGAAAACACTCCAGATTTGCACAGTGCTCCTCAGTAAACATACCCCCAAAGCTGTCGCAGATTTGCTCTGGCCGATATTGCCGTTTGGTCGTCTCATTGACAGCTGCTTTGGTGGACTGGCATGTGCGTCTTTGCGGGCAGAAGCCTCCAAGTAGAACTTCCTCTGGGGATTGTTGGTTAAAGACTCGCTATGACAGCTTAGTAGGCCAGGATACAGAGCGCTTATATTTGCTGACGTGTGGGACGTTCCGCTGTTCCTCGCCGTCGTCTGCGGCTGATATTCTGTCTCACTGACATTGTTTGCCGACCACGTGAAGTTGGAGTTATTCGGAGTATTTGACTGTCCAGCTGACGTGGCCATGAGAACCCTATTAGTCGTCTGTTCTTGAAGGATCTGCCAGAGCTTTGACCGAATGAAGCCCACATTCTGTGACGAAAGGTCATCAGAAACGTTCGTTTTTGTTGAGATTTCCGATCGATACTTAGGCAGTAACAACAGAAACAGGACAAAAACAATTTGTATACAGACATCCATTTTGACCGGCTTTGTTTCGGTAACTTTTCAGTCACAAAAAGTGTTTCCAAACTGACAGATCTAACTCATGTCTTCAATTTGTAGAATGTTTTTATTTATTTATTCATTTTGTTTCTGAGTCGAAATAGAATATTTATCTTTTTAAGAGTGCCATCACTGTTGTTTTGTTTGTTTGTTTGTTTTTGCTTCTCGGAAGCTCAGAGAAAAAACGTTGCGTTCCCCCACACATCCACGGTGGACTGAAAAAGAAGAAAAAAATTCATCTGCGTTGTGGAGGACACAGGTGGCATTATTTATACATGACCAGCAGACCAGAGACGTGCGGGCCAACACAACACCAGTCCTGTCTGATTAACGGGCGTGCGGTGGTTGCTCTTTGAGGGATCGATCTCATTGACATGGTTCTCGGATCTTAGTTACGTCAACGTGGTGATTTGATTGGCTACATTCTACTGCTGACAGCGATTGTGATTCCCTGTACTGATTCCCAAATGACATCAGTTGTTTACTCTTATGCTCGTTAGCGACGTAAAAAAAAAGAAAAAAAAAAAGCCCCAGTTGTTTAGTCTTGTGCTCGTTAGATTAGGCAAACTAAGCTGTAACTGTAGTCCCAGTGGGACGAAGCCCAGTTAGACCCAATCCGATTAATCGATCCCGATGCGACGACTGTAATGTCGCTAACGGGAACACCGTCACTAACAGATGTCTAAATACGTTTCCGGGTTATTTCTCGTCTTTTGTACCATACATGTACGAGCATAGTGCAGACTAAGGATTAGTGTGTGTAGCTGTGCTGCTCCACTGCAGTTTTGATTTTGGAGAAAAATTAAGAAATATGACAGCATCCTCGTATGTTTCGTGGCGACGGGGTACTTAGCAACGGCAGTGGACCCTGTCCTAGTCTGTGCCACCGTGATCTGCTCCACTTTGACCATCAGATCAAGAAGACTAATAGCAGTATTGACGGTTTAACTCGTCATCATCTGCCGAGTTATCTATTATGCTATTTTTAATGAGAGAGAAAGTGTCATTGAAAAATATTCTGCGATAGCCTTTTCAATGCCTCTCCGATCCATATATATGCGCGCGCGCGCATGTGTGTGTGTGTGGTTGTGTGTGTGTGTGTGTGTGTGTGTGTGTGTGTGTGTGTGTGAGAGAGAGAGAGAGAGAGAGAGAGAGAGAGAGAGAGTGCACAGATCATGCATTCAAGAAAACACAAACATTTTCGTAATTTGCAGTAAGGTTTCATTCACAGAATGTCCAATGCCGACGCACGTATCGGCAATGAACAGAGAACATTTTTATCATAATTCCAGAAAAATATCATAATTCCAGAAAAAGACACACATTTGTTAGAGATAGATGCAGAAGACTTATCAACATTCAAATAAGAATAAAACCTCCTAGGTGTCAATATCATCAAAGTTAAAACAAAGCACAACGAAACAAAACGAACGAAACAAAAAGGTAACCTTTCTATTCATGTCAAGTTTATAGCTCAACCAATTACGGAGACGGCATTAAGTCGGACAAGGAAGTATACACAAATTAAATACATCACCTCCTCCACCCACCCCTTCCCAGATTGATGAATGAACACTAAAAAGCATAAAACAAGCAATGTTACTGTCCACTATCTATATGTCTACGACAAGTGTTATCATTTCATCTATACTCTTGGTCAGTGAGTACTCAGGACGTAGGGGACTCCGGATCGAGGCAGCGCCTTAAGTGTCTGGCAGTGGGGCTTTACCTCCAATGGATAGAGTTGACGGTCACCCCGGTCCTCCTCATCCATACCCGACATCTCTCACATGCTGGCTTCAAGCGCCACGTCCCGGCGTCTCGCCTCAGCTGGCGTGCTAAACCGTGCGAAGGGTGGTGTTTACACTGTGTGTGTGTGTGTGTGTGGTGTGTGTGTGTGTGTGTGTGTGTGTGTGTGTGTGTGTTCGACTCTGTGTGTGTGTGTGTGTGTGTGTGTGTGTGTGTGTGTGTGTGTGTGTGTGTGTGTGTAGGACTACCGTTTTTTGTTTGTTTGTTTATTTTATTATCATTATTTCTTTTTTGCTAAGAGACGAGAAGTCGACTGAAACATAATAAGCTGGCGACCCCAGAATTCCTTACTGTACTCAGTATCTGTGGAAGAACAAATGCCTCAAAGACAGGTGCTCCTTTCCAGAGAAGACCTGCACATGGCGCTGACTTGCTAGTTTTCTGCTCCGTCGAACGTAGATATACATCATACTGGTGTGTGTGTGTACTTTACAGAGCGCATGGTTGTGTGTTTGGTGAAGGTCACAAACAACGACAATAAGAGCAACAATTTACTTACTGGGACCCATCCATGACGTAGATGCGTTGTACTGCCGTTACGCGCCAGGGGCCCAGTACATTCGTCTTCGGCGTTGGTTTTCTTGTCCGAGTTTCCCTCTCGTAGGCGACTTGCTGACCAAGGCCGATGAGCATCCCCTACCCTGGTTTGTTTCTCCGAGATTTTCCTTCCCCGGGGCTAGAGGTTTTTATGCGCCACGGAGGACTGGAGGACCTGCGACGTACTGCCACCTTTGTCGAGGAGACGGGGAATCCATCTGAAGAAATGACGAACGAGACAACAACTCACTGGGACCTTAAACAGTACTCAGGTAAAGAATCTGATGCTTGGGCCTACTTTCTTACAAAGCTCCCAAGTTTTTCTACAGTACACGGTACTTTTCAGAACAAGCTCTTTTGATAAAAGTCCGCATTTCTGACACAAGAAATACAAATAATTGACTAATTAATCAACCTTTTCGTTCCCTTTGGGACAGCTGGTTAGCCTAGGCCCAATACACCCTTTCTATGGAAACTCATCGGTGTGACGGAATCCAGCATAATGCGATGATTGTTTTGCCCAAGGCTTACAAATTATAACGTGCTAAAATGCGTATTTTGTATTAGGTTGAGCTGTCTTGCAAGATCTTTTCTAATTCATCTTGCAAGAAAGATGGTTTTTTTTTTTCCGCTGCGTGACTGGAACAAAACAAAAATATGAAGAGGGGAGAGAGAGAGAGAGAGAGAGAAGGGGAGAGAGAGAGAGTGGGGTGGGGGGTGGGGGGGTGGAGTGTGGTGGTGGTGGTGGGGAAGAGAGGAATGGGGGGAATAAGGAGAAAAGACGGGCAGGAACCTGAATGCAAGTGAGCTAAATAAAACACACAAATCAGCTCAGGGGTGTTACGTAAGAAACAGAATTTCTCTATTTTCACGTTTGGCTTATCATGAGGCACAGTTGTATACAAATGATATTTTAGGATAAGGTAAATCTAAAAAAAAAAGTATTAGAAACATGCAAAGTATCTTATTTCTCTCTCTCTCTCTCTCTGTCCCCCCCCACCCCCCCACCACCCACACACCACACCCACACACCACACACACACACATCACAACAAAGATTATCCCTGATAATATTTTCACACATCTTTAGTCTCCACAAATCTTTCGTATGGATCGATGTGCTTTTCCGCAAAAGTCTGCTGAGTTTGGAACTGTTTCGTTTAGGGTGTGTGAACACGACTTGAAAAGATAATGAAGATAAATTAAGGACACTGTTTGCACATTTTACGCTCCCCTCCCCCCCCCCCCCCCCCCCCCCCCCTCAAAATGATTCGACTGGTTCTAATGAATCTATTGAAATATCACCGAGGGCGTTCCAAACGCATAACTCTTGAGTGACACAAACAGAATTCTACAATTCAGTTTCCTGAAAATCAAGATCGCGCTGGAGTGACTTTTTTTTTTTTTTTTTTTTTTTTTTTTTTTACCAATGGAGGTGATATTAATAATAATCTTTAAAAAAAAGAAAGAAAGAAAAACTGAGAACACACACACACACACCACACACACACACACACACACACTCTACTCTTTAAGTTTTTAACTGTTTTCAGTACTTTCTGGTGTCAGTTGTCAGAACCTCTAAGTTACATCGTTTCCATCTTTCATTTAAACTGTAGTCAGGGTCATAGCAAGAATAACTACCTTTCTTTCGTCTGTGCTTATAGGTAGGTTCGTGTTGATAGATCTTCGAATTCATTTTGAAGGGGGGGGGGGGGGGGGGGGGGGGGGGAGGGGGGGGGTGTGTTCTGGAGGGAGGGGGCTCAATCTTGTCAGTCGCAGTTAGAGTCTAGAATATTGAAATTTACGGAGTTCAGGTTACCACCGCTCGAGACAGGGGGGTCCCTTATTCAGCCTGATCCTGAGACAAAGCAAGTAGACCTGATATTGTCAGCAAGGGTGTCTGTCAAGGGGGCCCCGAGTACTTGCTGACAGGTGCTATAGTAGGGGGACTGGGGTGACTTGGAAGCAGCGCGCTGCCTCCTCTGGTGGGTGACCTTATGACGATTGGATATCGATAGCATTCTGTAGACTGCTGGCGCTGTTACTGCGACATCAACCTGGTGTAGGTTTTCTCTCGTGTGTTGTGTGTGTGTGTGTGTGTGTGTGTGTGTGTGTGTGTGTGTGTGTGTGTAAGGGAAGTGGAGGTGTGTGTGTGTGTGTGTGTGTGTGTGTGTGTGTGTGTGTGTGTGTGTGTGTGTTTGCGCGCGCACGCGTATGTAGAGGGAGGTGGGGGGGGGGGGGGGAGAGAATTTGGAAGGATTTACTTGTGAATAACTCCGCTGACCTTACGGCTCGGAAAGAACAATGGAACAAACAGTTGGAAACAAAAATTGTATGATTTACCGTTTTGATCCTGACCTTGGTTCAAGGCCATCATGTTTGTAGACCTTGCTGATTCTTAAACTGCAGTCGACAGACACATTAAGGGAAAATATTTCTGAAGGGAAATGGCCTCAAGCAACCCACGTTCGGCGTTAAAATTCGTGAACACAGAACAGAAACATTAATCCCGTATCCTATTCAACATTTGTAAATATTTGGATACGTTATTAATGAGAAAAAAAAATCTCTAATGAAAACAAACATACAAGCTTACAAACATCACTCCATTCTTTCATACATTCGGGCGCTACTGAATCAGGACCAAGAGACAAAGACATCAGCGGTGCTGATCAGGAAATGTGAGCAACTTTCCTGGCATCGTATTCATGAATTTGAAGAAGCTTGCTGTTACTGTGCCAGTCTTTCTGTCTGACGCATGGAAAGAACCTAACGGGACACACACACACACACACACACAACACACACACACACACACACGCACACACACACACATCGATGGTGTGTCTGATAGGATTCGAACCCTGTGCGTCCCTGTCTTAATACGTCCGTGGTTGTAACCGCTGTACCGTAGGTGGCTGATTTGTCATCAGTAGTAAACTGTATTACGGGTAAAGCAGCAATGACTCATCGGTCCATTGACCCGTATCATGCAGATTCGGGATAATGGGTCGGTGGTCTCCGTTTCACAGAACTTTCAACAATTCGTTCAAAAGCAAACCAAGAAAGAAAGAAAGAAAGCGTGACGATGTCACCGTGTCCACTCCAGCCCTACCTGTCTGTGTTCACATGGAAAATCTCTCTCATTGGCCTGAACACGTCTCTGTCTGAAGTTAGCACTCTGTACACGATTCATGTTCCGTGACAGACGTTTTTTTTTTTATTCCGAGGACCTATCACAACTACGATTATGACGTCTTGTCTCAATGCTAACCCTGTCTCAAAACTCGCGGTTTCCTTAACGTCAGAGTAAGACCAAATTTGTGATTGCCTCATGAAAGAACGTTGCTTTCTCTTGCGCCTTTTTTTTTTTTTTTTTTTTTTTTGTCCGTCTCTTTGCAGAGTTATGGGAAGGAAAGCAAAAAACAAACAAAGAACAACAACAAACTACGGAAACTAGACGAGTATCAACCAAACTTCGTCAAAAGATAAAATGTGACCACGGAACGCAACTTAAGTTTTGGACTGAATCCATGTAACACACTGGAATCACACAGTGGACCCTGGACTGTTCTCTATGACGTATTTTTCTCCGACATGACGACAAAATCATTTCAACAGATCAGACGTAAGCGGTGAAGTAAAAGTGCTCAACGTCGTTTTAAAAGATAAGGACACTCGTCG
This sequence comes from Conus canariensis, assembly GCA_033310375.1. Classification (NCBI taxonomy): domain Eukaryota; kingdom Metazoa; phylum Mollusca; class Gastropoda; order Neogastropoda; family Conidae; genus Conus; species Conus canariensis. The sequence goes on along the minus strand of CM065734.1, from coordinate 16,961,551 downwards.
GATGACGTCACATGGACCAGCAAAGCCCTCAAGTCTTTGTATATCTTGGTGACATGAATTGTAACCTCCCCCTTCCCGGACCCCCCCCCCCCCCCCCCCCCCCGACCGAGTCTCCTAGTCAATTATAGAGAACACTATCGACTTCAGTTCCGGACGTCAGGAAAAGGGATTTTAGGTAAAAGTCGGACATGTAGCATGGACCGTGTAGGCCTACTTCAGATGTGAATGACGCGCGTATCGTCCCCGGAGAGAATCAGGCTTCAACACTATGCATTTCATGTTTAAGAGACGTGCGTCTTTCTCTCTGTGTGTGTGTGTGTTGTGTGTGTGTGTGTATCTTATACGAAGAAAGGATCTGCCACACTGAGTGGTCTGGGCATTTTGAGCAAAAAGCTTTGGGTCAACTCCATTGGACCCATAGCCGGTCAGAACAGCTCTCCTCAGGCAGGTGGTTGATCGGTTGTACTTCCGCCGATCAACAAAATCGACTACAAAAAACAACCAATTTGTCAGGAATTTTAATAAAATGTTCTGTACCTGAGGTTTTCACCGAAGGTGTGGTAAAGCCAATTCCTCTTGACATCAGTCTTTCTGACATTAAGAAAGAACTGAGTCATGTTTCTTCTGTTAAAAGACTTCCCAATAAAGATGGAAGTGAATCAAGAGCCATAAAAATCACTTTCTCTACATCAACACTGCCAAAAGAAATATGTATTGGGTTCCAGTGTTTCTCTGTTGATCCTTTTGTACCACCTGTCTATCGTTGTACTAGGTGCAACAGACTGGGGCACACAAAGTCTGCGTGTCGGGCTAAGCCGACTTGTGGAAGATGTGGTCACAATGACCACGTCTTGGAATCGTGTACAGGGCCAAACATTGTATAAACTGTTCTGGAGATCATTCAGCCTCTTACCTTGGATGCCCGGAATATAAATTACGTGTTTTGGCCGGTAAGCTAAAGTCTTCCAACCACATGCCATATTCTGAGGCTCTCAGACAAATCACAGTTCAAAAGAGCAAAGGAGAGGTAAAGGTGCAGGAATTAAAAGAAGACCCCAGGATGCCGGGAAACGATAATTCAATTAAAGCTAATCACCACATCAAGTCTTATTCCTCGGTTCTGAGTCAAGGAATGATGAAGGCTAATCAACAAAACCCGCTGCCCACTTCTTTGGATTCTAGCCCCCCTTCAATCTGGGGCACACGTATTTTACCAAACTCATACTAATAGTTCAAATCAAACTAGTATTGCTGTCACAAATCAGACAAGTATAGGACAGACATAAAAAATTTCGAAAACATCTGTGCCAACTTCTCTTAAAGAAAAGTCTGACTCTTCAAGTTCGTTCAAAAAACAATCTGTAAATTTTGATCTTGAAAAGATTTTAATGTATCTTGAAAATCTCTCAGTGAAATGTCTGACCATCCTAACAAAAATTTCTGATGTCATGACTTCGTCAATCATTGAATTGAAAACAATTCTGTCCAATGCCTGTCTGAACTCCAAATGAACGTACAAAGAGAAGTTCTGTCAAACGTTATCCGTTTTTGGTGTTCTCTGTTGCTGGTATTCTCAGTTATAGTCCTTTTCCTTACGAATAACATGATGTGTATGAGGCCTGAACAAGTCAAACCTACTGGTATTTGCTCGTTTCTACAATTGAATTGTAGAAGTAAGTGCAATTTTGTATATTTGGAAAAATTTTTGCAGAAGCGTTCTTTTGACGTAGTTGTGCTTCAGTCATTGAATTGCCACAAAAATGACTTACCCAAGTTAAACGGATTCTTCTACCCACCTGTTATAGATGAGGTACAAGCCAACGTTAAAATAAAAGTTGCTACATATGTAGCTTGCAATCTTATGTGTCAACCGTGCAAAACACCGTGTTCTTCAATAGATAAACGTTTATATTCTTGCTGTATAGAAATTAAGGTTGATGGTAAATATTTCAACATTTTGAATGTTATTATCCGGATGGAGTGTCTAAAGGTGAAGCTGACTGGATAATGGATTTAGACTGCTCTAGACAATGGGTTATTCTTGGCGATTTTAATTCCCACCACGCTTTGTGGTCCGAAAATCCCAATAATATTGTTAACAACAACGAATACCTTGCCAGTACAATAATCAACGCCAACTTAACCATTTTAAATGACGGCTCTATAACAAGAATTGCTGATCGATCAGATCAGCGTTGCTCATCGATAGATTTGTCTTTAGTTTCCCCAGACATAAACCCTTTGTGTACTTGGCAGGTTCATCAAATACCGTTAGGCAGTGATCATCTCCCTATTGAAATCCAACTTCTAGTGAGCCCTGAAAAAACAATCTACAATTCTGAATGCACTAAATATAATGAAGATAAGGCTAATTGGGCGCTTTTCAATCACATTTTAACAGCAGGTTCGTCTTTTCTAAATTTCAATCAAAATACAGTGTTAGAGGAAGGTTTGGAAAATTGTTATTTTGAATTAAGAAAACTTATACTTAAGGCTGCAGATTCTGCAATCCCAAAAGTCAAATTAAAGAATCATCCAAGGAAAGCGTCAAACCCTTGGTGGAATATTGCGTGTGAAGTCGCCGTGGGTGCGAAAACTAAGGCCTTCAAAAGCTGGATGATAAGCCGTCATACGCAGCCTAAAAGTAGAGTGGAACAGTTACACGCTGAATACAAAAAAGCTAACACCAATAGTAACAAAGTTGTTGCTTTTGCAAAGCAGCAATATTACAAAAACTTAGTCATCAACTGTTCCAAACACCCAAACGATAGCGCTTTACTTTGGAAAGAAATTAGAAAATCTAAAGGTTCTTTTCATCTCCCAGATCCTGTTTTGATTGAAAACGATAAAATCTATAAAACAAACGGGGAGAAAGTTGAATTATTTGCTGACACTTTCGCAGCAATGAGTCAGACTGAACATCTGCCTAAAGAAGAGCAAGAACGAAGAAGAACTATTGAAAACGAAGGGAGAAACATTGAACCACATGACAATGACAACACGTTATATATTAATAAAAATCTAACAATGGAGGAGCTTCTGTACTCACTTCGCCGTCTAAAATCTGGTAAAATTGCGACAGGATTTGATCCCATTTCTTACAACATGATAAAGCATTTTCCACAATGCTTTTTGAAAAAATTATTAGAGTTCTTCCAATTATGCTGGAATTCTGGAAAGCTGCCAATGGCTTGGAAGAAAGCAACAGTTGTACCTATCCATAAACAAGGAAAATCAAAAAGAAAATCTTCTAATTTTCGACCCATTTCTTTGACTCCTCACATTGGAAAACTTTTTGAGAGGATAATGAAATTCAGATTAGAACATTTCCTTGAAAAGAATGGGATTTTGCCAATATTTCAAGCTGGTTTCAGAAAAGGGAGGGGTGTCACTGATCATGTTAGTCTTTTAGCTTCACACGTCAAAAAAGCCTTGGCTAAGCGACACTCTACTTTAGCCACGTTTTTTGATATTCATAGAGCGTACGATTCTGTTTGGCATTTTAAATTATTGTCCAAGGCTCATGAAATTGGGATTAAAGGTCGTTTCCACATGTTTTTACAATCATTTTTATCTGGAAGAACGCTACAAGTAAAACTAAATGGTGTGCTGTCAAGTACAAGATATGTTAACATGGGTGTCCCTCAAGGAAGTGTCATTTCTCCAATCCTCTTCTCATTGATGCTTTATGATCTTAATCAGATTGACACGAAAGGGGCAACTTTAGCTGCTTATGCAGATGATATTGCAATGTGGAAAAATGTAAATTGTAATTTTACAAAAAACAAAATCAAGCGTAATAAAATTGTTGAACAGTTTCAATTTGCGGTCAGTAAACTTTTTAATTATTTGAATTCAAACGGTTTTAACTTATCAACGGACAAATCGGTTTTTATTATATTTACAAAGAAAAATATCGATTTTGAAGGTAGGGACGCTGTAAAAGTACAAATAGGTGATTCTTTCATTTTCCCAAGTAAGCAAGTAAAATTTCTAGGCGTTATTTTTCACTATAAATTATTTTGGTGTAAACATATAAATCATCTCGTGGAAAAGGCAAGAAAGAAAATTGCGTTACTGCGAGTCCTAACTGGAATCCCTCTAATAAATTATGGATCTAATCTTATCCATGTCGCCTTAGGGACAGTTCGTTCGATTGTAAGTTATGGTCAAGAAGTATTTTTCACTGCACCAAAGACAGATTTACATAAGTTAACTAGTATTGATTCCTTAGCACTTAAAATTGCTTTGGGGCTTCCAAGATGGGCATCAATTGATATGACTTACAGAGAGGCAGGAGTTTTGCCTTTAAATGAACATAGGATGCTCTGTGCTTGTAGCTACTCAGCACGAGCAAGAACAGTCCCTAACTCAGTTACTTCTGAACTTGATGAAAGCACCTACGTTTCTAGAGAGATACGGAATAAAAAAGCATATACTTCATTGTCTGATTATGTATCTCCTCTTTTACATGCATGTAACTTTTCGCTTGACAACATTGTTAAAATGACCAAATACCCTTTCCCCCTTTGGTTGATGAAGCAAGCAGATTTTTTCTATTCCTATGGTAATATTACTAAAAATGAGAATCCACTTTTGCTTGCTTCTCTTGTTAAAGAATTGATTTACACTGAATATGAATCTTATCTGCATATTTTCACTGATGGTTCAGTTTCGTGTACTTCTGAGGTTGGTGCTGCTTTCGTGATACCTTCCCTTAACATTGAAAAAAGATTTCATATTACCAAAGGTTGTTCTGTTTTCACTGCTGAGTTATTTGCTCTTATGAAAGCTATTAATTTCATTCTTGATGTGCAAGTCTTACCAGAAAGAATACTGATTTTGTCAGATTCCAAGTCTGCTTTAACGGCTTTACACCTTCAAAATACATCAAGTCGTCCTGATCTCGTCAGTGAAATTTTATTTTCAATTCACCAGTTAATGATGCGAGGTTCCAAAATAACATTATTATGGGTACCCGGTCACTGCGATCTTCGAGGGAATGAACTGGCTGATACCTGTGCAAAAGAGGCTTCAATGTGCAAATCGAATACAGTTTTATGTGATATTCCTTATTCGGTTCTTGAAATAAACAATATTCTGACAAAAGCACTCTGGGACCAGAGAAGAACACAGTACATTGAAGCTGCCATTCAGAAGAACAGATGGGATCTTTCTGCCCCCGGCAGTCATTGTATAAGTCCGCCAGGTTCTATTCCGAATCGAAATTTATTGCACAGAATACGGGTGGATTGTTGGTTTGGCAGGTTTTTAAAACCATCTCCTTTGTGTGTCTGTGGTCAAAACCTTAATGTATCTCATTTTTTACTTGAATGTTCATTAACAAAAGCGTGTTTTCAATGTCTTCATGATAAAATTTTGTCTAAAAATCTACCTTTAACATTGCATAGTGTTTTTTGTCCCAACCCAGAAAATGGGTGGAGGCTAGCCAAGTTGGCTGTAAATCTGATCAAGTCTCATCCACTTGGCAGATTTTCTAACGGATTTTTTTTTTTTTTTTTTTTTTTAATGTTTGTTTCTTTTTTGGTTTAGTGGTCTGATGTACACGTAGAGCAAAGAATTTGTTACATGACATAGCTGTCCGACTCTCACGTGTACTAGGTCGCATTATTCCATTTACGAAACTTTTGCACAGGTTGTGCGCGCGCTAGAGAGAGAGAGAGAGAGAGAGAGAGAGAGAGAGAGAGAGAGAGAGAGAGGGGGGGGGGGAAGAACTTCGTTTTGTTTTATATGTGAGAGCATGTTGTGCGTACGTCTATACGTTTTTTGTGGGGGATATGTTTTGAGTGTGTGTAGGGGAGGTGGCGGTTTGTGTGTATGTATGTGTGTGTGCGCGCGTGCGAGAGAGAGAGTTTTGGTTTTTATTTGTTTGTCTGTGAGTGAATATATGTGCGTGCTCGCATACACGTGAGTAGGGGGAAGGGGAAGCGTGGTTTTGTGAGTGTGTGTGTGTGTGTGTGTGTGTGTGTGTGTGTGTGTGTGTGTGTGTGTGTGTGTGTGTGTGAGTGTATGTCTGTGAGAGAGAGAGAGAGAGAGAGAGTGTGTGTGTGTGTGTGTGTGTGTGTGTGTGTGTGTGTGTGTGTGTGTGTGTGTGTGTGTGATTGGATGGTGTGTGTTTTTGTGTGCATGTGTTTGGGGGGGGGGGGGGGGGCAGGGGGGGGGGGTCTTTTCCTTTTTTTTTTTTCTTTTTTTTTTATGGTGTTCTGAGAGAGAGAGAGAGAGAGAGAGAGAGAGAGAGAGAGAGAGAGAGAGAGAGAGAGATTGTTGATTTTCAGTACAGTTAAGATGTAATTTGCTTTATTGTTACAATTTCTGAATTTTTATTATGTTACTTAGAAATGTTAAATGTTTCCCTGTTAATTTTCCTTTATGATTTTTATGTCATTCAGATGTTATTTGTATTATTTTCGTTACCTCATTAATTCATTAAGGTTTTTCTTTTTAAAATGTCAGTACAACACTATGTTAATCTGACAGTAAATGGTTTCAGTCAGTCAGTATCTTATATGAACTATATACAAAAGGAATTTTCGTTTCACCATGGTTTAGTTATGTTAAAAGCATTTTATTTGAAACTGGTTTTGATTGTGTTTGGGAATCTCATTCATTCACAAACAGAAGTAACTTATGTAAGTGTGTTAAAAAGGAGTTGCAAAATAATTATGCTCGTGATTGGCGCAGTTCTCTTGAAAACAGCAACAAGTGTGTATTCTATAAAAGTGTAAAGACTGTCTTTGGAAAAGAACATTATATTTCTACCTTACCAGATATTTATGTTATATCTTTATTTAAATTTAGATGTAGTAACCATAAATTGCAAATTAAAATTGGAAGACACCATAATGTTCCAAGAGAATTGCGTATTTGTCGTAACTGTGAAATGGGTGAAATTGGAGATGAATTTCATTGCATCATGGAATGTCCAAAATATAATGTACTTCGTGAAAAATTCATCCCTAAAAATATCTAAAACCAAAGTCTGTTTTCAACTTTTGTAATTTATTTCAAAAAGGAAGACGCATTTGTTTGAATATTAGTAAGTTTCTAAAAAATGGGAAGATTGTTTAATGAGATCATTACAGTTCACCAGAATTCAGCATTTCGCAACTATGTTCACACATTGTTCTGAGTGAGTTTCGTATTTCTCTTTGTTACATTTGTATCCTCAATGCCCCAACAGGGGTCAAAGGATTAAATTTGAATTGAATTGAATTGAACTGAATTGAATTGAATTGAATTGCTGCGTTGACTTCGTGCTTGTGGACTCTGTGTTTAAACAGGACGCCTCACACCAATATTGTTGTAGTAAATACAACAGGCCTGTAATGCGGTGGGCAAGGTTTCGGTAGGTGTGGAGGAATTTTTTCGCAGCCGCTGTCGTCATGGTTTTCTTTCTTTTCTTTTTTCCTTTTTTTTTTTCTTTTTTTTCTCTCTCTCAACCTGGTATCTGGCAATCACTTCAGATACAACGTGTGGCTGATTGCAGAGGACCAGAAAGGACAGGCGTTGGGGGCCGGGAGGGGATGATGAACGGGTGGAGGTTTAGATACCTTCCTAGGGACACAGTACACAAGTCACTGTCCGACACCACAGACCTCGTCGTTACAAACATCGATGCCACTCGATCAAAGATAGCCTACCTCCACCGCCAAAATCGCCACCTGTCAGATCAACCCTGTAATAAACACGACACCGGTTTAAGCCCCGTGTTTGTCCGCTGAACCAACTGAAAGAAATTAGCGCGACAGCGAGACTAGACAGTGAAGACTAGCTGCAGAAACGATGAAAAAAAAACAACAACAGTATCACCTTCTTCCACCCAGAACAGCGATCAATGCTGGGGCATGGAGATGGACCAGAGAGAGCAGATAGCGGGCCACATACTGACGGATCTAATCTAGGACTGAAAGTGTCACTAACTCGTGCTATGGGCGAAATTTGAAGGCATGGGCTGTCGTTGCTGTTTTCTGGACCTTCATACGATGCGCGACGTTTGATGTGCATTGTGAATGTCACGTGCTGCGTTCATTACTGTTTCCGCCGTAACAGGTTATGTTTTTCCTCCAAGTATGTTGTTCGTTTGTCGGTCTGTTGACATTATCACGCAACAATTTAACTGAACTTATTCTAACCAAAATCGGTGGAAAGATAATCTTGTCCGAGGATTAACCCATCGCGAGTTTTGGCGCAGATGCGGGGTGCGGATCTGGTCAGAGGTGGAGATCCGAGATCCGTCCGCAGGAATGCGCAAAAACCACAGCACCCATTTTGCAGAACGTGATAGACATGGAGAGTCGTTGGCTCCAGGACAACCCGTTACATTCTGATGCGGATCCGTGCGTGGAAGCGGAACCAGATGCACGGTTCCGTTTGACCTTAAGAGAGGAGGTGGTGGTGATGGTGGTGGTGGTGGTGGTGTGGTGTGTGTGTGTGTGGTGTGGGGGGGGGGGGGGGGGGGTCGATCTGCGCTCTCTCGCCGGGTACCTTTCCAGTTTGAGATGCTTTCTCTCGGCTTGTTATGTGCTGACTCGGGAGAGAGAGAGAGAGAGAGAGAGAGAGAGAGAGAGAGAGAGAGAGAGAGAGAGAGAGAGAAGAGAGAGCTCAGCACATGATGAATGGAAAATGTAATCCACTAAAGGACGCATAATAGTGCTTAACCCACCCTCTCCGTAAATGAACAATACGCCCCTATGGTTAAAAAAAGAAATGTCGTTAGTTCAGACAAGTGATGTTTTATGCAATGTGAACACCGCATGCTGTGATTGTTCGTTGCTGCATGAGCGTCCGGATTGTCTGTAGAGTCAATTCTGTCGGGTGCCTATACATCATCAGTGGTGTTTGTACTGTCACTGGAGTGTGTATGTCTTATACGAAAAGTTTTCAAATTGAAAAAAAAAGCACTCTGGTTCCATAAACAATCGTTCTATACATTTATGGTACAATTGAAATCCCCTGTCAAGCAATGTGTTTACCTAAGATATATTTCATTTAAAATTTACTTTATTTTCATAGATTATTCCTAATTATCTTCAATATAGCTATGACCAACAGTTAGTTCGAAGAAATCCAGTAAATTTGTGATTCAAACTCCATTCAATTTTGTGACGAAAAGAATCTAGGTCTATGTGTTATCCTTTTTTCCATACCAGATTAGAAAATGCGCAAAAGTGCAGCTAAAAACAGAATAAGCTTACGTCAGATAATATTCCTACATTGCATACGCCTCAAAACGCACCAAGAATACGTTTTGCAGGTTGACACAAAGAAGTGTGAATACGTCTGGATGATGTGAATCTGTTAGAATGAGAGGGGCCTTTGTGCGGGTTTCTGTCACAGCAAAATGCAGTTTTTGTATTGAAGCATACCTCGTGCAACATGAGCATGTCTGTTACCTCCACCCCCTTCCTCCGTCGCCTTCCTTTGTGAGAGTTCCTAAGTTCAGTGTGTGTGTGTGTGTGTGTGTGTGTGTGTGTGTGTGTGTGTGCAAGCGTGAGCGTGCATGTGTGTGTGTGGGTGTGTGTGTGTGTGTGTGTGTGTGTGTGGTGTGTGCGTATGTGAGTGCATGCACGTGTATGTGTGCGCATATGTGTGCGCGCACGTGTGTGTGTGTGTGTGTGTGTGTGTGTGTGTGTGTGTGTGTGTGTGTGTGTGTGTGCAAGCGTGACCGTGTATGTGTGTGTGTGTGTGTGTGTGTGTGTGTGTGTGTGTGTGTGTGTGTGTGTGTGCGTATGTGAGTGCATGCACGTGTATGTGTGCGTATATGTGTGCGCGCACGTGTGTGTGTGTGTGTGTGTGTGTTTGTGCGTGTGTTTGTGTGCGTGCACACCTCTGTGTGTGTGTGTGTGTGTGTGTGTGTGTGTGTGTGTGTGTGTGTTCTTAAAAAAAACTTTGAACCCAAGGTCGCGCACGTGTGGAGACGTACCGGCGACGTAACTTGACCTTATTCAGTTCCCTGTGACAGAGAAGACGATGAAGAAGGCGGTGGAGGAGGGGGGAAAAACACAACAAGACAAAAGCATGGGAAACAGATGTAAATAACAATGTTTTTCACTAATTTTTGTCCCATGAGAAATGTAAAAACAAAGAAAACAAAACAAAAAAAACGGAGAAATGTAGCCTACAACCTTTCTGACAAGTCTTGCACTCCTGCATATTCAGCTACAACCATCAGTACCCAACTCGGACATGAAGCGTGTTGTTGCTGGTGCCTTGTGGAGTTAAGATGTGTACTCGGACGGGTGGATCACGGATTAAGAGAGGCTCCGCTCGCTCAGCGGTTAGATCACTTCCCTCCCACACTGCTAATCAAGGCTTAAGATAATCCACACAAACAATGGCACGCGTCGGGATTTGTTTGGACCAAACTCATTTGCCTTATCCGATACTTGACTGCAGGCCTGATGGGCTTCCCCTTGGTCTCTCTTTTCGGAGTTCAGTGATGACACGAGAGAGAGAGAGAGAGAGGAGAGAGAGAGAGAGAGAGGGGGGGGGGGGACGGCCAAACAGACACAGAGAGAGAAAGACGGGAGAGGGGGGATGCGGGTAGGAGGCAGAGAGAGGGAGAGAGAAAGAGAGAGAGAGAGAGGGAGGGGGGTGGGTGGAGGCGGGGAGTGGGTGATTGACAAACGAGAATGACTATATTTGAAAGCACATGCGAGAAGGAAAACACTATGTTCACGGCTGATCTGCAATCGATGCCAGCAAAAAAAAACAACAACAACAACAAAAAGACGCCCCCCCCCCTGCCCTGCCCTCCCCCCCCCCCCAAAAAAAAAAAAAAAAAAAAACAAACAAAAAACAAAAAACGAAAACAAAGACAAAACAAACAAACCGCGGGACGTACTACAAGCCATCTGACAATACGCCATCAGGCAAAAATAACAAGAACACTAACATAACAAGAACAAAAACAATAGCTATAATAATAATAATAATTATATCAAACATGAACTCAAAGCAAAAATAAAAGGCCTACCCAAATTCATTGATTTGGGGGCATGGGTATGGCCGTTGCCCATGGGTATAGCCTAACAACAAATTCATACCAAAGTTTCGGCAATCTGCCACAGGCCACGAGCCAAACGGTGATGTGTAGGAAAAGACCGAGGGAACACCCGAGGGGTTTATCTCCGGCGGGCGAGAAGGGCGCGTGGACCATGCAGTGAGCAGTGAGTGATACGCTGTCCCCAATACTGGGGGACTCTCGAATCTCCATGAGGACGACTTTGGATGTCTTCGTTTGGAAGTTTGTGAGTGTTTGGCTTGTGTTCTTCTTTCTTCTTCTCTTTTGCCATCTCGTTTGAAAACCGATCTTCAGGATGGAATGGGTGGTCCTCGTAGTATGAAGTCTTAGTAAGCCTCTGTAGCTTCTCTTGTACGGTGGAAGGTGTCGACCATGTTTCTTGTGTCCGCTTTTCGATGATTTTTGTATGAGCGCTTGTGTGTCTTTTTCTTTCTTTCTTTCTTTTTAAACCTTTTCACAGCGATTCAGGTCCCTGAGGAATGAAATTATTTTGCAATGACTGGGCGGCTTACCGCTGGCAGAGGGATCTCTGTTGCACCACCTATTTCGTAGACCTGTGCATTGAATTCTACTTGCATTCATGTTTTGTATTGTGTGTAAAATCTGCGTTACTTTACATCCTGTATGTTGATGTATATTTGGTCTCGTTCTTAAGTAACGCTAAGGTCTTTTTCATTTTTGGTCATCCGCTTGTATTAATCATTGTTTTCTTTTCTGGTTGTGTTCGTTTGTTTGCTTTGAAATTTTCATATGACGCTATGGTCTTTTTCATTTTCTTCATCCACTTGTACTAATCGTTGTTTTTCGTTTCTGGTTATGTTCGTTTGTTTGCTTTGAAATGTTCAAATGACTGTTTCGAAGTTAGTGATTTGTGGTGGTGGTGGTGTTTCTCAGTGCAGATGGGGAGAATGGAGCTCAGTTGTAGGGCCTACCTTCCTACTCCCTTCACACCCCCCGAACCCCACCCTCTCCACCTCCTTCAACACTAGTTCATCCGCCGGGGACAATCCTGTCCTGTACAACATGTGTTGGCCCGTTGATCCCTTTGTTGCTGTTTTTGTTGTTCACGGATTTCTTTTTTTTTATACTGATACTGAAATACTGTTCATGTGAATGCGAGAAGGGAATCATGAGTGTTAGCACGGAGAAATACCTTCGAAAAGCGAATCCTTCTTCACTGATCGGCCTTTAATTCATACGTAGTGTAGTAAATTGGCTACTTTCCCTACACCAGTGGCATTGAAGTTGAAAGCCAAAGATTCAATTCCTTGATGGTGTAGACCGGATATTTTCGCCTAGCATCATTAAAAGACAGTGGAATCGAAATATGCCAATACGAAAACATACCATACTTTTAGACTCAGGTGTGAGCACAGGAGACTTTGGTGTGGAAAGTGGGATGAATTAGCAGACATGGGGAGGGGAAAACTCGGTTTTCGTTCCCGGCCGGCGGGGTGTTATTTGGGACGTTTCCGGTGTTATGCATGTTTTTAAATCATGGCTCAAATAACACAGTTATGCTGAATGTTTTTAGTCTGAGGGTGCGTTTGCAGTAACCGACACTGAAGACCGAAAACTGTGACCAAACGAATTCTGCTGTATCAATCGGCGAGTTCACACCCCCCCCCCCCCCCCCCCTCCTTTTTTTTAATTTTTTTTCAAAATGTATAAAAGTATAAGTAAACGAATTCAATAAAACCATTCTGCTTGTGTCGAATGAAAATTTGCCATGAAAGCTTCACACACTAAAGCAGCGACCTCCCCTGTCAGAATGCTGGGGGCTGTTTCTGTGTAAAAAGTTTAGTCCACCTTCTGACAAACTCTGTGCCAGTAACTTCCTCTTTTCAGCGACTCACTTTGACTCTGCACGCGCGCGCGCGCACACACACACACACACGCACACATTATGTTTTCTTTTTTTGTTGTTGCTTTTTTTTTAATTAAAAAAAAAAAAAACAGTTTCGTCTCTTTCACTGTCGTCGATTTTTGTATATGCCTTTGTGGACCCTTCGCCTATCTCTATTATGGGAACTCGTTTGTACTTGTTTGTGGTCACAGTGCCTGGCATACCACCTATTCTGTTGCAACCTGGCGACTAGGTAGTAAAAACTGTATACACTGTTCAGGGTGTGCATTAGCTCTTCAGTATTTAGTGTATACTTTGCATAGCTTGACAAATTCTGTAAGAATTTGCTTCCAGACAAAGTTTAATAATGGAACCTGCCAGACATGGAATACTGTGTGTAGATCTATCCTCGGTTAATAAAAACACAACAACAACAAACAAACAAACAACACACACACACACACACACACACACACACACACACACACACACAACCTCTGTCGTCACAAGAACATATGTAGACAAACGATGTTCTAAGAAGTCAGTACTTTATTCATCGATGTTTTATATGAGATATGATATGATGTAATATAGTATATGATATTTGAAAATGATTTGATATAATACATGATGTATATATATATATATATATATATAATGTATGTATGTATGAAATACAATACGATATACATGATATATGATATGATAGATGATAGATATAAAGATTTAGACGATACTAACGGATTTAGCGAGTACGTATGACAGCGCTGCACTGATCTGCAGCCTGAGAGGTCGTGGGTTCAAAGCCCGTCAAAGACATTTACTTAGGGCGGTCTTCGGTCTCGGCAGACCCCTATCCACAATGGGGTGTACTATGGGCTCAAATAAGAACACACAAACAACAACAACAAAAGCTGATGGTACCACAAAGTTAAGGCGCATCTGTGAAAGCGTTTCTCAAACTTCCTGACCAACACTGCAGGTGTCCGTTTCTCTCGGGCCTGGTTAAGATGTCGGAATATACCATGAAAGGAAGCGTGCACCTCCGTCATGCAGTCCCAGACCAGAATGGAAGTCGACAGCATCACCATCAACCTCACTAATCAAGGGGGGAAAAAAAATATAACCTCTTAAATGATGTGACGTTTCATGTCATACGCTCGCGGTGGACCCAGCTTTGATTTCCTCCCCATACAGGCCATGTCCAAGCCATTGGTGGGTGTATCTCGAGGTTGTTGGTATCGGCTAGTTCATGGTGAGTGTCGCTGGATGTATGTGATGGAGTCCTCTGAAGGGGCGTGCTCACTCACGCTGGCTCCGCGACTAAGCAGTTACTGTCGTCAGTAGGAGGCTTACTAGAAGTCTTGCGCGTACTGGATCAGAGCTGACGTCCCCGAACATCATCGGAGTGACACGGCAGCGGTGCAGTGTCTGCACTGGTGGGTTGTCTCACGACGACCTGATCGCCAGCTGTGGACTCCATACGGTGCAGGGGCTGCGACGCGGAGTACCTGCGTGTGGCTGTGTGGAGAGCTTCCGGAACTAGCAGCGTAGGAGTGGTACTACTGAGTGTACAGAAGATACGACCTAAAAAAAAAAAAAAAGGTTGGGGGGGGGGGGGGGGGGGGGGGGGAGTTTACATTTACATCTGACCTGTCTTGATTTTAACTGTGCATTAATCAAATATGTTTTCCTGCTCGTCATACCGGACAAAATTTGCTCTGTTACAATATGGTGTTGACATTGTTCTCTATTGTTCTTAATTGTTCTATACCAACCTATCACGCGGAGCCTTTCCAGGGCGGTCACCGTTCAGCGAAAAGAAAGCGTTTCCTTTAAATAAAAAGAAAATAAGACAACAGTAAGCAACTGCGTAATGCAATAAATTCATTTCTTGATAACTAAATCATTGATATTATTATATCAGCAAAATTTTCCGCCCTCAGTCACACCGTTTTGAAGCTTCTTCTATCTGATTAAACTACGCAGCGCTAACGGCTTTGGGCATTTTAGCTTAAATATTGTTTTCTGTTGACAAAACTAGTTAGAACACACACACACACACACACACACACACACACACACACACACACACACACACACATCATATGAATGCACCACTGTAAACACATGAAAAAATGCCGTATGAGTAAACAGACGCCGCAGAATAGACAGCCAGTGACCACTCTGAACAGTGTACAATTTGTACTGCTTGGTCGTCAGGTTATTTAAAGAAGAAGAAAAAAGCTGGCGTGTTAAACATTCTGCAACAGAGAACTGCGTGAAGAATTGCTATAACAAATATAGGTCAACAGGTCACAAAGGCAGTACAACAAAGTAGGCGATACATGAAGACAAACTTCTTACTTGTCGCAGTATTTGCACACGTGATCCATTCATGTAATCTAAACTATTGGTGCAAACAGAATAATCGGGAAAGATGACTCGGTTTAAGAAAACGGGGAATTTGTCTTATACTACAGAAACGAAAAAAAAAACCCCAAAACAACAGAAACTAAACAAACTAAAAAACAATAACAACAAAACTGAAACTAAACAAACAAAACACAACAACAACAACAACAACCCACTGCTAAAATATTCACGGCCTTCATCACTATTCGATAATGTCTTCATACAAGAGACAGCTGACAGTCTCAGTAGCACTAATTCTTCTAGTTTGGTTTAAATGAGCATTTCAACAGCTTACCTCGCGTGTCGTTCCCGTCCCACCCGCTTCCCCTAAACTCTTCCTCCCTCCGCCTCCACCCCCCATGCTCCCCCCCCCCCTCCCCACACACAACACACACACACACACACGCATACGAAAAGATGGAGCTTTTGTCACGTCCGTGTCACGGTGGAAAAGGATGAGGGCTGTAGTCAGGGTGGAGGTGGAGGGAGGAAGCAGGGGAGAGGGTGGGGTGCGCATTAGTCTGAGCTATTATCGACTCGCAAGCAGCGAAGTCCACAGCGGTCAGACATTGTTAGACCTGTCACTCAACTACTGTTGCATCGTTAGGGAAATATTCTGAGAAGCATGTGTTTGGAGAGACCCGACCAATGCTCCACAGACTATGCTAAAGTACAGTATAAACTATACATAACATCAATAACGAAGAATATTAGTGTGACAGAAGTGAAGAGCTAACGACATACGTTTTTGAATTAAAACGTACCATTTTCTTTAATTAAAACGTACCAAACTTTAAAAAAAAATCAAAACATAGCGAACTTTTGTAAGAAATAAAAGCGTACCAAACTGTTTTAAATATCAAAACGTAGCAAACTTTTTTTTTTAGAAATTAAAACGTACCAAACTTTTTTTAATAATTAAAACGTACCAAACTTAAAAAAAATTAAAACGTACCAGACTTTTTTTTGCCCCACCGATTTGTTCTTTTGCATACTACAGTTTATCTACAGAACTCAACTGCTGTCGGTTGTTGTGGAGAACTGTATCCATCAGTTGCATCAACACGCTGAGGGTTTGTTTTTGTTTTTATCTAACACACACACACACACACACACACACACACACACACACACACACACAAGCATGAATAATTTTGTTAAATTAACATTACTGGAATTAATACTTTTTTTTGTTGTTGTTTACTATCATTACCGTAGGTACTTGGCGTCGACCACAATAGTCTCTTTGTTTTCAATGACAAAGAAAATGATCGAACACACACACACACACACACACACACACACACACACACACACACACACACACACCACACATTCATACATACATGAAGAGTCTGAGCCGATTCACAGAAAGTTGTGTGATACTTTGTTACACTTTTAGAGGCAGAGATCTGCGCTGCCCCCTGTCCCCTTCCTGTCCTTTCGTCCGCTTTGCTCTCAAACATTCTTCCCTTTTAAAAAGCAGATAGCTAACGGTTTCGCGGTTTGGTGTCTCAGTATGTGTTTTGTTGTCGTGTAGCCGACCACTGCTGCTGATCACGATGATGCTAACGAGGAGTCTATTGCCAGAAATTCCTCTCAAGGGCAGCAAAGACATCATCGGCGCTGTCCAAGAGCATCTCCATGAAACGGGATCAGGCTCCGGCCGGCACTGGTAGGCTCATATGTACGCACGTGAGACACGGACCTGATCTGGTCAGCAGAGCTGGAAAGGAGAATCCAAGTCATGAAAATGATGCGGTTGCCACAAGATGCCACACCTCAGTTACACTGATCGTATCACCAACAACACACGAGTGCATTAAACCATACAGCAGCACATCGGACCAAACGAAGATCTACCGGCATCAGTTCAGAAAAGAAATCTACGTTGCTGTGACCATGTCACAAGATCCGATGGCCTTGCCAAAACAATCCTCACGGGAACTGTGGAAGGAAGGAGACGGACGGGAAGACAGAGAAAAACGATGGGACTGACAAGATGGCGGAATGGACAAGAAAGCATTCGCGGAGTTCCAAATGTTGGCATACAACCGATAAAACTCGATAAATCTTTCGAACTGTTCTACAGTGTGGTGCCCCAAGGATTCCCCACGGAGGTAAGAGAAAAAAGGAAGAAGAAGAAGAAGAGCAACAACCAGAAGAAGAACAGGAACAACAGCAAGAAGAATGAGAATAGCCGACTATAATGGCTGTCACCACTCAGAAAAAAGTACCCCTGAAAAAAGAAAGCCAATAATATACACACTCAACCATTTACAAAAATAATTGTATGACATTTATAAATGACAACAACCCATTGACATCCCTTGACCAGAACGAGCAAAAGGCTAGTCACTGCGCTTGACTGCTTACCGAGCAAAGAGAAAATACCCCAAAACATTATATAAATTAGAATGAAAAGCTAGGTCTGCTGCGAACAATGTATACACTCTCGCACCTACTCCTCAGATTACACGCGCGGGGCGCGCGCGCGCACGCACGCACGCACGCACACACACACACACACACACACACACACACACACACACACACACACACACACATTCGGGCATGTTTTAAATAGTAACAAAATAATTTTTTTAGAAAGAGTGTGATCACTTTCTATAATAAAGACAGGAAGATGGTGCAGAAAGGCAGAAAAGCAGTGAACAACGAGAAAGAAAGGAGGCAGAAACAGCAATGTTGCCAAGAACGAGGGGGAAAAAACCTAACACACCAACACACACACACACACACACACACACACACAGGCGCGCGCGCGCGCGCGCACGAAACCGAATGCAACGTCATGCTTATTCCGTAAACGGTAAAACAAAAACAAAAAACAACAACAACAACCCCCCACCCCACCCCCAAAAAAAAACAAAAAAAAACAACAACCAGAAACGTTTGTTTTTGATGAATATGTCCATAGACGCCCCAAATAGTAGATAAGAAATAAAGATGTACAAATAAGAATCCCTTGTGCATTTTCTTAACTGCTATTTGTGACCTCGAAAGGCAACACGCTGGTCGATCGAAAATGGGCCTGTTTTGTGTTGTATATGAAACACGTATTGCTTTGCTACCCGTTTTGTGTATATATTTGTATTTCAAACAATCAAGAAAGATTTTTTTAAAGCGCAATTTTAAATAAGAGAGACGCAGAAAGACGAAATCACTAGCATAAATATTAAAATTTCCAGATTAATAAGTGTGATTTACGTCCTAAAGGCCCGAGGCTCCTGAAGACGAGTTGTTCCCCGTGGCAGAAATACAATCAATACCGAAAGAGCCGCCCACCCCCACCCACCCACAGCACACCCACTGGGTGGGTGGAGAGAGAGAGAGAGAGAGAGAGAGAGAGAGAGAGAGAGAGGTTGCTTATAGTCCAGCCGACCGCTAATGGCCATATCATGGCTGTCAACGTAGAAGTCAACTCACAAGTCTTTTAAAAAAAAAAAAAAGAAAAAACTTCCACCCACGGGGTCACAATACAGTGTGGTTGTGTGTACTGGAAGACATCCATACAAGGAAACTTTGGGTACGGTCTCCCTCCCTTCCCTATCCGTCCCGTCCTCTTGTGTGTGTGTGTGTGTGTGTGTGTGTGTGTGTGGTGTGTGTGTGTGTGTGTGCTCGCGCGCGCGTGTGTATGTGTGTGTGGTGTTTGTTTTTGTTCTGTATCTTTGATTTACTCTTTCTTCACTTCTTCAATTACGTGTTTCTTTTTATAGGTCTATGTTTATCTGTCCATAAATTATCTGTCATGCAACAACGGACGGCAAGTCCAAATTTTGCTTTGGGTCTAAAATGTTTAAAGTTAATTTCAAAACGGACTGACTGAGGGCGGAAAATGAAGCAAAACTTAGAGCGAGAGGGGTTAGTTACCGCCAAGGACACGGACAAACAAAGTACAGGACAAGACACAAGGCATTTCACCTCTTGGGTCATCTTCAGGCAAAAACAAATAACATTTAGGACAGTGAAAAAGAAGAACGAGAAACCCACTTATCTTCTCACATTCGGAATGAGAATGAGAAGTGGCTTACAGCGTTCACAGAATGAGAATGAGAAGTGCTTACGGCGTTTAAAGTTAAGTTTTGTTTGTTTGGTGGTTACTTGTCCCCCCCCCCCCCCACCCACACACACACACACACTCCCTTATCTCCCGCCCCCTCTGACTGGTAGTACTCCCACGCCGGTCACTTAGGTACCGCAGGAAATCCCTGCCCATGTTCCTTCCGGGGGCCGGAATAGCACAGTTGGTAGAGCGCAATACTCGTGATCCTTGGGTTGCGAGTTCGAATTTCGGTACAGGGGGATTTTTCCCTCGGAGTTAACATTGATTCTGACTCCATTCCCCATACAGTCCTTCGAATTAGACTATAAACCGAGGTTCCGTGTGTGAACGCGCGCACAACATCTTGCAAACACGTGAAATCCCATCACCAACTTTCGGAAGAGTAGGCCAGTTTGGCCGTTGGTATGGATGACACGTTACACATAGCATGCACCTTCCCCGAAGATGGAGTATGGCTGCTTTAATGGCGGGGTAAAAGAACCGGTCATCCACACAAAACTCCACTGCCTGTCTATACAGGCAGTGTCCGCAGGAGTATCAGCCTGCGTACGCAGAAAGAAAGAAAGAAAAAAAGTCCTTCCTAGAGAGAGAGAGAAGAGAGAGAGAGAGAGAGAGAGAGAGAGAGAACTCAGAATATTTTGTTTGACAGGCCACAGGCCCATATCAAAGTGAGTGAATAAGGTCAAAATAAATCGGTACAAGCCATTCTTAACGAAGACTCAGCAACTGAGAGAGAGAGAGAGAGAGAGAGAGAGAGAGGAGAGAGAGAGAGAGAGAGAGAGAGAAGAGAGCACTAACGGACACGTCTCCACGTCAATTATTTCTTCACTTTTTGTTAATGGTGTCATTGGAGAAAAATGATTTGCTTCACTGTGGGAAAAAAAACAACAACCCGATATAACAATCGTTCTTTTGAAATGAAAGAAAGAATAATGTTTACAACGTTTGTGAATTGAAACTTCAGTGAGACAGTTCAGGCGAGCTGGGATGTGGAAATTTTGCTGAAATGAAGTTTGTGTTTTATATGTCTGCTAACGTCTTTTCAAAGCAAAGATGGGTAGAAAGGTTTTTGTTTGTTTTTGGGGGGGTGTGTGTGTGTGTGTGTGTGTGTGTGTGTGTGTGTGTGTGTGTAGGGTAGGGGGGGGGGGCGCTTCAATTTTCAGTTCTTCTCCCCCCCACCCCCACCCCCTTTGTTTTTTGGGTTTTTTTTTTGTGTTAATAGGACCTCCATCTTCCTTGTATTTGTGTGTGTGTGTGTGTGTGTGTGTGTGTGTGTGTGTGTGTGTGTTGTGTGTGCCCGCGAGCGCGCGTGTGTGCGTGCATGCGTGCTGCGTGCGTGTGTGTGTGTGTGTTGTGTGTGTGTGTGTGTGTGTGTGTGTGTTGCGCGCGCGCGCGCGCGTGCTTCATTGTATGTGCATAGGCTGGTGTCTATCCGTGTGAGTGTATACATCAGAAACTGATTTTGATTTGCACACGTTTTGTTATGCAAAACTGTCAAGTGTTTTATTTATTTATCGTATGCCGTCTGAGCTGAGTATCCTACTATGATAATAATAATGGTAGTAATAATTTTGTTGATATCATTATTTCAAATTATCATTATTACTATTATTATTATTTGTTGATATCATTATTTCAAATTATCATTATTATTATTATTATCATTATTGCTATTATTTTTGTTATCATTATTATTATTGCTACCACCATTACAACTACTATTGATTGTTTTCGTCTCCTAACCCTATTTTAAGTTTCTCTTTAAACAGCGATAGATATTACAGACAATATTAAGAGAATTGGTACGGATTATAACATGAAATTAGATATACATATTGTGTGTGTGTGTGTGTGTGTGTGTGTGTGTGTGTGTGTGTGTGTGTGATAAATTGGGTTTAATAAAGACTGATTCCGATATGATAATTATGATCATGATAATGATGACCATCATCATACTTTATCATTACAACACAACCACCACCACCACCACTACAACAACAACAATAACAACAACAACTTCTACTACTACTTTTACGCATCATTATTATCATTATTGTTATTATTATCATTATTGTTAGTAGTGATAGTAGTAGTATCTTTATTATTATTGTTATTATTATTAATTTCATAATCATAATCGTAATAATATTGTTGTCGACCTAAAATGCGCCTTATTCTCACAGAGGTGTTTGAAAGATAATGGAATAACATTAAAGAGAGAGAGAGAGAGAGAGAGAGAGAGAGAGAGAGAGAGAGAGAGAGAGAGAGAGATTTATACTACTTAATAATCGACGTAAGCATGACACACTATGTCGATTTAACATGATCAGGGTTTTCTTCTTTTTTTTTTTTTCACTTTCAGCTTTCGGTGTGACTACAGCCCGGCCGACCACTAGACCCTGCCGGGGCTGACGTCACCCCCCAAGAGAAGCAAACTCTGTCCTGAACACGAGACAAACAAGAACGACAACTCTCAATAACAACTAAGGCTATGACGGATGAACTGCCGACATCCTCAAGGCAGGTACGCTTAGACCCGTACTCAGGCGCGCCAGCCATTCGCCCGATTTATCACCTTCAGATTATGAACAGCAATGACATCATATGCCATTAATAACGATGAAATTGAAGTTGAAATGAGACCCCAATGGCGGGGCACAAGGAAGTTGATGAACGAAGAAGGTCACATCAGCAAATAGACGCTGCAGGGTGGGCACAGCCTGCGTCCACCCTGGACAACGTATGATCTGCACTTTCACTGCCTCGTTACCGAACTGCAGACAGTGAATAAATAAATAAATAAGCAAACACAAAGAAAAGAAAATGCTAGCATTTCAGAAACTGTAACAATCAAAGAGGGCTGTTATCCTTTCGCATTCAATTTCTTACATAGTTGTCCACACACACACACACACACACACACACATGGAAAAACAAAAAAGCAATCAAAATTGTAAAACACACAAACATTGCTAAAAAAAAAATCCTGGATCAGATGATTTTACACACACACACACACACACACATGGAAAAACAAAAAAGCAATCAATCAAAATTGTAAAACACACAAACATTGCTAAAAAAAAATCCTAGATCAGATGATTTCACACACACACACACACACACACACACACACACACACACATGTATGTTGTGTGTGTGTGTGTGTGTGTGTGTGTGTGTGTGTGTGTGTGTAAATATATCTTTCAGGAACAGAAAAAAAAATGTATCCGATGAAAAACATCACTGAGCATGATTTTTTTGGAGGCTACAGTAATAAGAGAAAAGCGAGGCAAAACTTTCTTGAACTAAGTTAGGTGAAGGCGGTGTAAATGGAAATAAACTGGACGACAGCAACGAGATACAACTATGAAAAGACAGAGTTAGAGAGAGTGGTAGAGAAAGAAGAAATTACAAGCACGTATTTTCAGACCTCGGAGATTAAAGCGGTAGGCCTACAAAAACAGCATGCACCAGGGGGCTATCGATGTTATTAGATTTTTCTCCTTTCTTAATTTTTTTTCCCCATATCCGACGTCGCACACTTTAAAAAAAAAAAAAAAAAAAAAACCAGACATAGATGGAAGCAGACACGCTGATATTCATTCGCCTATGGCACTGACGTTTGATTTTATAATTCCTTAAGGATTTAACGACGTCGAATAATTAGGACGTATGTGTGTGTGTGTGTGTGTGTGTGTGTGTGTGTGTGTGTGTGTGTGTGTGTGTGTGTTTTGTCACCAAATGCGAGTTAATGTCTGCAATGTTTCTATAGTCATAGCGCTTGTAATTACTAATGTCTGGTATTGGAGGAAAACATGCCGGCATTTCAAAATGTTCGTTTCTGAGCGCGAGCGAAGTAAAATAAAAAAGAAAAGTAGATAAATAACTGAAAATAACAGTCAACAAAGCCAGCAGAAGGGATCTAGTTCCTTTTCACTCTGACAAAAAGTAGAAGTTAAGGTAAAACAAAAGCGAAGGCATAAAATGAGTGAACAAACCCCTCTACCTTTCACATATTTTGATAAATAGTGAGTAAACCATGAACAAAACACCAATGGTGAAAAAAGACCTTTTAACGACATAATACATGCAGAGAATCAATCAACTGACCAATTTTTTTTTCAACAATGAATCAATCAATGAACTATTCAATTAGAATTCAATAATGGCATAACCTACTGATTAAGAGTAACAAACAAATATGTAACCAAAAATAATGGAAACGCTGATAAATCAGAAATGAAAAACGAAACCCATCAGTGCAAACATAACGTCGATTGAATACATACGTAAAAAAAACCAAAAGGGTAGTAAACTAAAGTTAGATTAGAAATTATTTAAGCCTTGTTGCTTACGCCGTTTCAAAAAGCCTAAATCTTATAGAATAGACATACAGATTGAAAAAAATATTAGCAAGGAAGTGAATAAACAATTATTTAGATAGGTGAGCATACCAACCAATCAATTAATGGTGACAGAAAAATGACAACAGCGTGTATTCAAAAGACCTTGAACAAATTTGTTTATATCTGTAAAATGAAACTGTGAAAAACCAAGAAATGTAAATATAAACAAATATGCTTACTGTAAATGAAACTGTGAAAAACGAACCAAGAAATGTAATAATAAACAAATGTTGTTGCAGTTTCCCTTCAACAAGATTTATACATAAAAAAAAATAAATAGTTTACTAACTCGTACATTAACTACGACATTCAAACAGGAAATAAATCAAGAACAACTGAATAATTTACCCTGAAATGTATATAGGCTTATGTAAATAAAGTAAAAGTAAATACAGGTAAAAGTAAAGATCAACGATTAAACAGTAGAAATAAACGTCAAATAACATCTATCATACGGAGTATATTATACCTAAGTAAAGTATAAAGGAACTTCAAACGAGTAGAAGAAGACTGAGTAAGTTACAAAAAAGCAGCCCTTTAACCTCTGTCCAGCCAACCGCATACCTCCTGCTTCCCTCTCCGGTTCCCCTCGACCCCCTCCCACCCCCACCCATACCCCAACCAACCTCTCCTCTTTCCCAAATGGCTGCTCCACACATTTCACTGTTCAGACTTGCTACATCTTAAATGACGAGAAATACACACACACACACACACACACACACACATCAATATACTGCAAATAAGAAAAATCAAGAAAACAAACAAAACAAGATTGAAATATGTCACTTCAAGTACAGGAAACAATCTTTAAAAATTCTTTTTATTGAAAATGAACCAATTTGTCGATGAATTATCGCTTTGAGCATAGGATAGGTGGTAATTAACGAAGAGAAAAACAAAAAAAATAATAAATAGATAAAAAGCACCCTTAAATCTCTTTTTGAAACATAACTACTACCACAGACGTAAAAGAACGAAACCGCGAACAGAAAAACATTCAGCTGAAATCAGATGCGCGTAGAATACAGCAACATGTAACATTTTTTTTTCTTTATAACCGCCATGATTAAATTTTAAACACTACAAACTACATACACCATTATTGACATCGCTATTAAACACGTTTTTCTTTAACCACAAGTACCTGATTTAACAAATAATAAACGGTTCGAACCGTATCATGATCAATGTACAAGAACGTGAACGTGTAGAAAATAAACTGTAGAATAAATCACAAACATGATATTTATCTCATATTGTTCTGCTCTCTAAGTGATGATTATCAACAATTATTATTTGGATCCATTTATATGAATGCGATGCATCAAACATCACTGTTTTCAACACGCTCCACCGACTAAATGTTTTGATACTACTGTTAGTGTAAATGCATTAATTGCTCTCTTCTAAATGATATCCACAAATTTCGTGCATTCGGTACCAATAAACTGTTTTCAACACGCTCTACTGAATAAATATTTTTATGCTACTATTAGTTTAAATTGTGTTAATTTCCCTTCTAAATGATATCCACAGATTTCGTGCATTATGTACCAATAAAACTGTTCATTTTTCCCTAGTTGGATCAAACGTAGCAAAGACTCACAGATGTCTGTGAAAAAATGAAATAAATAAAAGCACCGAAAAAGAAATAAAAAGAAAAAAAAAAGAAAAAAAGAAAGAAAGCAGGACGCCGAATAAACGAGATCTCTACAAACCGTAAGAATCACGACAGCTTTCAAGCAGTTCATCTACACTGTTGTTCTACCGATGATACACCGCAAGCCACCCCGCACCAGAAAGGTGTACTGTGCGAAGAAGATGCAACACTTGTCGAGTATCCTATTCCGAGCCAGTAGGCGAACTACCGAACCGCCATGCCTGACCTATCATAGCAGGCCAGAGCTTATCTCCACTCACGTCATTACCAGAATCACCGCTCCTCCCCTTCCTCTCCCACCTTCTTCTCGTCAGCCAATCAGCGGGTGATGAGGTTAATCGGGCCAATCAGCTCCCCGGGTACACGGGTGGCGTGTCCCCGTCCGAGACTGATAACGGGTCTTACTGGCTTGTCATTTCACCCGGGTCCGGTGTTTAGACGTAGGGTGATAGGGCGGTTTACAGGGGTTGGGACAACTGGCGGATCGAGGAGAGAGCCGTCACCCCCAACGGTTCTGTTAGTGACGGTCAGGCAAAGCTTTTGCTTGCTCCTGTTGGTGCTGATTGCCGAAGAAGTTTGAGTCAAGTTTAGATCAGTTTGGCCCACACTGCTGACTTCGGCGGACGACCTGGTTTCTGCCTCCTGGCCAGGTAGGAAGACCCGACTGCTGTGTTGCATTGCTGGTTCCAAACACACCAACACCTCTCACTGCGCTTTAAGCCAGCCTATTGTTTTCTTACAAACTTTGTGTGTGGGCCAAACACCACAGTCTGCTGACATACACACAGGCGTTTTGTTGTTCCAGTTTCGTCATGTTGTTGCTTGTGTGTGTGTGTGTGTGTGTGTGTGTGTGTGTTTGAGTGTCTCTGAGTTGAATTTATTTATCCATGTGTTTGCTTCTGCATTTGAATTTTACAAACATTAGACAAGTTGTGGGACATTGATTTATTGACAAGGATTGGCATGTTTTTCAAAACTGCTGCTAACGCAGCGGAGAACATAATGTAGCCTCTCGCTCCCTGTACGTTCAAAGTATGAACACGATTGATTCAATTGTACACCACTTCAATTTATCATCAGATCTGACATTTCAGGTCTCCTACTTTCGATTTCACTTGTCTTCTGCGTGGTTTCTCTTCTTTCCGTGAAAAATAACCCGAATGTCGATAGAAGTCATCGCTAATGCACGAAAAATTCCAGAGTTTTTGAACATTCCAATTGCATACCGTCGATGAAAAGTAGCGATCACAAAAATCGAGGTTATCTGAAAAGTTCCAAAAGGGCGTCCCCATCTTAAAAGTTTTCCAAATGTAACAATCTACTGGTTCGTTTCCTTTTAAATTAGTGTCGAACCTTTAAAAATCACGACTGCAAGTTCTCATCCTTTTGCTTATGAGAAATTGTCGCTGTTCGGATTTTAGGGTATGTTTACTGATTTGTATCGCCGAGTGCTGCTTTTCATTCGAACGAGGCAAGTTAACTGCCATTAGTTCAAGTTAACATTTTGCTGGCGATATTGCTGTTCTGTTTGCGGGGAATGCGACTGCAAACCTGTCTCTGTCTGCCCGTAGGCTATACGTGCTGTTTGTCTCTCTTTCATCTGCCTTTCTCTCAAGGGAGCATTGCAGAATCGTATTTTTGAAACCCCTTCACTGATCATCTACACTGTTGTTCAGGACACCAAGGTTGATGCGGTCCACCACCCAGCCACAAGAGACGAGGCGTTGTAACCATGGAGACGTCTCCTTTCGACACGGGTTACACGCACATGCAGCATCCTCAGGCCAACGGGGTGTACGGGTCCATGCCGGGGTTTGACTCCGCGGGCCTCAAGTTCCACCATGGCCTGTATCCCGACGCTTCCGCAGACGCGGCGTCTTTTTACCAGAACTACATGCACCCGGGGTTGGCGACGAGTCCCCAGGACTACAATCCCCGCGACCCGCCCTCGTACGCGGAGTCCACCACCCCGGCCACGTCATCGGCCTTGTTCCACCCTGGCTTCGTCCACAGCACGGCGGAGTACTACAAGACAGGGGGCGCTGGAAGCGGGGTCACAGGTCTTTGCGGCGGCGGAACAGGTGTGAGCCGCTCCACAGACATGGTCGGTGACTATCAGGGTGTTGTGCGGAACTCCGCCCCGGCCATGGCAGACAATTTCCTGATGAAACAGGAAGGGATGGTAGGAGACGGGGGCAGCAGTGACGGTACTGTCGGAGGGGGGCATTTTTTGAACTACGGCGCCGGGAGGTATTCTGGAGATGACCTCCATCATCTTCACCACCAACACCATCACCACCACCAGCAGAACGTCCTCCATCATCTTCAGCAGCCTCACTCACAGCAGGTGCCGGCCCCCAAGCCTTCCATGCAGATCCCGGGTGATCTGCAGCAGGAGGAGTGCAAACTGGAACCGGATGCCAGGCATGTGTACACCCCCCAAAATGACCTCAGCCTGAACCCCACCACCCCGGTCAACAACCTCCAACACCACCAGCAAGTTCCCGAAGATCACCCGACTCTCCCCCAACCTCCCCCTCACGAAGGCTCAGAACCCCATCCCCAGTCCCCCTCCAGTGACGTCGCATCAGGAGAAGGAGCGGAAGTGACGTCGGGCTCTCAGGAAGCTGACGCCAACACTTCCACGGAGCCGTCTCAGACCCAGCAGGATGGGAACGCAGGGAGCGATCAAGGAAAGAACTCGAACGAGGTGAAACCCACCCTCTCCTACATCGCCCTCATCGCCAAGTCCATCCTGGAATCGCCCGCTAAACGCCTCAACCTGGGTTCCATATACGGGTGGATCGAGAAGAACTTCCCGTACTACCAGAACCGCGGGCAGGGCTGGCGAAACAGCGTGCGCCACAACCTTTCCCTCAACGACTGTTTCATCAAGGCCGGGCGCTGCGAGGACGGCAAGGGCAACTACTGGGCCATCCACCCGGCCAACATGCAGGATTTCCTGCGGGGAGACTTTCGCCAAAGACGTCGCTCACGCCGTCGCGGACGGAAGAAAGACTGCGAGCTAGGGCTATACCACCATCACCAGTTCTCCAACGGTTACCTCGGAGCGGGAGCGACTGGAAGCTCTTTAGGAGTCGGAACTCAGATGCCTTTCACCCCGTCAGCCGCCGCGCTGTATTCTCCGTACACGGAAGCCGAGAGGAGGGCGTACAGGCTGGATGAAGCCCTTCTTCGTCAGAGCATGAACAACCCGTTCTTTAAGTGGTACCATCAGCCCTCGGCTTACACTCAGACAACCTCCCCTTCCCCCGTCAACCCTGGGGTGTACAGCGGGGTGGGGTGCGTGAGCAGTGTGGCTGGAACCAGCTCGCAGTGGCCCCAGACCTACCCGGACAACAACGGCCAGGGTGTGTACCCGCTAACCTCATCGTTTTCCAGGTGAGCCAAGGGCGGTTTGCGTGACTAGTTCTGCTGACATTAGTGTGGAGAAGACTTTTGTAAAACTACTGTTTGTGATGGAAGCTTTAAAAAAGAGTCTGCGCTGCGTTTGAGTGTCCTGATAATATTCACAGCTAAAAGAATTTTTTAACATCAGATTATGCAAACCCGAACAAAAACGAGAGAAAATCACATAGTCGTAGCTAAGGCCATAGCGGGAAGAGAAAAACCTTATGTTCATAAGAACCCGAACTGATTTCTTTTATAATCGGTGATACTGTAATATACAGATTCTTTCCCCTGTTTGGTGATTTTTTTTCTTTTATGATTTTCTCCCGTATTTCAGCTGTCAATATTACCAACTTATATCAACCGTACATCTCGAAGATTCTCTGACAATTTGGAAATAATAAACTGCAGAGTTATCCAAAACATACATGCCTATTTTTTGTCATTAACTTTTCGAGTTTTACAATCAGTCTAAAAATGAATCAATGCGCTGATCTGTCAGTGTGTCTGTCTGTCTGTCTCAGACTGTCTCTCCAATGAACTTGCGACCTGACCACCTGTACGTATCTAAACTAATTCACAGCAATGCCTTTGCCCCCCTTTTCTCCCCTCATTTGGTTTTGCCAGCCTATCTACTTCTGGACTAACTCAACACTGACATAGCCGCCAACCAACGCATGCATCTATATATCTATTTGTGTGTAACAATCTTTCAGACGGTCTCTGTTTGTCTGTGTGCCCTTCTTCCTATCTTTATGTCTATCTTCTCTCTCTCTGCTTGTCCTCGAGTATGCTTACCTACGCCTTTGCGCCGCTGCGCCATTCAGGTCTGGGGCCTATGGTGGACGGTGATGATGATCAAATTTCAATGACAAATGAATCTTCAATTTCACCATTCAGGACAAATCATTATTTCACATAGATGGACTCATAACCATCGCGGACCCGTTCGCGTTAGGGAGCGGGTATATTACCGTGTTATGAAATAGAAATCAAATTGCGATGCCAAAGCACGAACCTGGGCAACTACGTGTCATGAAAAGTATTTGAAAAGCGGAATAAATCTGTCGGAGACATCCTGTCGTTCCAGACCATCGTGACAAGCAATTCTTCCCATAAAATTGTAATAGAAAAAAAAGTGCGTCCATTTTCATTACAGTAACGTGACATGCGCAGCTATTTTTATCTGTTGGTTTCTGTAGATGGAGGCGGGATGACAGACTGAGGAGAAGCACGATGAAGATTAAGAGGAAGAGAAAGATAAATGAGAAGAAACAAAAGGAAGAAGAATAGGAATGAAAAAAAAAAAAAAAAAAACAACAAAACTACGATTTCGTTAGTTTGTCGTATTAATAAATGTGCCCAGACAGACGCACTTGGTGTGCAAGCGCGCACGGGGATAAGCAAAGGCCATGATTACTCGGTTATTTATATATGTTTATGCACTTATTTACTACATACACGTGTGTGGCCTCCGGTCCTGTGTATCTAATCCACGTGTAAAATCTTAAACAACAATTGGAACACCTACATGGTCTTATTACCCAACTAACTTTAAACTGTTGATCACTAACGTCATCATCTGTGTAGTCGCAAACCTAAGGCTGGGAGAGAGAAAACGTATGTTACAGGGCGGCCAAACACATGAAATATACAAATGGCAGAAGAAAAGCCACGCGTTTTGACC
>CM065734.1:16918492-16928492 GCA_033310375.1 Conus canariensis | reverse complement strand
GATTGCTTTCCTTGAAAGAAAAACTGACTCACCACTCATAGCAGCTACGAAATCATGCCCCCCCCCCCCCCCCCAAAAAAAAAAGAAAAAAAAAGAAAAAAAAAAAGGAAAATAAAAAAGAAGCAAAACTGAAGCCAGAAGGGTAAAAAGTCTCAAAATAAGTAAATAACAGTATAAGGCCGTAGACTGACAACACTGACCAAAAACACGGGTAACAGGTATCCACGCCTTTTTTTTCTGTGTTGTATCCTCCTGACCAGCCTTTTCTTTCGCCCCTCCTCACCTCTCACGCCCTCCCAACCCCCTCTCCCTCCCCGTTCCCTGCTCCATTTCTTTGTAATAAAAAAGCACTATCACGCAGTGCCAGTGACAGAATAGGGCTCATACACTAAATCACATGATCTGACATATGCGGTTTTCTGTCTTCAGTAATTCGATCAGTTTCTACGAAATATTTCACACTTTTATTGACAGAAAGCATACGCATACCATGTAATGACAATTCCAGATTTTGACTAAAATTGCTGAGTTTGGATCGACATTAATTGAAGAACCACCACTATGTAAACTCATCACGTTGTAGAATAATAGGTACCCCACTTTATTTCTTTTTGTTTGTTTGTTTGTTTCAAGGTCTTCTCATTTAATGATGAATACATCGTGGATATATACAACATGTTTTTAACTTAATACTTTGAAGTGAATCATTGTAGTAGAATAGTATAATGTGCAACAGCAAAGGATAACAAATCACGACATGGTACAACATAGTGCAAGGCATCCATGCTTTTTTTCGTCTCTCGGTAAAACAGTTCAAAACAAAAAATTATAAAGTGACTTGCTTGCTTGCTTTCCTTTTACTTTATTCACTGAGCAACTCTTTTGTTAGCTTCAGCATAAAACTGAGAGAGTGTCGTTTTAGGGGTAACTTCCAACTATCAAAAGCCTAGATGAGACAAATCCATTTTTGGAACCCCCCCCCCCCCCCCCCCCATCCCCGCTATACTAGGCACAAATAATTCCTGATGGACTTAAAAACGCAAAATAATGTGTATACTTTAAAAGATTTTTTTTTCGAAACAACAATTCATCAGCTTAGCCAGTTCGAAGTTTTGAGCTACCGATGCAAATATCAATCTTAAATACAAAAGCAAAACCAAACCAAAACAAACCAACAAAAAACAGGTCGTTATAAAAGAAAAAAGGTTATCTTTGGAATATAAACAAATAAACAAGCCGGAAAAGAAGTTCACGAATAGATAGACAGTCTTGAACTCAAAGACGTTTTTGACCCTCACTGAGCAAAGAATAATTTGTTTGTGGCCTTGTGTATAAGTGAGTACAGGAACATAAAAATACAATACAAACTCACTCAACTACGCACATGTGACATCATAACTGATCAATAATAAAGGTATATTAAATGTGAGAAAGGAGACGGCGACAGAGCGAACCCATTGAATTGTAATAATTATACCGAATGTATAATATCTTTTCTTACCCTTATTCTCGCAACAGAGACAGATAAGCACACAAATGAGAGATATATAAACACATAGATGACTAACTAGCCTTAGAGAGGGCGATGTAGCGACGTCCACGGGTTTGACTAAAACGAATATCAGCACCACTGGGTTTGACTTGACAGAGTAACAGCACCAATCACCGCTTATTTTCAAAAGAGAAATCAATGAACGCACATAATCATAAAAGATAGGTAGTTCAATAAATCAATCAATAAATAAGTAAGTACATAAATAAATAAATAAACAAGCAAAATAAATGAAGGAATGATGAACAGGAAAGAGAAGAGAGAGAGAGAAAGAAGAGGAAAGAAAAGAAAGAAAATGAAAGAGAAAGCGATGTAGGGATCGAAATTTGGTGTTTCACTGTATTCACTTACCACATGCGTTTGAAGATCTATTGAAATGTTTTACTCATTTATTTATTTATCTATTTTAACTTAGTTATCTAAGTAATCTATGTATTTCTTTATCCATTTATTAGTTTGTGACTCAATCTTGACGCTTTTTTTTGTGTTTAAAATTAGATAATTCATTAATTGTCTGTCATTTTTTGGAGTCACTTGCTGATCGTCTTCTGCAACTCTGTCCCAACGAATAAAACGTTCGGAAAATCTTGTGTGTGTGTGTGTGTGTGTGTGTGTGTGTGTGTGTGTGTGTTGTGTATGTGTGTGTGGTGTGTCCACGTGCGCGCGCGTGTGCATGTGTAACTTGTGCGCGAGCACGCTCGCATGCGTGTTTGTGGATGTGAACAGACATGAAGATTTGCGAAAAGGAGAAGTGGGGGAGGGGGTGGTGGTGTGTGTGTGTGGGTGTGTGGTGGGTGGGGGTGGGGGGAGGAGGAGGAGGAGGAGAGAGAGAGAGAGAGAGAGTCTTTGCATTACATGTAACCTACACATCTACGTCAGTATAGAACTTTTAGCGTGTTGCTAAAAGTTGTATAGAATTCTGTTCTTATTCCTAAATTTCACATTCTTTGGAATGAGAGTATACAAACTTGACAACTAGATAATTAATTGCACTTTTATCAAATTCGTATTATGGTTCTGAATTTGCTCGCCTCCTGTTTCATTACTTACTTTCTTTCCTCTTTCTTTCTTTTTTTTTTCTTTCTTCGCTCTTTCTTTCTTTCATGCATTCCTTCTTTACTCTCTCTATCGGATATTACTGCTGTTTCAGGTTGGCCTCTAAGCTTAGCTTCTACATACAGACTATTTCAGTTTGTTTCTTTTTGTTCTCTAATCAGCGACGTTTGCTCATTAACCAAATTAGCTCTACAGAGGGCTCTCCGTTTTCTCTCTTTGAATATCTTTTAAACTACGTTTGCGTACCAGATTGTTGATCATGAATTTGTCAGCAAAGGAGTCGTTTAATCGACTATCATCCGTGTCATTTCTGTTGTTTGGTATAACTTCATTTTTGCTTTGTAGTTGGTGCTTACGCGAAGTGTTTAAGACTTCAGCAGCGTATCAAACTTTCTTTGGCTTTTGCCGGTCTGACTTGGCGTGATGTGCCACGTTTTCATTTGACAGATAGTGCGCTGGTTCAAAGTCTTTGATGCTAAGCTGACCACGATGGCCACACTAGTGGTGCAAGCAAGTTAACCATGGAAATATACTACTCAAAACAATTGAAGTACCACTTAGGAAAACTGCTGTCATTCGAAAGAAAACAAAGCTGAACATAATTTAATGATTGAATATTTTATTTTTATTATTCCTCAATCCATTCAAATTTATTCAAACACCGTGACAAAAAATTATCTTTGTTTTACACTTGATTAAAGAGGCATACCCCCAAAATGAAAAGTAACAAGAGTCTATGGTAGATGTCATGATGTTAATAAGGGTTATGACCACCGTTCGCGTTCAAACAAGCGTCACATCGACGTCTCATGGAGTGCACCAGGCGGCGGAGAGTGTCCTGGGGGATCGCCTGCCACTCCTGCTCCAGCAACTGAAACAGCTGGTCCACGGTGTCTGCTGGAGGGTTGTGGGCCCGCACTCGCCTCCCCAGCACGTCCCACAGATGCTCTATGGGGTTCAAATCTGGTGACCTGGCAGGCCAGTCCATTCTTGTCACCTGCTGCCCTTGTAGGAACTGATTCACGATGGCGGCGCGGTGGCACGGCGCGTTGTCGTCCTGGAACTGGGCGCCCTGGCCAACTGCCCTCAGGGCGGGCATCACAAGGGGGCGGATGATGGTGTCGCGGTAGGTGGCACCGGTCAGGCGGCCTTCAACACGGTGTAGGGGGGTCCTGTGACGTAGGCTGAACCCACCCCACACCATCACGGACCACCTCCATAGCGGTCATGCTCCCTGACGGCAGCGTCAACGTAGCGTTCTCCAGGACGTCGCCAGACGCGAACCCGCCCGTCGTTGAACCTGAGGGTGAACCTTGACTCGTCTGTGAAGAGTACTGTTGCCCATTCAGCTCTTGTCCACCTTCTATGACATGCTGCCCAGGCCCGACGATGAGCTCGATGCGCTGGGGTCAGTATTGATCTCACTGCTGGGGACCTTGACCTCAAGTTGGCGTCGTGGAGCCGGTTCCGAACTGTCTGGGTACTGACGTTGACGTTGCTGGCTTGTCGTAGCTGGTCTCGGAGTACTGTGGCACTGGCTGAACGGTCTCTCAGACAAGCGATAACAATGAACCGATCCTGCTGTCTGGAGGTGCTTCTCGTCCGTCCACGTCCCTGCTGTTCTTCAACACTTCCAGTGTTAAGCCAACGGTCTCTGAGCCTCAGAATGACTGGGTGACTCACTCCAAGCCGTCGACCAATCTCCCTCAAGCCAATACCTTCTTGGTACCATGCTATCGCTCTTCCTCTGTCGGTGTTGCTTAGTCGTTGTCTCGCAGGCATGGTTAAATCTTCCTAAATTTCGCGACTTTTTATACCCGTCAAATGTGCTAACTGATTGCAATTCTGCTCAGAAAAGACCTTGCTTTCACGTGCATCACATTTTCTTTTCTTGCTGTGTCTGTGTCAAAATCTGAGAGCGACACAAGTTCGATAATTTCTCGGGATTTTTTTGCCTCAGATGCGACGCGGTAGATAACTGCTGACCGACTTTAACATAACAAAAATGCACGAGGAGTAGTATTTGAGAACCGGGTAAGCTTATCCAGCAGAGTTTATTCAATTATCAATATTAATTGGTTTATCCGAGCTTTTTAAAAATTGCATACAAAAATTAGGGGTGGTACTTCAATTGTTTTTAGTAGTGTATGTACAGAATTCAGTATCGAGACTAACAGCCACACCCACGCCCTGTAACGTAGAGAAAACAAAAACAAAACAAAACGAAAACAAAATGTATCGCCAGCTAAGTTTAGCATTTTTAAAAATCTTATTTTGTATCTTTAAATGAAATGCAGGCAAGCTCAACTCACAGGAAGCGCGGAAAGGATATCAAACCGTGGTTTCTGTTATCCCTCTCCGACACTGATAATAGTAATTTTAAAACTGGTGCAATCAAGTAAGATACACAGTGGTGCCAAGTATGGTACTTCCTGATATGAACATTCACAAACTGTACGATTATTGCATTCGTAGTTCTGATTACCGACTACACACATAAAACACAATTTTGACTATCGGCTATGAAAACAATAAATGAAAAAAAGTCTGCGGGGTATATGATGAAGTTTTGACAAACGAAAAGTTTGCCAGAGATAGATATTTCAAATCAAAATTTGTTCTCCTGTTGTGTACTCTGTTTAGAAGTTATTGTTTTACAAGGTTAGGTCAAGACCAATATCATACAGACCAATATCATACAGACCAATATCATACGCCTCCATGGAGAAAAAAAAATGAGGGAGAATAAGAATCTGATAAAAAAAAAAGTGCCTTGAAAATAGAGGTAAGAAAGGAGAGGACGACTCCAAACTTAATAAACAAAAGGATGAACAGTTAAAATATATACTGGAAAGAATAGAGGGGATACTATAAAGTCGAATGCCAGATGGGTAGAGGGCCAGTAGTTGTCGGTACTGATTTAGACAAACGACGTCTAATCAGCAAGAAAACGTCTGAACTTGTTTATAGGGATACAATCCACTTTGAGCAACCAGTCAGATATCCTGTAGGAAGCCGAATGTTTTTACGAATCCCTACATTAAAAATATGTACCCCAGATCTGTGAAATACTTGAGGTGGTGAAAAAAAATACGCCTAGGCTAAGTATAGATGAAGCAAACGGTTCAGAAGCAAACATTACATAAGAGGATGCAAGTCATGTTTGGAGGAATATGAAAAATTACAGAAATCCTGGAAGAGAGGAGTTTGGCGCTGGGTTTTTGTCTGGGACAAATAGGATCTTTTGTCGTCAGAGCTGTGAATGCTAAATTTGAAAAAAGGTGAGAAGTCTTGTGTTTTAGAGACAATGAATCACAAGGTGTATATTTAAAGGTGATAACCCCAGACACGGAAACTGTGTATACATCGAAGACCTGTATCATTCTAAATGCCGTCTATAATATGGATTAACATATATAGCAAATCGCCTTAAGACCGTGTTACCAAAATTCATAGACAAAAACACAACAACAACAACAACAACAACAACAACAGCCCCGTAAAAGATCGAACGAGTTTGTACAGCGCAGACATGTCTTAGAAGACGACCTCAGAGTTATCTACCATACAATAGCTTATCTTGACGAAAGTAATTCACCTAGACTCTTATTGGATATAGACTTTGAAAAAAAAAACATTTGACACTAATGGCTGGAATTGCATGTTTCAAGTACTACAGTCTTTCGTTTTTCCAAGAACGTAATTATGTGCAGAGGACTGGCAACATTTTACAATAACATCAAGTCTTGTGTCATGGTCAGAAACTTGAAATAAGAATCATTATTATTATTCCGCAGGACGAAAGGGACAAACAAATTACAAGACAAAACACGACGTGTTTCGACCTGTTTGGTCTTCTTCAGGCAAGATAAACAACATCCAGGACAATGAACACGAAGAACGAACAATCACTCATCTCCTCAGATTGGGCGCTAAATGGACATTGAATGAAATAAAGGCCGCTGGGAAGGAGACAATGCGAGTTAAAATAATAATGATGATAATAACAATGAAAATGATAGCAGTAATGATGATGATAACAATTATGATGATGGTGATGAAAATATTAGAAAATGATACTACACAACTTTCGGTAAAAAATATGACGATAGTAGTAGTTGTATTAGTAGTAGCTATACAGACAGAAGGGGAGAAAGGAGAGGGGTTTTAAAGGATTGTCGACCAGCATGGTTGTAGTGGCAACAGTGTTAGTGGCGATAATGATGTTGATGATGATGGTAATGATGATGATGATAATAACGATAATGATGATGATGATGATAATGATAATAATAGTGATAACGATAATGGTAGTAATAATGAAATAATAATAATACCAAAAAAAAGTAACAGTAATAGTAATGATAGTAATATTCATAATGATGAAAGTAATGGTAATTAAAATAATATCAATGATAAGGAGAAGAAGAAGAAGGCGAAGAAGAATAACAATAATAATGAGGAAAGGGAGGAAGAGGAAGGACGAAGGGGGGGGGGGGGGGGGGGGGGGGAGGACAGGAAGAACTAAGAGGAGAAGGAGGAGGATACAGATTATGGGAAAGATAGAAACTAAAAAGAACATTAATAGTTATTATAATAATCGTGATTATAACCATAAAATATTGATGATACTGATACAGAAGGCTGGAAAATGGTAGGTTGGAATACAAGAACGACAGTTGTAATGATGATGATTGTGAAAATACTAGAATTAGTACGAATAATGATAGTAATCATAAGAGTTAAAATGATGATGATGATGGTGATATTAATACGAATTATGGTAGTAAGAATAATAAAAGTTTTTTTTTTAAAATAATCATGATGGTGATGATGATGCCAGTACTGATAATGATGATTTGATGACAATAATAATGATAGCAATATGATAAAAGTAATACTGGTAGTGATAATAGTTGGTGGAAAGGAACAGAGATGGTAAATGAGTAAAAAAACTAACAGAACTACTGGAGCAGGGAGAATTTGGTGATGATAGTAATGACTGTGATGATAATAATAATAATGAGAGTAATAAGATGAACAGTAACAGCAGGTGAAAAGGAACAGGAATGACCAATAAGTGAAAGGCTAACAGCATTACTGGAGCAGGGAAGAAGGGGAGGGGTTAACAAAATAGAAGAATTAGGAAGGAGCCTCTCTCTCTCTCTCTCTCTTTTCTCAATTATTGTGTATAAGTATCACTACTATTATTACTACAACTATGCTGGTGATGGGATTAGCAATGATAGGACATAGTAGTTACAAGCATAATGGTAGTGATAATATTGATAGTAATAGCAACAACAATAATGACATTAGTGATGATGATATATGATGATGACGACAGTTATGATGATAATGAAATGATGATAATAGTGATGATACTGGTAGAAGTAATATTAGTAATAATAATAGTTGGTGAAAAGGAATAAAACTGATCAATGAGTAAAAAGGAAACAGTATATGGATGATGACAATAATGGTAGTAATAATGATTGATAATTTAGTAATTAGTAACAATAACAATAGCGGCTGGAAAGGAATTAAAATGATCAATAAGTAAAAGGCTAACATTAGTATTGGGGGAAAAAATTGTGGGGGTGTGTGGGGGGGGGGGGGACATACTTACACCTGCACCAACACACACACACACACACACACACACACACACACACACACACACACACACACAAGGAAAGAGGGAAGATGGAAGGGAAACTCATATAGAAGATACAGTATAAGGAACTGAAAGAAAACCAGACGAAGAAAAGGGAGTGGATAGGTATGCGAGTAAAGGATAGGCTGATGTAGCAAATGGAGAGAGTGTATGGAGAGGAGAAAGGAAGGTAGCTGTAACATATCTATGAGGTAAAAGTGGGGTTATGTAGTGTGTGTGTGTGTTGTGTGTGAGTGTGTGGTGTGTGTGTGTGTGTGTGTGTGTGTGTGTGTGGTGTGTGTGTGACTTATAGGTGATGTTTTTGCTCATTTATATTTTGTTTTACTATTACCAATATTTTTGAACTCAAGTTTCACGGTTGCCCATATACCCTGACACATTACACAGCAACAACTGGCGAAATAAGTAGTCACAAATGGACATTTATTCAGGACTGGCATAGCCTGTTCGACCTCGAACACAGTCAACGAACAAACACACACAACACACACACACAACCACCACACACATACCACACACCACACCACACACACAAAAGCGAGAGAGAGAGAGAGAGAGAGAGAGAGAGAAGAGAGAGAGAGAGAAATAAAAACTGGTAACCTTGGTTTGATTGACATGCAAGGAAATCTTAAAGAAATAATAAACATTTACCCTTGCTCCCACGATAGTTACGAGCCCCTAATTCCAAACGAATGCCGCGTAAGACACCAGTTCGCCGTGCACGAACGTCGACTCAACCGGAGCATACAAAACAAGCAATTAGATAACCCCCAAAACGGATATTCCCAACTTCCCCAGCATACTGTGTGTCCGACAAAGGTAAACAACAACACCTGGAGAGATGAGCGAACACACACACAAAAAAATTGACATTCTGGATATGTCTCTTTACTTGTCTTGTCTCTCATGGGAGGAGCAAGAGTTATCCTGCAGTTTTGTTATTTCCTGTTAACTGTTCATTTAAGATTTCCTTTCAAGTTTCCGGTAAAAAATACACTCTCACATTATGTTTCTTTTTTATTTCCTTTTTTCATATTTGGATATTTTTTGTGCTCTCTCATTACTTTTTTTTCCGTTTCCTATTTTCATTGTCTCATGTTGTCATGTTTAAACATTGTTTTATGTGTTTTAGAAACCAGATCAATGGTCAGTTTAATCGTTTAACTATTTCTTGAAAGGAATTTTATCTAAATTTCAGGGTAGAATAAGAAAGAAAGGTGGGTGAATGAGTGGAGAGAGTTTCAAAAAGGAGAAAGCAGTTAAATGTCCATTGCTGGTTCATTCGTACGGTGTGCTTATTGAAATCATTCTTACATGCGTCAAACGAGGTTCACGTGCTGAATGACCGAAATGACCAAATTAAGTCTGCTAACGCTGCTATGCGCAATACTTGATAAACATACAGCAAACTTGGTGTAAATAATCCCGAACACATTGATTTCGGAGACATGAACACCAAAACTTTCTTTGTTCTGGCGAGGTCCGTCTTCAAGAAGACGATCCGAGACGAACTGAATGGTTGTTGCCGATACCTTCGCTGTCTTGAAAATGATGGAGCGACGATATTGCAGGATGGATTGGAAAAACAGTCGCAGAGACCCGGGACCTTGGCACACAAGAGTCAGAGCTGGAGGAATCTGGGGAAAAAATTCCTCAGTGAGGTGCCCCAGTAACTCTTCACGAAGATAAATGAAGAGAGATGATTTGTTTAATCT
>CM065734.1:16900992-16913492 GCA_033310375.1 Conus canariensis | reverse complement strand
GACCCACACACACACCACACACACACACACACACACACACACATCACACACACACACACACACACACACACACACACACACACTCACACACACGCACACTACTACACACACACACACACACACACACACACACACGCACACACACATACACGCACACACACATACACACACACGCGCGCGCGCACACACCCATACACACACACACACGCACACACACACACACAGCACACCCATACAACACACACACACACACACACACACACACACACACACCCAACACACACACACACACACACACACACACACACACACACACACACACACACCACACACACACACACACACACACACACACACACACACACACACCACAACACACACACACACACACACACCCCCCCCCCCCCCACACACACACACACAACACTACCGCCACACCACCACCACCACCAGCACGCGCGCGTGCGTTCTTACGAACACACACACACACACACACACACACACACACACACACACACACACACACACACACACGTACACACATGGAGCATGCTTTCTTTCTTTCTTTCTTTTTTTAACGAGGGCGCTTTCAAAGTGTATTTGCTTTTACTATGTGCTTGCTTGATTTTTGTTTTTGCCCTGCTATCTTCAGATTAATAGCCAGTGCATGTTGAACACTTCCGTAAATACACATACCTATCCCACTCAGAACTTCTGTCCGTTACACACACTGGGTTCTCACGAGGTATTCAAATGAATACGAAGTGCTGGGAAGCGTCATTTGTACATACACTTCATATCCCGGAAACGGCACTTCGGGAATCATAGGCATTTAATCAAGAGACTATCCACATCTTTAGGTCAGTACACACAGTAGGTCAGCTTCGTAAAAAGTCACCTGTTGGTCCTCACCTGGATCGCAAAACGGAAGGTGTGTACCGACTCGTTCTCGCAAGGTAAGCAGAAGAAGACGATGTGTCTTCGTACATGGGCTTGGAGGTCGGCTGGGCTATAAACAACATGACTGGTTTTCGTGCGTGACCGAGCAAACGGGGACATGGTGAAGGGACGATTTACACATGGGAAACGCACGGTTCCGTTTGGTGCTTGGGGTTCCTTTACGTGCGTAGATAGCAGTTCCGAGTGTGAGGAGGTTCACCTGGCGGATCTGCACATGAGGTTGGATCTGGGACACCGGAACATTGCTCTGTCACCAAGCGCTGGCGGGAGGCCATCTCCTTATCTTCCGGATG
This sequence comes from Conus canariensis, assembly GCA_033310375.1. Taxonomy (NCBI): domain Eukaryota; kingdom Metazoa; phylum Mollusca; class Gastropoda; order Neogastropoda; family Conidae; genus Conus; species Conus canariensis. Next base: position 16,912,239 of record CM065734.1, on the reverse strand, counting down.
GGAGTCCGACATAATGAGGGAGACAGACAGACAGAGAGAAAGAGAGAGAAGTGGGGAGGGGGGGGGGGGTCGGGGAGAGAGAGAGAGGGGAGAGAGAGAGAGAGAGAGAGGAGAGAGAGAGACAGACAGACTGACAGAGAAAGAGAGAGTGAGAGAGAGGGAAGGAGGCGGACAGACAGAGAGAGAGAGAGAGTGGGTGGGGGAGAGAGAGAGAGAGAGAGAGAGAGAGAGAGAGAGAGAGAGAGAGAGAGAGAGACAGACAGACAGACAGACAGACAGACAGACAGGTGAGATGGAAAATGAACGATGGTAAATGTGTGTGTGTGTGTGTTGTGTGTGTGTTTTGTTTGTGTGTGTGTGTGTGTTTGCGTAAGCGTCTCTCTGTGCGTGCGTGCGTGCGTGCATGCGTGCGTGCGTGTATGCGTGAGAGAGAGAGAGAGAGAGAGAGAGAGAGAGAGAACGGGGGGGGGGGGGGGGGGGGAGAGGGGGAGGAGAGAGAGAGAGAGAAGTAAAGAGGGAAAACAAGAGAACGAAAAGGAAGAACAATGATTTGTTATCAAATTTATTTAATCAAATCGATGTATACTGACAGTGGGGAAGAGAGGGAGAAGGACGAGGAGGCAGAGAGATGATGTATTGTACCATAGGATTCAAGAATAAATGACAACTATGATAATATATATATCAAAAGATTGTTAATCTTGCTCATAAATATGATGGTGGCGGTTTGTGATACTGATGAGACAACCATTCAGCATTACTTGTTAAACATTCCTACAACTTGTCTTACCTAATCTATGCTAACCCACCAAAGCGTTCTGTTTTAATGTTGCTTCTTTAGCTGTGTTACCCTTACTTAATTGTCACTTCCTTTCATCGTCATTATTTTTTTTACTGATGTGTGCATACATGTGTTTGTGCCTTGTGTATGTCTTGTAAAAAACTAAACATTGTTCAATTTAAAAAAAAAGAGAACGAAAAGGGAGCTAGAGAGAGAGAGAGAGAGAGAGAGAGAGAGAGAGAGAGAGAGAGAGAGGGGGGGGGGGGGAGGGAGACAGAGACAGAGAGAGATCAGAGATGGTAAATGTGTGTGTGTGTGTGTGTGTGTGTGTGTGTGTGTGTGTGTGAGTGTGTGTGTGTGTGTGTGTGTGTGTGTGTGTGTGTGTGTGTGTGTGCTTGAGGGAGAGAGAGGAAAGTGGGGGTAGGGGAAAGGTTGTTACAGATACTGAATAAAAACAAGTTTTGTGACCGTCAAGATCGTAATTAGAAAAAAAAGAAAACATGAAAAGAGGTTGACATATTTGCCCACCCACAACAAGAGAAACAAAGTAAAACTGTACATTTAAATACAGACATAGAAATGTACAGCTGAGTGGATCAAATATAACTAAAAACCATTACGTTGTCCGAAGTTTGTACGTCGTCACGTCAAAATTAACAGGATCAATTCACAACGGTCACTCAGTCCCATGCTAACGGTTCTGCTCGATCTCCCAGCCAAACAACCAGATTGTTGTCCGAACTGATCTCCAAGTTGTTCACCCCGTTCAATCCCTTCCTGTCGAATGACCTCCCCCTTATGTGTTCACCAGTCCAGTCGAGGTATCGATCTTGCTGAAGATAACCCTTCCCATCCAGCAGGGGTATCCTTCCATGGTCAAATCCATAATCGTTTTCAACCGTTGATCTCCCCCCCCTGGACGAGCTCCCCATGCCATACATCCGCCCGCACCCCCATGTTGAACTGTTGACCTGAAAGTCGGCAGCGCCCCCTCGCGTCCCGGGGCGCCATCTAGCGTGCCACCTGAGCATGCCTCGGTAGTGGCGGATCCTGCATGTCAGACGTCTTCGACTTTGTTGATTTTAATCAGGTCCTGCTAATCCTCCCTGTCTTGACGCGAGCACGCTCGGCCTGATCGGTGAAGGGCTCTGGCCCATCAAATGCCCACTAACAATCCCTCAGGGGTCATCCTGAACGATCTGCGAGCAGTCGTTGAAATCCTTTCAGATAGATAGGAGTCAGTGGCAGGGTAGACTAGTAAGGGAAGCGGGACAGGGGACCGAGAAAACTTTTTTTTTTTTTTTTGGATTGAATTTGTAGTGCTGTCATCACCTGGATTGTTTGTTGTTTCGTCTTCTGTAGCTAGCTATGCTTTCGTGCGCAAGTACTCACGCACATACACGCGGGAGGGATTTAATGCCTTTCATTTCTGTGCAGGAAAAATGGTTTTAAGACATCTCTGTCTGCATAATTCTGAAAGAAATCCACTGATTGCTTGCGTCAATTATTTGTGTTAAATAGACAAATCTGTAGCTTTTTCTTTCTTTCTTTCTTTCCTTCCTTCTTTCTGGTTGTCTCTCTGTCTGTCTGTGTGTCTTTCTGTCTTTTTTCTCGGTCATTCTTTATATCTTCCTTTGTTTCTCAGCTACAGCTCCGAAATTCGCCATGGATGAGATTTTCGGGTATGCGACCATTTTTCTGTCCATGATCAAAGCAGCCACACTCTTGCCATCGGAGATGAGTCTAACCACGATACCAGTGTGCAGGTGTTTTATGTCTGCGTCGTCCATCCCTCCGCCATACGATGATGGCCTGCTCGTGTTCCAAAAGTACCATGGGACTTAAAGTGCGCGCAAGACCCCCCCCCCCCCCCCCCCAACCCCCCATGCGTGCGATTACAGGGACTTTGACTCAAGGGTCTCATCTGATGTGATGGACTAGAGAGGACCTGGCGTCTACATACAGATTAATTCCGATGAGAAAATTCATTTTAACCTGGCTCTTTTGACGTGGGAATGAAACTTCGAACCTCGAAATAAGAATCTGACATGTTGCTCGCAAAGCTAGCCGGGCCTATGTATGCTTGTAATGGCGTTAGACTTGCGAACTGCAAAGAAAATAAAACATCTCGTATATGGGAACGGCTAACTAGTTTTTGCAATGCGGAGGATACTTTCTGTATTCAGCATACATTTTTTTTTTGTAACACACACACACACACACACACACACACACACACACACACTCTCTCTCTCTCTCTCTCTCTCTCTCTCTCTCTCTCTCTCTCTCTTCCGTGGTCAGAACTCCGAAGTTTATCATCGGTAGGATTTTTGCGCATGCGGCTGATTTCAATCCCACAATTTAGGTAGCCATATTCCGTCTTCATGGATGATAATCTAAACACATCGTTAAAACACGCGTGTTTCCTTTTCGTGTCAACCATCCCACGGGCTTTGGGTGCAATTTAACATGCGTACATGCTTTTCATTAGTTAATTAATTTATTTATCTATATATTCATTTCAATGCAAGCGTTCTCGCACGTGGGACCTCGACTTACAATTTCATCCGAAGAAGTAGAAGGGGATGGAGAGGGGGGGGGGTATCTGAAAACAAAATATCTCTTGCAACGGGCTATCTGCAACAGGAATCTAACAACAGAGTGTGACGCCTAGGCCGACCAAGCCACTCTAAGAACATGAAGGTAGGGGTCTTAAAGAGAAACTAAAAACAAGAAGAGGAGGAGGAGGAGGAAGACGAAGAAGAAGAAGAAGGAGGAGTAGGAGGAGGAGAAAGAGAAGGAGAAGAAGAATACAGAAAAAAAAGAAAAAAAGGAAGGAAGAAGGAAGGAAGGAAGGAAGGAAGGAAGGAAGAAGAAGAAGAAGAAGAAGAAGAAGAAGAACCACCACCACCACCACCACCACCACCACCACCGCAACAACAACAATAACAACAACAGCGGCAACAACGACAACAACAACAACAAATCAGCAATCTATGGCACTTCGCACTGGTAAGGACAGAACATAGTGGCAGTAAGACCTACAGTAATCGTTTGTTTCGAATCTCCCGAGTGTTTTAACAAGCTGCTCTAACTCAGCAAATCCCGTTAGAAGCAATCAGCGGGTGGCCAGCAGTTTCTCCCAGGTGAGATGGGAGGGAACGGAGTGGAGACGGGCGAGGGAGGGAGAGTGGAGCGGGAGTGGGTGGTGGAAGGGGAAGAGGAGGACGGGACAGCGGGGTGGTGGTGGTGGTGGTGGTGGGGGTAGTTGTGGTGTGTGTGTGGGGGGGGGGGGGGGGGGGGAGCAATGAGGGACACATCCGCGAGCTCGCGCAGTCTATCTGCGAACAGAGTGACAGGTTAAGCGAGGGCTTCGTGTTATCAAGGTTAAACGCACGTAACCTACCCGCCACTTAAACGACCTTTACTTGGACGACACAAGTTCCGTTGAGAACGCTATCGGAATGGTCCGGATCGGTGGTCACGTGATTTAAGTATGTCAGGTTTGAAGATGCAGTTGCATGAGTTACAAACAACCGTACAAATGACGACGACAACAAGAATAGGGATGATGAAAAAAAAATGCGTCGAGGTCGGAACACACAAATCCGTAAGCGCGATAAAGCCTTCATCACCCCTCCCTGCAAGACATGAAAATGTACGAAATGCAAATGTATGATTACCATTATGCCAGTTTTGTACCTACAGACCTCGGAACTTAACCTCTGACCTTACAAACAACCCTGTGAATTTGGACGACAAACCTCCTGAACAGTTTTCAATTGTTTTGCAGACAGATATACAACTACATATTAAAAAAAAACACCCACTTGATATTGTTTCAAAATTTGAAAAGAGAGGGGGTTAGTTTCCGCCAAGGACACAGACAAACATATTGCTTGATATTGTTATTGTCGTCATCATCATTGCTTTTAAAAATGATCACAGACTTCAACAAAGTTTAAGACCAATCAGGCATCATTCATCGGAATTGTGTGACAAATATTTTCTTTTCTTTACTCCCTCTCCCTCCCCCCTTTTTTGTCGTCGTCGTCGTCGTTGTTGTTGTGTGTATTACACCTTTTATATTGGTGGATAGCAGCTGACATGAAGACAGCCAGCACTATTGAATATTGAATTACATTTAATTTTGTGAGGGATGACGTCTCTCAAGTGATTTTTCTCTTACATATACGCTGTGAGATCTTTAACTTTTCTCGAACTCTGTGATCTAATTCTACACTGAACTGACCCACTGCAAAGAAGATCTTAACATCGACATGATCAAGTTTAAATACAAATAGCTGAAAGGAGTGTGTGTGTGTGTGTGTGTGTGTGTGTGTGTGTGTGTGTGTGTGTGTGTGTGTGTGTGTGTGCGCGCGCGCGCGTAAACATACGAATATACTCTCGTGGGAATCGAGAACAAACAGTACTGTAGCAGTGCGTCATTTCCAAAGCCTTTCTTCCCTTCTTCTAAAATAATCATTATAAAAAGGTGTGTCTCTTTTCTCTTTATATCCAGACTCTGCAGTCTTTACTTCTAATCAATTAATTAATTCAAATAATTCTAATATGATCAACATCTATTTATAGGCAGATGTGACCTGAATTTCTGGCCAAAAAAAGGTCAAAAGATTTCTGTTCGGGAGTATAAGATTTCATTCGTGGGGGATGGGGGTTGGACAGATGCTCAGATTCGGGGTTAGAATGGGACCTGGCGATAAACTGATCATCTGATGTCAGGACAGATGATGACACTGATGGTGATGTGAAAATGTCACAGTCCTGAAATGCAGAACACAACAACAACAACGAACATGACAATGACGACGATGGGGATGCTTTTGATGAAGATGAACATGGTGACGACGACAACGACAAGGAATACAGCGATGATGATGATGATGATGAGAGGAGGAGGAGGAGGAGGAGGAGGAGAGAAGAGGAGGAAGAGGAGCAGAGGGAAAACGACAAAGAGGATGATGATGAAAGAAGAAATAGGCCAATTCACGCTTAGATTTTTAGGTCAAGAAAAGGTAAAAGCGCAAGAACGCACACTCCTACCCCGATCCCCTCCCCAACACACACACACACACACACACACACACACACACACACACACACACACACACACACAGTCCTGAAAGAAATGAGCAGCATAGGAGGGGGGTGGGGGTGGAGAGCAAACATTCCTTTATCCATTGTACTCTGTTCAAAATATCTCAGAGAACATCACCAAACCTTCGGGCGGCTCAGTCGGTCGTACTTCTCCACCCACTCCCCCCACCTGTACCCCTACCCCAAGACGGTCGCAATACTGTACTAACGCTCCGTCCTTTCTTTCTCTGTCCCTCCTAGAAACTACTCGGCGCCAGCCATCGTTTGAGCAGCAGCAGCAGCCGGGGATGGAAGGAGTGCCGCCAGAAGCTCACCTGTGCGCCCGCCCACCCCCTCGCCATGGCCAGCAGTTAAATCCAGCAGCTTTTACTCTCTACAGCGGCAGCTGCGTAGCAGGACCCAAGTGAAAGATGTGAGGAGATTTCACCCATCGCGTGTCTCCGATCTCACACCCGCCGACCTGCCACGAACGTACCCTCACATGCGAAGAGACAGTGTGAGGTTTTGACTTTTAATACCTTGTTCCAGCGAACTGAACAAATTCGTCAGTCTGGTTTGTGGACAGTCGATACAAGAAGCAAAGGACGGAGAATCAGGTAATGAATAGCATGTGGTGGGCGCAAGTTTTCTAATGTTTATCAGATCACAGCGCCCTACGATGTAAGGCACAAAAGTACAGATGTGCACATACTAACCACCAACGGGTATACCGATACGCAGACATCAGCGAATGCACACATTCGCATGTACACACACCACACACACACACACACATACACCGCGCGCGCGCGCGTACGCACACACACACACACACGCACACACACGCATACACACGCGCGCACACACACACGCATACACACGCGCACGCACACACACACACACACACATATGTGTGTGTGTGTGTGTGTGTGTGTGTGTGTGCGTGCGTGCGTGCGTGCGTGCGTGCGTGCGTGGTGTGTGTGGTGTGTGTGTGTGTGTGTGTGTGTGTGTGTGTGTGTGTAATCTGTATGTATATACCCTTACATATTTAACAAACACACACTCGCATGCTTGCATAATTAATACGGTATTTAAAAGATGGATCTATGTTTTGAGATGAATGGTAATACATGGACAAGGGACTGAAATAGGAATTGTTTGAAGAAGTGTGTGTTTGACTCCTTGTTGTACTAAGTTATTTTACACATTGTTGATACATGTAAACATAACGACGGTTGCTTCAAATGGGAATTTTTCTGTTTCCTTTATCAGATAATTTCAAGATTGTTTATATCACATGTCACCACTGAAGATCAGACAATGTGAATCGTTGTGATAAAGCATTTAATGTGCTTTTTTTCTTTCCGAAAGATTGTTCTACTTTTCTTTTATATACTTACATGAACACGCTTGGCGGTGGGCGTACAAAAACCATTTCTTGATTTGCAATAGACCTACTGTCACCAACATTGGCTGAGTATGGTTTTTATTACCCTTTTTTTTTAGGATATAGAAGACGCAGCAACAATTTTTGTGCGGAGTAGATAAGTATGTGTTCGTGTGTGTGTGTGTGTGTGTGTGTGTGTGTGTGTGTGTGTGTGTGTGTGTGTGTGTGTAAAAGAAAAGTGTTCGAATTCATGATAACATATTACTGGAAGTACAAAGTGCTTTGAACAATGGTATCAAAGCTTAGATCGAAAAGGAAGAGATACTACCTCAATAAAAATCATAGAAGCAAAACAGAAGATGTCACCACAGAGAGAGAGAGAGAGAGAGGGAGAGAGAGAGAGAGAGAGAAGAGAGAGAGAGAGAGAGAGAGAGAGAGAGAGAGAGAGAGAGAAATTCATGCTGTGTATAGCCCAACTGACCATGAGGCCCGTATCAGGGACCTCAAGGTCAATTCCTGACAGAGTTGTCGGGGAAAAAATGATCAATGAACCAGACTTTTCAAAACACGCAGCATTTGCCTAAAAATTTAACTTTCGTAAAATCTTCGATTACATATCATAACATTTATCTCTTTCAGGAGCTAAAAAACACATCCAGTGTGACATCTCAGAAAAGGATTTTCATGCAGTCCGTTGTAAAGTGTTTATGTCTGAATCATGCAAGTCCCAACAGCCCTTATGAATATGTGTTATAATGAGCGTACTTCTCATGAAATGTACCAGAGAGAGAGAGAGAGAGAGAGAGAGAGAGAGAGAGAGAGAGAGAGAGAGAGAGAGAGAGAGAGAGAGAGGAGGTGAGGGTATATGGGAATAGAAAGTTTTCTAGTGAATGACTTATTCTTAAAACCCTTCCCAGCACGGTAACAATCATCCTGGACTTTCGCTGAGATAGTCGACAATGCTTGCTCCCGGGTGTTGATGAAATTTACTTATACAGGAATGACGTTACTGCTTCGCCTATCCTGCGTACACCATGCGTGTCGCCCGCCAAATGCGATAAATGCACGCCGTTTTGTTCATTGGCATGAGTGTTCTTAACTTTATGATTCGAGATGAAATAGACTATTTATAGTGTTCGGACGTTTGTTATTACTGACTTGCTGATTACCTTTTTTTTTTTTTTTTTACGGATTAGTGTTTATTTATTAAACATACATTTATCTATTGTGTGCGTGGTGATGTGACGATATTTGCTTCTATTCGCGTGTGTGGGTGCGTGTGTGCGTGCCTGTGCGTGCGTGCGTGCGTGTTTGTGTGTGGTGTGTGTGTGTGTGTGTGTGTGTGTGGTGTGTGTGTGTGTGTGTGTGTGTTTGGGCGCGAGTGCGCATGTGCGTGCATGCGAAAGTATGTGTGTGTGTGTGTGTGTGTGTGTGTGTGTGTGTGTGTGTGTGTGTGTGTGTGTAAAAGCTATTTATGACAGTGATAATGGAATATGTGTATGGACGTGCAAGCACGCACGTGTGTGTGTCTGTGTATGCGCGCATGTTTTTGCAAATGTATTTTGGCGCTGGCCTGACTAATCCGGATAGCAGTAAGCGCTAAAACTTTAGCATATAAACAGTGAAAGTTCTCATCACATGGTGTTTATGGCATTTCTTCTGGAACACACCCTACATCCCTTCTGTCTGTTTATATGGGGATTTGATGAAAAGATGGTAAAAGAAGAAAAGAGGACAGAAATTCGCTATAAGAACAAGTGTGTTGTGGACAGAGTAGTGGAAAAATAACGGCGGGACACACACACACACACACACACACACACACACACACACACACACACACACGCGCGCGCGCGCATACTCAGAGAGAGAGAGAGAGTGTGTGTGTGTGTGTGTGTGCGTGTGTGTGTGTGTGTGTGTGAGAGAGAGAGAGAGAGAGAGAGAGAGAGAGAGAGAGAGACAGACAGACAGACAGAAGCCAAGGGAACAAACGTGTCCTATAGAATGGTGAGAACATCTTGCAATGGAGAATACACACACACACACACACACACACACACACACACACACACACACACACACACACACACACACACACACACAAGTGCGCGCACACGCACAGCCCAGACAGGAATGTAGCCTGCTGTGTTAACAAATTTGCCATCCGAATCTTTATCGTCTTCCAAATTGTCCTTCTCCTGTTCATCAGCATGAAATGTTGACCTGAATACTAGCCTTTTGCATACGACCATACACCGAGGTTTCAAGTCCAGGACGCACGTAACGCACTATAACAGAACTCATGACATATAAGGAAGTGGTCCCCGTGAAAAATTCTGTAGGAAAATCCAGTCGCACAGAAGAGAAACATTACCGGTGGCGCTATCCTGTGGCGATACGCTGTGCCAGGGGACAGCAACCCAAATATCACATGGGAGAATCTGATGCGACGATGAAGTTGTCCAGTGATATGCGACACAGTTCATGGGCTGATCTGTAGCCTGAAAGCTTTAAACTGCGACCATGAAATTGTCCAGTAATATGCAATACAGTTCATGGCTTGACCTAAAGTTTGAAAGCTTTAGGCTGCGATGATGAAATTGTCCAGTAACATGCAATTCAATTCATGGGTTGATCAATAGCTTGAAAGCTTTAGGTTGTACTGCTTCAGCTCCAATGCCAGACTGATGAAACTGAAAGATTGTACTGTTGGGAGTTGCAGAGTGTACAACAACAACAACAACAACTGAGCTGTCAGAAATTAGCTCCGCGAACACATCCTTGCGTTGTGAGTTATGACGATTGTTAAACGTTTTTTCTTTATAATTACAACGGCGTAATTGCTTGCACGTCTCCCAAGTAGTGCTTGCTAGTAATTAATCAATCAATTAATTCCTAAAGACAAACGCTCTGAAATGAAATTAAAGAAAAAGAGGCTTAAAGAACACAGAAGTACGGAAATGACTATACGGAAGAACAGACACAGCTCAAGAGTCTTATACATAATGTTAACAAACAGAGTGAACTTTATCGGTCTAATGTAAAGTGTTGACTTTCAGACTGGTTAAATGTAACGCGATGTTGAGGTCTGCTGTCGCTTGCCTGACCAGTTGCCTGTTCTCGTAATGCAAATGTCTTTTCTGCTCTAAAAAAAAAAAGGGAATGAGTGCTTTCTAACTTAAAATAGTTGGTTGGATTTTGGGAACACATGAATTTGTTTCTTTTAGTTCTGCGTAACTTTGTGATTGTGTAGTCTGAAATGAGAGGTAATCTGGAGTTTGCAGTGTCATGAATCTTTGTTTTGTCGAAGTGTATAATTCCAATGTAGCAAACATCTCGTGAATCGATGCATAGTTAAGGATGACCATATGTCTGTTTAAATGTCAATATTTGTTGTTTGACTGAATAAAATTGGATACAAGTATGTCATTTTTTTGTGTTAATGGGTTTTTTTTTCCTCTCTCTCTCTCTCTCTCTCTCTCTCTCTCTCTCTCTCTCTCTCTCTCCTTCACACACTCCCTCCTCTTCCCCTCCACCCCCTCTCTCTCGGTAGTGTCAGTGTCATTTCTCTCTCTCTCTCTCTCTCTCTCTCTCTCTCTCTCTCTCTTTGTAGTATGTGTGTATGTGTGTGTATGTGTGTGTGTGTGTGTGTGTGTGTGTGTGTGTGAGAGAGAGAGAGAGAGAGAGAGAGAGAGAGAGAGAGAGAGTGTGTGTGTGTATATGTGTGTGCATGCGTGAGTGCGTGCATACGTGTGTGCTTGAGTGTGTGCGTGAACTTGTGTGTGTGTGTGTGTGTGTGTGTGTGTGTGTGTGTGAGAGAGAGAGAGAGAGAGAGAGAGAGAGAGAGAGAGAGATCTGAACATTGGTCACATCAAATGGTGCTACATGCATGAGTTTTAAAATGATAAAAGACTGAAACAAACTGCACGCTGAAAATCGAAAAGTTAAATAAACACAGAAAGCAGAGCGCGGGGCAACGTGT
>CM065734.1:16782871-16900892 GCA_033310375.1 Conus canariensis | reverse complement strand
ACAAATCATACTTCCATACTTTAGAAATATTTCTCCTGCTCCCTGTGGCGGCATCAGCAGCGGGCGAGGTGCATTCAGCATAGTTGAATAACGCTAGGTCTGCCTAGAAGGTCTGAATGCACCGTGCTGACGCGGGCGTTTTGATACACTTAAACCCTACTTTGGAGAGTAAGTTTCTCTCGGCTCTGCGATTTGTGATGTAGTCGTTATTATTATTATGAATACTTATATAGCGCGTACCCTCGGCTTGAGACCAAGCTCTAAGCGCTTTAAATCCACACTCCTTTACACAACGGGCTGCCTACCTGGGTAGTGCCGAACGACGAGCTGCCAGTGTAGTGTCTGATATGACGTGATGAAATGAGATGTGATGTGTGTGTGTGTGTGTGTGTGTGTGTGTGTGTGTGTGTGTGTGTGTGTGTGCGCGCGCGCGCGTAAGATAATCTGTGTGAGGCAAGAGGTGAGGGGCACGGGGTGTGTGTTCGGGTGTGTGCATGCGCGCGCGTGCGCGTCTGTATATATATATATATATATATATATATATATATACATGTGTGTGTGTGCGTGTGCATGTGTGCGCGTGCGCGCGCGCACTTGCAAGTACGTGCACGAGCGTGTGTGCATCTCCCTAAAACAACCTGATGAGCCGAACTAGATTCTGCGCAACTGCAAAACCGAACAAACAAAAACTGTTGGCAAAAACGAGAGAGACATTTGTTGGGGGGGGGGGGGGGGGTTGCACTACTGTCCATACATCGCTCTTAACAATACACGAGAGAGAGAGAGAGAGAGAGAGAGAGAGAGGAGAGAGAGAGAGAGAGAGAGAGAGAGAGAGAGAGAGGAGAGAGCAACAACGAAACAGAGAGAGAGAGAGAGAGAGAGAGAGTGAGAGAGAGAGGGAGAGCTCAACCACAAAACATTAAAAAAACAACACACACACACAAACACAGACACACAATTAAATCACAAAATTCCACTGCAGAACGATCCCCAGTCGCTAGACCACCCCCACCCCGACTCCACCCCCCCCCCCCTCCCCATGTCCCCACCCCATATCATGTCTCGGCCTGTAACCGACATGGCGCCCGAGACAGGTTCCTGCACTCAGCTCCAATCCTCTTGTTTGCCCGGGGTGACGGTCTGGGGGCCACGGCACAGGCTCGCCGGCGATTCCCCAGGACACAGGGAGACCCAGGGCGGTGGTCTTCAAGGTCCACCTCGAGGAGGGGATTAAGGTCAGCAAGGAACCTGAGTGACGCCATATACTCGGCAGGCTGGAGGAGGAACAGGGGAGACAAGCGTGCACGCATTGATCTACCGAGAACTTGGCCTTGGAAGGGTAGATAGCTGGGAGGGGAGGGGGGGGTATGGGACTAGGGGGTGGGGGGAGGGGAAGAGAGAGAGAACGAGCCGCTTTCTCTTCGCTGGTAATGGACATGTTGACAAGTTGAAAGACAGAGGTGCTGGATTATCTGGCGAGGGGGAGAAGAGGGAGAGGGGGGACATGGGAGGAGGCGCGGGTGGGGTACGTTGGGGGGGTGGGTGGGGGGAGAGAGGAGGTGTGCTGATGGGGGTTGATGTGGGGGGGGGGGGGAGAGGAGGTGTGCTGATGGGGGTTGATGTGGGTGTTGGGTGTGGAAAGCAGAGACTGGGGAGTTTTTTTTTCTCTCTGAGGATCGCTGGGGGTACTAGTCACTGATAAGGCAGGTAATTATGTTCTCTCTCTCTCTCTCACTCTGTGTGTGTGTGTGTGTGTGTGTGTGTGTGTGTGTGTGTGTGTGTGTGTGTGTGTGTGTGTGTGTACTAGCTGTCCGCCATTCTCCCTTTCCATGTCCTCCTTCTCATTCCTGCCGCCCCAACTTTCCTCCCATTTTCTTTCCCTCCCGCTCCCCCCCCCCCCCCCCGCCCCCCGCGCCCCATTTTCTCTTTTGCTCCCTTGCAAGAATATATATATATATATATATAATATATATATATTATATACATATACATATGTACACAAATACACACACATGCACATACACACATACCTATACAAACACATACACACACACACACGCGCGTATGGGAGGAGGGGGGGGGCGTGTGTGTAGAGGGCAGGAAGTGGAGAGGAGGTAGAGGGCTTAGGCAGAGAGAGGCTTCTTTCTACTACTACTACTACTGCTACAGAGAGAGAGAGAGAGAGAGAGAGAGAGAGAGAGAGAGAGAGAGAGAGAGAGAGACAGACAGACAGACAGACAGACAGACAGACAGACAGACAGCAGGGGGGGGGGGGGGGGGCAGAATGGAGAATCATTGAGGAAAAAATGTTTGAAGGGAGATCATTTGCTTCCAAACACTCGAAAACAATCAAATATTCAGAGAGAGAGAGAGAGAGAGAGAGAGAGAGAGAGAGAGAGAAAGAGGAGAGAGAGAGAGCAGTCCAGATCCCTCAATGTGAACAGAACATTGAATTAAAAAAGATGGGGAAAGAAAGACATGATAACAACAACATTATAAAGAGAAGTAGGGGGAATAAGAAGGCAGAAAAACAACATAAGAAAATAACGACAATAATCTGGAGAAAAAAAAGACAGGGACGGCCTGGAAGTAAAAAAGAAGAAAGACAGAAAAGAAGGAAGAAAGAAAAAGAAAGAAAGAAAGAAAAGAACAGAAGAAAGAAAGAATGAATGAAAGGAAGAAAGAAAGAAAATGAAGGAACGGAAAACAAAGAAAGAACAGGAAAAAAAAGAAAGAACGACGGCTTGGAAGGAAAAAAAAAAAGGACGATTCTGTCTGTCCCAAATGAACCAGAGTTAACCCCCCTGCACAGCCATGGCCCAACACGCACCTCGCCGGCGGCGTTCTTAGAAGGGCACGGACCCGCAAAAAGCTCAAAGAGGACGACAGGGCCGCCCTGAAGACTCTTGTTTGCCCACCCGGGAAATTACCAGGGGTAGATATCACCCTAATCCACCCTGAGTATCCTCTCGGGGCGGGCAAACTGGGCTCTTGGAAGCCTCCACAGGAGCAGAAACGTGTATCGAAGGCTTTGGATCCCCCAGGCTCTGATTGATTCGATCGGAACTTTCTCCGCCCATTAACGTGGAGGCTCGCGCACGAGAGGACTCTGAGTCTGATAATTTTTTTTTTCTTGAGGGAGTTGGAGGGGGGGGTTGAAGGAGTAGAGGTGGTCGAGGGAGAGGAAGGGAATAAGGGAAGGGGGAGGGAGGGCGTTGCTGAGCATGTATGTGCTGTGAATGTTTTCACGACGACCTAGTCTAGGTCTGCAATGTTTGTTACTTCGTTCGTCGTGGTGACAGGTTTTGCGTTACGTTTGTGTAAGGTGTGTACCATGCCCCCCTCTCTTAACCTCCACTCCCCCCCCCCACCCCCCACCCCCATTCCCGAGTGCTTATCTTTCAAACGGGACCATAAACTGGGGTTTCATGTGCAGAACGCAGTTTGCGCACGTAAAAGACCCCCACGGCAACAAGGATGAGGTCCCTGGCAAAGGTAGGCATGAAATTCCTTTTTGACAGGTGAACAAACAAACAAAAAAGTATGAAAAAAAGCGCAATACCTCTTTGACAGGTGAATTGAAAAATCAAAACAACAACGAACAGAAAAAAGGGGACAATGGATGGCACCGTTATCGCTCTCCGGGATCAGCAGCTTAACTTTCATACACAGAAGTCTGGTGTGACGCTGAAGCTACACGATTCAAAACAATGTTACTATCGCCACGTGCAAAGACAAAGTTTCGTTACGATTATCATGATGATTATTGTTGTTGTTGTTGTCGTTATTGTTATCAATGTTATCATCATCTTTGCTGTTGTCGCTGTTTTATTATCATTACTATTATTATGATTATCATTATCATTATTATACGAAGCCTGACAAAGAACCAAACACAAAACATATTTTTGTGAAAGGGAGTTACTTGGCGTTATGGACTGGGCATCAGATTCTTGTTCCAAGGTGTGGGGTTCCACTCCCTCTCGGGTCAGCCACGTAGGAGGAGGCAGTCTCTCCGGAATTGATATTTGTGCACACTCCCGTCCCCTCGTGGTCCTCCACGTGAGACTTTATACCGAGGTCCCGTGCGTGAACTCTTACATAACAAATCCTGCATGCGCGTTCAATGCTATTCCACCTTTCGGGGGAGAGTACGGCTTCGTGTACAGGTGAGATGGGCGACCCGAAAAATGAAACATGCACACACCGCTGTTGTGTTTGATATCACCCCCCGAAGACGGACTGTGGCTACCTCAATCGTGGGATTAAAAACCGCCGCATACGCAAAATCACAAAATCACCTATGGTGAACGTGGAAGTTTCTACCCGAGGATTAAACACACAGACACAGACACAGACACAGACACACGTCATACATACATATATATATATATATATATGTATGTATGTAGAGAGAGAGAGAGAGAGAGAGAGAGAGAGAGAAGAGAGAGAGAGAATCAAGACTCAAAGATTTTCTCTCAATATTTAGGAAAACAAAAGATAAAAAGGATAGTAATGTCTATTGCGGTGCTAGAAGAGAACATAAAAACTTGTTAAAAACAACAACAAAAAACAGTACAATGACATGTTGTTGTGAAAACTTGTCACTACCGTACACAGTCAAAGAGAGTTTTGGAAACTCTGCATGAAATATCTTTTAAACAAAAACATATTTATAATAATTTTATGGTTGAAGATGGGTTTAATGCATTTCAAGGGCTTATTAGTAGTATAAGAAACAAAAGGTGTTTTTTTTTCCGGATATTGATCAAGACTATGCTGAGGAAGATGGAAATGAGATGATGCCTATGAATCGCCCTATATCAAGATAAAAGGTACTGCTTGCAATAAATAAGTTAAAGAATGGTAAACTGCAGGTCCAGATGGAATTATTGGGGAAATGTTAAAAAATGCAGGAGGTCGAATCGTTGATTTTGTGTGTGTGTGTGTGTGTGTGTGTGTGTGTGTGTGTGTGTGTGTGTGTGTGTGTGTGTGTGTGAAAAAATTTAATGTATTGTTTGACGAAAGTATTTTTCCAGATAGCTGGACTGGTTCTATAGTGCTTCCTTTAGTCAAGAAAGGCGATGTTAATAATCCCGGCAATTATTGCGGCATATCTTTGTGTGATACCAGCAGTAAAATATATAGTGCAGTTAACAGACTAAACAACAGACTTCAAGAATGGGTAGAAGAAAACAATCTGACAGGTGAACACCAAGCAGGATTCAAAAGAGGATACTCTACAGTTGACCATATGTTTACTTTGTTAGCGCTAATACAAAAAGAGTTTTGTTTCAATTGTAAGTTGTATGTTACCTTTATTGATTTTGAACAGGCATTTGATTCAATAGTAAGAAACTTGTTGTGGACGATCCTTTTAAAACATGAAATCAAAGGCAAATTGTATCAATGTGTTCGTAGCATGTATATCAATGTAAAGGCTAGGATCAGATGTAGTGCTGAACTGATCACATTCATATGTAGAACGAAAATACGCTGTAGCAGCTGCAGCAGCAACAACAACAACAACAACAACAACAACAAAAAGACGGAGGTGAATTGGGGTGCGGAAGTGGCAACAAACACAAAATCATCTTTAAGAGAATTCACAATTTGTTAACTACAATGAATTCATAACAAGATGCTAATCTGTCGACATGCGTAAGGCAGATAAGAATAGGCTATGGTAGGGACGCTGCCTTTTCGCTCGGTGTGCCACCCACAGTTGGTACCACCCACAGTTTTAAATGTCCCGGCGCGAATCCATTAAGACGAATTGATACGGGGAAGTGCATGTTGTGTACATGCTATATGCATGCAGGTGTAGTTATCTTTGTTACCTTATGATCTGAAAGAATATTTTTTTTTTTAAAGATGACACGTGGTCCAGGTGGCACTGCGGCTTTTTCGTGATCTCTCTCTCTCTCTCTCTCTCTCTCTCTCTCTCTCTCTCTCTCTCTCTCTCTCTCTCTCTCTGTGGTTTCTTTAATTCAAAGAAAAATCGGCCTCCTCCGTTCCGCCTTTTTAAAGTTTATTGATTCCTTCTTCAATCAGATTTCTCTCTCTCTCTCTCTCTCTCTCTCTCTCTCTCTCTCTCTCTCATTCAACAATGTGCCAGTTTATTGTTACAAACTCTCTGAAAACTACTTTAGTGGATGTTACACCAAGTGTATTATTAGTTACACCCAACACAGGACATCCCGTTACCGAAAATGTGACCTATCTCTCTCTCTCTCTCTCTCTCTCTTCTCTCTCTCAACGTCAACACATGTGCCAGTTTATTGTTACAAGCTCTCTGAATACCACTTCAAGGGATGTCACGCCAAGTGTATCACAAGTTTCACCTAACACAAGACATCCCGTTACCGACAGTTAGACACCCGTCTGTGTGTGTGTGTGTGTGTGTGTGTGTGTGTGTGTGTGTGTGTGTGTGTGTGTGTGTGTGTACAGGAGGAGGAGGGGGTTGTTTCAATTAGCTCATTTCCTGAAACCCTCTGTCAACACTCTTCTGTTAATGTCATCGCCGTTATTTAGGCAGCAGCCGTAGACAAGGGAGATAATGCAGCCAGCGAAATCGGTGGCCTCCTGCGTGGGTGAGGGTGCTAGACGCGCCTGTTTTGCTGTGGTGGGGATGCCCACAGTCCAACTACCACAACAAACTGACACTGGCCCGGTTGTGTTATAAGACAACCGATCATTTTGGCAGTGACCGTGTTGTTATCATCAAACAGATCAACACCCCGACAAAGTGGTTCATTTGGGTCCGGTGTTGATGGCGACAGAGGTGTGGAAGGTTTAGCTCATCAGTGTGACAGGGACTGATTTTTGGTTTGCCTGGAGCTTTAGAGAGGTAGGCCCTTGGTGAACCAATTCTCAGTTTTCGTGTGATGCTGGCGCTTCCTGGTTGTGTGTGACACGCGTGTTTCTGTGACTTCTGGATTGTGGAACGGATGAGGAAGTGCTCTCATGTATTGTTCTAAAGGCGCCGGGCCGTTCGGGGAGAGCGATATTCCACCAGTTGTGTGCTCGGCTTACGCCTCAAATAGCGTGTTTCCAACTGTAGGGGACCTAACATATACATTACTTTATAACTAAGTTGTGACACTGGCTAAGTACGAGTGTACCTAACATAACATTACCTTACAACTAAGTTGTGACACTGGCTAAGTACGAGTGTACGTAACATATACATTACTTTATAACTAAGTTGTGACACTGGCTGTGTTCGAGTGTATCTAACAAATACATTTCTTTATAACTAAGTTGTGAATGTTTGCGTCAGGTACATACATTACTTTATAACTTAGTTGTGACACTGGGTGTGCACGAGTGTACCTGACATAAACTTTATAACTAAGTTCTGACACAGGCTGTGTACAAGTGTACCTGACATATACATTACCTGATAACTAAGTAGTGACATAGGCTTTGTACGAGTGTACCTGACCTATACATTACTTAATAACTAAGTTGTAACACTAGCAGTGTACCAGTGTACCTGACATATACATTACCTGATAACTAAGTAGTGACACAGGCTGTGTACGAGTGTACCTGACATATACATTGCTTGATAAGTAAGTTGTGACACTGGCTGTGTTCGAGTGTGGAAAAAAATTACCTGTTCTTCAGTCTTTGGTGGATTTAGCTACATAACTTCATTTACCACTGGGTTTACACAGTTGGGAAAAAAAATTGAAATAGGTTCAATTTTCCCCTTGTCTGACGAAGAATGTGACATCATTCATTACTTTAAACTTTGTTCAAGTCATACACCATCAAGAATTGTTATTCATTTATTTTTTCGTTTATTTACTTATGTATTTATCTTTCACTTTTATTTATTTATTTATTTACTTTATTTTGTTGTCGTTTATGCAAAATGAAATGTCACTGCTCGTCGGTCAAATAAGAAGAGAATGTATATCTATATATTCACTTTGCATTTTTCCCTTTGAATTGTGGTTTATTCTCTGACTTTCAGAGATGTCCCACTTGATGTGATCTTTGAATTTCTGAAAGTGGACACCATGAAAACTGTGTTTATCGATTTTCTCCTGACGTGATTGATCCTGAAAAAAAAAAAATCATGCAAGATTTTACTGACGAAAGATGGCGAAACAGTGTTAACGTTAAAAACAAATCTGCTTCAACTAAGTTGTAGACTTTTAATAGCAACTGTGGAAAGAACAGCCTCTGACGAGAGGAGAGCCCTGACACCCCCCCCCCCCCCCCCTCCTCCAAAGTCGGCTGGGGTCTATGCAACAGGGTCTGATTTGATTTGACGTACGTTTGCCTTAAATTGTCAGATCTCTTTCAAACTGCAAAGCCTTTCATACACGTTAACCTACCTTAGATAAGCTGAGTTTCGTCTCTGTATTATACTTGTATTCTGCAGACCTTCTGGTTCTTCTCATCAACGAGTCAGTCAGTTGATTCTGTTCTGTTGGCTGTCTTAGTAATAGTGGCTTCAACTTTTAGTCGTGAGTTGCATTGATACTTGATGTATGCGGCATACGTTAATTATAATGCGACTCAAAGCTAAAACGTGAAGAAACTAAAACGTTACAATCAGATCTAACCAAAAACCCTGCAAACAAATTAAAACATATAGTTGGGCATTGTCCTACTGTATGTTGTGATTTATTTTATTTATTGATTGAATTTTGCATGTGTCTTGTTTTTAACTTTTTAATGAAGTGCTGTGGTTTATTCATTGAATTTTTCGTTTGTCTCAGTACTTTGGTGCTTTGGTTTATTTGTTGAATCTTTCGTTTGTCCTAGTAATTTGGCTCATTAGTTGGCTTCCTCATTTTTCTTGGCTTTCACTTTTAAATGAAGTACTTTTCACTCTCGCTGGTCCGTCATTCGTTAAGGCACTGTGGTCATTTCTGTCCTTGTCACGGCTGACTCCACAAGGGTGACCCCTCCTCGCAGCAGCCCCCACCCCTCCCCTACACCCAGACCTCGGTCCAAAAACCATAGGGGCCACATCGATCTAATCCACTAATCCAGGGGACGTCCACGAAGTGCTTTCGACCGAGGCAAGTGCGTGTAGCACGAAACCGGCGCACCTTGCCCGCCCCTTCAGGCTGGGCAGGTAAACACGGTGACAAGAGGGTTTACACTCCCCTGGACTTCTTCCTGGACCCCTCCCGGCTCCCGAGTTTGGGTCGCTTTTGCGTCACACGTTGTCCTCGTCCCCGCAAGCTGTTTAATCACATCCCGCCCTCCAGGCTGATAACGCCGTATCAACAACTGTCTCCTTCCGCGGTTGCCAGCTTGCTGCACTATGTGCGTGGGCTGTGCCAACAGGGCCAGACGGCCGGATGAGCCCGGGATGCTGATTGGACGGGCGGCGATCGGCGCTGGCAGAAGAGATAATACCCTGGCACTGATTGGACCGTGCTGTGATGTCAGGGAGTAAATAAGTCAGAGATTTTAACTCGTCTCGAATTATCCAGGGGCAGATTAGAGATGGGAGAGGGGCTGAAGGGGAGGCGGGTGGAGGTCCGGATCTCTTCCTTACATCGGAAGAGGCAAATTCCTAGCGCGGATCAGGATTTCACGGAGAGGGGGAGGGGAGTATAGCCAAGGATTCGCCATCATCCACGCAGTTTCAGGTTCATCATGGAGTCCAAGTTATTTATGAAAAGGGGGTCGTGAATTTGATCTACCATTTGCCTGATCCACGTATAACCCAATGCTCTTGTCCCGTCTTGAGGCTTGAAATGTCGATCGCTCAGTTTGCATTAAGTTATGTATATGGTGATATGTATGCCTACTGCCAGTTGAGATGCTTTGGCAGATCACTACATAGCAACAATCTTGCTGAACTTGACGGGGACACTGTTGTGCCCCCCCCCCCCCCCCCCACCCATCGTCCCCTCCCTCGACACACAAACCTACACCTCACCCACCCTAAGATCGATTGGTCAGTTTCACTCTGAACTTATAACAAAAAACAAAAAACCCAGCAACGACTATCACTACATGCCATTCGAAGTTCGAAGAGGTAGAGATTTAAGTTTTGTCGGCCTGAGGCTTTTAGAGACATGACGTCCCAAACCATGGCCAGTGTAACTGGTGGGGGAGGAGGAAAGCGTGGTGTTATCGATCCGGAACCCCCCCCCCCCCCCCCCGTCCCCCCTCCCACCCCCCCTCCCCCTCCTATCACGCCTCTCCGACGTGAAAAACCAGAGGACATACATGCGATGACTTTGCAGGAGCGTTTTATAGTCGTAAGGGACCGTGTGACCATTCGCCAGAGATACCTATACCAGGCTCTCGTTCACTCCTTTCTTGGGTACTCGGCCATCGTCAAAGGTCTGTTCATAAAGCGACAGGTCGACAGGATGGGGGCATCCAGCGGACCGCAGTTCACTTCATCGCAAGAGATTGTCGGTCCATTACGCCCGGCTTTGTGACGAGTTCCAGGGACAAGCATGACTTGCCGCCGCGACAGGAGTGGATGCCGGCATTCAACAAGGTGCCTGAGGGGTTTAGTGTTAGGGGTGCTCCAAGACCAATCTGACACCTAGCACAAGCCAGGCTCCCTCATCCGCAGCAGACCGCCCGACCCCGTCACCACCAGTCCTGTGGAGAACTATGTCCGGAACAACGACGGGTGCCTCAAAGTGCCACAGCCAAACATTGAATGGTACAAAACCGTCACAGGTCAGTAACTGCCTGGGATCAGCAACATAACACGACTGTCTCCGCTTCAAACGTTGAGACCTTCGGGTCGGCGTGGAGCAGGGCTGGGCACTTCTCTTGAGTCCACTTGCACCTTCGGGTGTATCTCTTTCTAGTCTGCCTTTTGGCCGACTCT
Organism: Conus canariensis; assembly: GCA_033310375.1. NCBI lineage: Eukaryota > Metazoa > Mollusca > Gastropoda > Neogastropoda > Conidae > Conus > Conus canariensis. The sequence goes on along the minus strand of CM065734.1, from coordinate 16,890,061 downwards.
GGGGAAAGATCCAGTTACGGTGAGGGAAGACACACTGACCGCAGGGCATGTTCTGCTGACAACAGGAAAGATTGTAAGCCGGGATCCTCTTCAGAAAGCACGTAACACCTCATCTGGCGAACGCTTGGCCGTGTCTGGAGTTGGGCTGTCTTCACCTGTCAGCGGAACAGCAACGAGCGAGGCTGTAGGATACACCCAACAGTTGTTTGACGGTGGCGTCTTTCGCCGGTGGGCTCTGCAGTCAAATATGGGCTAGTACACTTACAGGGACTTACGTCCCTTTACATCTTAATGGAATGCCATGTGTACGCCTTCACCCTATGTCCAGTGGCCATTACACAATGGCATCAACTAGGAAGCAATTATGTGTCTTGAGGTCTCAATGGGATGTCCGGTGCGTGCCTGCACCCTGTGTGAACACTATGCAGGCTTCCATGGGTGGTGTAGGATTGCTCCCATCTGGTTGGTTTGGCACTGGAGATCTCTTCATTTCTCTGGGTCCTACTCGCACCTTCGGGTGTATCTTTTTCTTGTCTGTATGCATGTGTATAGACGCCCATGTATAAGTATATGTATATATTTTGTATAGTTTGTCACCTTTTTATTATCTAACTCAGCCTTTAACTCTTTCTTTCCTTCATGAAAGCATCAATTTAATACATGGACGAGTGTGGTTTCTCTCTGCTGGGAGAGCTTACACATGAGATGTGGGGAAATGTGCACAAACGAGGTTGTTAATATATTAGTCTTACCCGGAGGCAAAACATCATTATCAGAGTCTGTAGAATAACAGAGTGTGAATCTGAGCTGAATTTCGTCAGACTCTTTCTAGATTTGCGAAAAACGTGATGTATGTACTCACAAAACCGCTAGACGAAACGCGATTTGGCAAACCGCATTAAGATCAAACGTATCTAGAAGAAAATTGATGCATCGGATGTTGTTAAGAACGACCACACGTTGAGACGAACGGCAAAGTTTGTCGGACGGAGTCTGAACTGACGCCATGCTGGACGCCAGATCATTGCTGCACGAGTCCCACAACGTTTCTGTAAAACGCCGGTTACAAAATGATAAAACATAGCTTCGGGTGGAACGGGAGTTCGAAGACATTCTTAATTCGTGGGTGCGCTAGAGACACTTTGTGGCCTGTTCATCACACGAACACACCGAGCGAGCTAGAAGACGCACGGTCGTGTAAACTCTGTGTGTGTGTGTGTGTGTGTGTGTGTGTGTGTGTGTAATTCTCCTCTCTCTCTCTCAATGTTAATGGAGGAACAACTCATCAACATTTTTATGTATTTGTGAAGATATGTAAGTTCAATAAAAGTTTTGTAAGTTTTAGTCGCTAGTTAGGCTTAGTTTGTCCCTTAGCGGGGCAAGGGCCGGGTGAAAAAAAAGCATGTGTTTGCTTATCTGTTATCCTTGGAAATAAAGATTATCATTATCAAGATTATCGTCATTATATATATATATATATATATATATATTCAATTATAAACAAAGCTTGCTCTTATGTCTTAGATTGAAAAAATAGGGGGAGATAAGCATTCATATCTGCAGTGGTAGATACTTCTGCCAACTAACAGTATGTGCTTGAGTGGGTGAATGGGGAAAAATAAAATAAATGCTTCTCAAAATGAGCCTTTAGCAAGCTTATAGTCTCCAAGTGGGAGACGATCTCCAATAGGGAGAAAACCCACTAACATATAACTCCTGGTCAGATACCGATATTTCGAAACCTGATTGTTTCTCCTCAGTGACCGCGGAAAGTGGTAATTTGACTCCTCTGCCTTTTCGGTTTTAAGAAGAATGCTATCCCAGAAAAGGCTGGTGTACAATACCGTAGTATGTTTGCTGAGTTTTCAAAAAACCAACCAAAGGTGCCACCTAAGAAGCAAAAGAAAATCATGAAAGAGCAAAACAAGCTACATTTTCTTGAGAAAAGTAGAAAATATAAAAAGATAACCTCTCAAGACACAAGTGCTGAGGGCCAGTTCTTGGAATGAATCCGCAAGGGACTAAATTACAATAAACTAATAAATTCCAAGGATAAGTACCGAGCACCATTCCAGAGCAGCTAGGTGTTGCAATGACTGCAAGAAATATTCAATTATAAACAAAGCTTGCTCTTATATCTTAGATTGAAAAAATAGGGGGAGATAAGCATTCATATCTGCAGTGGTAGATACTTCTGCCAACCAACAGTATGTGCTTGAATGGGGAAAAATAAAAAAAAAATGCTTCTCAAAATGAGCCTTTAGCAAGCTTATAGTCTCCAAGTGGGAGACGATCTCCAATAGGGAGAAAACCCACTAACATATAACTCCTGGTCAGATACCGATATTTCGAAACCTGATTGTTTCTCCTCAGTGACCGCAGAAAGTGGTAATTTGACTCCTCTGCCTTTTCGGTTTTAAGAAGAATGCTATCCCAGAAAAGGCTGGTGTACAATACCGTAGTATGTTTGTTGAGTTTTCAAAAAACCAACCAAAGGTGCCACCTAAGAAGCAAAAGAAAATCATGAAAGAGCAAAACAAGCTACATTTTCTTGAGAAAAGTAGAAAATATAAAAAGATAACCTCTCAAGACACAAGTGCTGAGGGCCAGTTCTTGGAATGAATCCGCAAGGGACTAAATTACAATAAACTAATAAATTCCAAGGATAAGTACCGAGCACCATTCCAGCAACTTACAGAGCAGCTAGGTGTTGCAATGACTGCAAGAAATATTCAATTATAAACAAAGCTTGCTCTTATGTCTTAGATTGAAAAAATAGGGGGAGATAAGCATTCATATCTGCAGTGGTAGATACTTCTGCCAACTAACAGTATGTGCTTGAGTGGGTGAATGGGGAAAAATAAAATAAATGCTTCTCAAAATGAGCCTTTAGCAAGCTTATAGTCTCCAAGTGGGAGACTTGTGTCTTGAGAGGTTATCTTTTTATATTTTCTACTTTTCTCAAGAAAATGTAGCTTGTTTTGCTCTTTCATGATTTTCTTTTGCTTCTTAGGTGGCACCTTTGGTTGTTTTTTTGAAAACTCAACAAACATACTACGGTATTGTACACCAGCCTTTTCTGGGATAGCATTCTTCTTAAAACCGAAAAGGCAGAGGAGTCAAATTACCACTTTCCGCGGTCACTGAGGAGAAACAATCAGGTTTCGAAATATCGGTATCTGACCAGGAGTTATATGTTAGTGGGTTTTCTCCCGATTGGAGATCGTCTCCCACTTGGAGACTATAAGCTTGCTAAAGGCTCATTTTGAGAAGCATTTATTTTATTTTTCCCCATTCACCCACTCAAGCACATACTGTTAGTTGGCAGAAGTATCTACCACTGCAGATATGAATGCTTATCTCCCCCTATTTTTTCAATCTAAGACATAAGAGCAAGCTTTGTTTATAATTGAATATATAATATATATATATATATATATATATATATATATAAATATATCTCAATGCATCGTTGTAGTGTGCCTGGATACATCAATGTTAGTATTCTTTTTTTTATATACTTGGATATTTCAGGTTTTTGTGACCTCGTCCCTCTGAATTGGGCCGTAGCTTCCCGAATAAATCATCCAGTAGATCTCTCTCTCTCTTCGAAAAAGTAATCTTCTGCACATAAAAGGGGACATTAGTCCATTCAGAACACACACACACACACACACACACACACACACACACACACACTTTCATTCCTACTTTTCTATGAACCATTACTTCCTCTTGTTCCTAGATTCTTATAATACGATTTAGAGAAAAAAAAAGAAGAAGCGTAAAGTGAGAACTGCCACGTATGCCGGTAGCAAACTGGCCGGAACAGAGCGGCGACCACTTTCCCACACTGTAGGGGCCGTCTGGCATCCATTCCATTCATTAACACTGCCGCGCGAGCGACCCGGTCATGACGTGTACCGATGATAAGACTCGCGCGAAGTTAACAAGCGCTTACCGCGAAAACCGATTTTCCGAGCTGCAGGAAGGAAGAATAGAATTTCTGCAAACCGGAAACCTGGGTTGTAGAGATGAAATAGCCCACCCACTCATAGTGACATGTGACAAAGCCATCTCATGTCACTTAAACAGAAGGCAATGTCAGGTCTTGACAAAAATACAAAAACATGATATAATGATGGTTGTGAATATAGTCTGATGAACCATGGATATTCAATTCAAACAAAAGACGAGGATCGATGATAATAACAGACTGATGATTATTGTCTGGTCAGCCATGAAGAGGACAACAGCAAGAAGAAGAGAAGAAGGAAGGAAGAAAGAACAGCAATGGAACGATAAAGTCTGAAGCACGAAAGGAAAAAAAAAAAAAGAAGCAAACAAAGAAACATACCATCACCTATCATTTTCAACTTGTAGATCTCTTACCAAGAAAAAGAAGAAAAATAGAAAGAAAAAAGAAAAAAAGAGAGAAAGAAGAAAGAAAGAAAGAAAGAAAGAAAGAAAGACAGACAGAAAGAAAACAAAGTTTGCTCTCGTCATCGCATATGTATTCGCATGTCTTGTATGGCTTTCGCTTTCGACTGGGCTGTTCTTGAAATGATTCAGTTGGGAATTAAAAGCGTATGCCCGCAACCAGGCATATACCCGGACCGAAGGGCTGCGAATACTCGTTTGCATATCGATGGCTAAAGTGACAGGTCAAAGACACTGTTGTGCAGACAACAGCAAAACACTACTGTCGCCCGAAATGTCGTAGTAGGCGTCAGATTCAAGACTCGAATGTCGAAACCCGAGACGAATTTCAATTCAAGACCTTTTTACTTCTTCGTAATACTCTTAACATTCAGCGGTAATGTCCTCACCGTGACGGACGTCGTCATTCCAGGAAAGTACCGTGACGGACGTCGTCATTCCAGGAAAGTACCGTGACGGACGTCGTCATTCCAGGAAAGTACCGTGACGGACGTCGTCATTCCAGGAAAGTACCGTGACGGACGTCGTCATTCCAGGAAAGTGAGGACTGGGGACCTCTCTGACACCTCCAGAACGACAACACATTATAACAGACAACGGAAATATAGGCGGCGAAGATGTGCACAATAGCTATTGCCTCGGACTTTTATCGGAAGGGTCCAGGGGTTCCAGTCCTAGTTGTGTCCTGTGAGTGGGACGGACATTTTCCTTCATCCTCGAATCACATTTACTACTACTACTGCTACTACTACTACTACTACTACTGCACTACTACTACTACCACTGCTACTACTTCTACTACTACTACACTACTACTACTACTGTTTCTCATTATTATCATTATGACCTCCGCCAAGAGGATTTTTTCTCCAGCGCCCTTTGTTGCCGTTATTATTGTTGTTGTCGTTGTTGTTGTTGTTGTCGCTGTTGTTGTTCTTGTTGTTGTTTTTGTTGTTGTTGTTGTTGTGCTGCTGCTGCTGCTGCTGCTCTTGATGATGATGATTTTCGTTTCTTTTTGTTTGAATCCATGTCAACAAGATTTTGCAAAAAACTACAAAACCGATCGCAGTCAGACTTGGTGGAAAGATGAAATAGACCCGAGGGCGAAGACATCCATGCTTGATGCGGATGTGGATCACACTGTAAATCCAAGATCCGCTCCAAAAATTCAGACAAAATTTCCCTGAACATGAACATAGTGAAGTTAACGTGCATAAACTCATCACTATCTATAAAAATGATGTGTTTTAATGGAACGCCAAAACGTTCCAGTGATAGAAACGTTGACATTTCTTGTTTTCGGTGATCTGTTTCATACATTGCTCTTTCAGATCGTACAGCTATGACTTCCTCCATCAGTAAAACGATTTTTGTTGTTGTTGCTGATGAACGGACTCAAAGGCCGGATCCAGGATCCGTTAGACCTCAAGAAGGTCTACGCTTTCCCGAGTGCCCGTTCAGTTATCATCATCGTCGTCGTCGTCGTCGTCGTCATCATCATCACCATCATCATTCTTCTTCTTTTTCTCCTCCTCCTCTCTCCCCCCCCCTCTCTCCCCCCCCCCCCTCCTCCTCCTCTACATCATCATCATGATTATGTGCATGACTGCTACAGCTTGGTTTTTCTTTTTTTTACATTTCTGTACATATGTGCAGATCAAATACGCATGTCAAAGATTCCATAGTCCATAATTATGCGTTAACTACTGGTAATTGATGGAAATAAGAAAATACCCGGTATACACTCGACCCGAAAATGGAGAATGACTGTTAACGTGAGTACGTAAACAATGAAAGATTTTTTTCTTTTCATCAGTTTCTTTTCTTTTTCATTTACAGTCTAGCTGACTGCTTAGGGCTTTATCAGACACATCGTCACGTAGAGTTCTGTTACACATAGAACGTTTACATGCATGCATCGGTATAAAAGCGAAAAATATCGTAACATACAATAGCTATGACATCTACAAGGCAGAGTGGGGTGGGGTGAGGGGGAAAAATAACAGATAACAGTACCAGAAGATAAAATGGCATATTGAAAGTATTAAAAAGAATGGTGAAAAGAACGACTACAACTGTCAGAAACAAACAAAACGAGAGAGAGAGAGAGAGAGAGAGAGAGAGAGAGAGAGAGAGAGAGAGTAACGCAACACTAGAAACTAGGTCAAGTACGCTTATGTAAAGTAATGATATAATAAAGATAACGAATTCAAAAACCACGCAAAACGAAAACAAACCAGAAACTCGCGGTCAAGTTCAATTGACAAAATTCAAAATCCCGATTCTTTGAAAAAAAAAAAAAAAAAGAAATAAGATAAAATAAAACAAAATGAAATGCCAACATGGCCACTTGGCGTATAACTTCTGACAGCACGTTCACGTCGCTCTTTAGTTATCATGAAAAGAATGTCAGACTTACACCGACAACCCTTCTTCCTGCACCCGAAGCCTCCCGCATTCCTGACCCTTGACCTCGTTACCCATGGAAACCGAAGCCTGGTCATTGGCAGACCCCCAGGCTAATCCCTTTCCCCCAATCGTGTATATCCTTCGCGCAGAAACAGTTTATTTAGGCAAAACCCTGATCGTCATCTTCATCATAACTCTACCGGTAGTCCTGTATCACCTACATTCCACCGATACTAGAGACAGGATTAGGGAAGACGAGGGATGGGGTGGTGGTGGTTAAGGCTGCGAATGGGGGTGGGGTAGGATGCGGAGAAAGAGGGCTTTGGAGAGGGAAGGGGACGATATGGAGAGAGAGAGAGAGAGAGAGAGAGAGAGAGAGAGAGAGAGAGAGAGAGAGAGAGAGAGAAGCCGGAGACATAGAGACACACAGAGTGAATATTTCACATCAAATTTGAGATTGAAAGACCTTGAAAAATTGGAGGACCCAGATCACACACACACACACGCGCGCGCGCGGGCGCACGCGCGCACGCACGCACGCACAAACGCACACACATACACACTTGACACATTCGCCGGGCTTTGTCTCCCTGTGCTGTTTAAGTACTCTGCTGAATACGCGCTGGAAGTCTGATTACCTCCCTTGCCAATTTCCGAATACTGCCTGTTGAGAATAGCTATTGTAGCTAGCAGAAGAACAACAATATTTGGAGGGAACAGGAAGACTGGATCGAAAGACAGACAGAAGACGTGAGAAAGAACGAAAGGGAAGGCGAGACAAAGAAGAGAGACTCAAAGGGCAGGAACGCTTGTTGTAACTTTTGCAAATAGTCTTCAGTATTCCGGCTGGCTGAAACGTCAAGATCGGGGCTAGGCCACACGTGTGATGCAGTCTGGAGCCACAGGTATTCCGACCTTCTGCTGTATTCTTCTCGAAAGTTTAATGTCTATTCACAACAAGACATGCACGCCTTCACACCTTATAAAGAAAACTGATTATGGTGACAGACTTAATGTCTATTCTGTACAAAGTTTTCAACACACGGTCTTCTACACTCTCAAACACAAATATGTACAATCATGTTCCTCACAGAACACGACCGACGAATTCAGCAACGGGTGTTGCAGACTGTCGAGAATAATGCAGGAGATCTTGAACATCGCTTAACTTTTAGACAGAACTTTGAGCAGGGGCAGCCCAACAATCGATGGTGGACAGAAGTAGCACTGGAACAAATGCAAGTCAGTTCTTTTTTAAATACTTGATTTCTCGTCTTCTTCTTCTTCTTTAATAGAAATTTGTAGTGTAATAAGCTGAATGTAGCAAGAACAGAACTACAGTCACTGGACATTATGATAAGATTAGAAGTAAATTCTTCGCAGGAGCATGACATGTCACGGTACGGTGCTCTTTGTTCAGTTAATGAACCTCTGCACTTAGAACGCAGAGCATAAAGAAGAAAGTAGAATCTCTCCTCAAAATTTGCAGTCTCAAAATGTTTACCGATAACATGACATATTTGAAGTTACTTTCTCACTTTTACTACGATCATTTTGTATTGAAGTGCCTTTACTACGTTGTGGTGAATTGTATTGTAGTACTTTGTAATATGTTGTTCTAACCGTATGAGCGCGCGCGCGCGCGCGCGCGTGTGCGTGTGTGTGTGTGTGTGTGTGTGTGTGTGCGCGCGCGCGCGCGCGCGCAGTCCACAGTCTTTCTTGTTGGTTATACAAATCCACAGCTTTCGTCTAATCTAAATTTGGCATGATGTCTCATTCGCATAGTTGCAGATCTTACTTTTGAGCCAGAATTACGAATGAGTCGCATTTTTAATGCAGTCATGTGTCTAAGTGTAGTGATGTCGGCATTCCGAGGGAGCTGAACAGGTCTATCTGTTGGCATTGATATAGGTTAAAACACCGTGCTTTCTGTCAGCCTGAACAGCTAGTTAGGTGAGCGATAGACTGAAGATTTAAAAGTCTCTGGTCAATCCCGGTTCAGACACTCCTCTCACCTCCCCATTCCCCTCCCTCACGCCCCTGACGGCTAGTGTTCACATGTTAATCACCACAGCCTTTAAACAGCGAAACTTCCCATATTGCCCCTGATGTTGATTGCTGTCCCCAACCATAGTAAACAAACAGATAAAAACAACAACAACAACAACAACAAATCGCTCGTCAACGAGAAATATGGAAAACGGGGGGAAAACGAGGGGAAAACACCATGTTTTTATCAGTGAAAAATAAAGGAGAAGAAAAAGAAAGAAAGAAACAGAAAAGAAGAAAACAGGGAGGGGAAGAAAATGCAACATGAACAAGATATTGAAAAAAAAAAAAGTCCCACGGTTTCAGTCGGTAATCTCTACCGCACTTTCAGTCAACAATCTCTGAAAATTTCTTTCCCCACCCCACCCCCTCCAACCACTTACCCACTCACCCCCTCCAACCACTTACCCACTCTCTCCTCGCCTCCTGGATCTCCGTTCAACCCAAAGCTACCCCTCCCAGACAAGTCCGAACATGTCCGAACCTGAATTGAAACGGTGGTCAAGGGCCACTATGGACGAAGATGGCTGTGAGGACAACAGAGGCTAGGGCCAGGGCTGTCAGAGGACCGAAAGAGACCAATTTGGGGTTTAAAAAAAAGAAAAAAGATAACATTCCTCCCACCCGTACCCTCTTCAGCTCAACACTTCAACATTCCTCCGCCACGCCATTTAGAAGCCGCCGATGGCGGAGAATCGATAGGAGGTGCGTTCAGCGAGTCTTGGTGGTGGCGGTGGTGGTGGTGGTGGTGGTGGTGAAGTGCGTGCGTGCGTGCGTGCGTGTGTGTGTGTGTGTGTGTGTGTGTGTGTGTGTGTGTGTGTGTGTGTGTGTGTGTGTGCACTATCTTTCCTGTTGTTGTTGCTGTTTATTCTTTTGTTTCTTTGTTTCTTTCTGTAATGAGTGCATTGTGCCGGTACTATTTCTTGCCTGTTTTTTTTCCCGCTTTATTTTCATATTGATATAAATTTCGGCTGCGCGGTTTTTGTTGTTGTTGTTGTTGTATTTTTTCCCCCAAAACATTATCCGGCTTCTTGCTTGCCAAGGCACGTTCAGTCAGTACTGTTCCCCCCTCCCACCTAAACTTGAGCTTTTTTACGCTTTCAAGGTAGAGCAGTCAGCATTAATTTTCCCCTACAATTTCTTGCTTTTCCTTAAGCGTGTTCGGTCAGCAGAACAGTGCGCGTTTCACTATCGAGCTGCGTTCAGTCTGCATCTCTTTTACCTGCATTTTTCCCGTTTCACCCTGTCGAGGTGGGTTCAGCCATTGATACATGTAATCATGTGTTCTTCCTCGCTTCTTTTCTTTTCCCGGCTGAGGGAGACAGTCGGTACTGCTCCTCCCTCGCTCCCTGCACACACACACACACACACGCACTGTCCAGCTTTTTTATGCTATCGAGGTAATTTTAGTCGGTGCTTGTTCTCCCACACCCACCTCCCACACTGCTCCTCCCTCGCTCCCTGCACACACACACACACACACACGCACTGTCCAGCTTTTTATGCTATCGAGGTAATTTTAGTCGGTGCTTGTTCTCCCACACCCACCTCCCACACTGCTCCTCCCTCGCTCCCTGCACACACACACACACACACACGCACTGTCCAGCTTTTTATGCTATCGAGGTAATTTTAGTCGGTGCTTGTTCTCCCACACCCACCTCCCACACTGCTCCTCCCTCGCTCCCTGCACACACACACACACACACGCACTGTCCAGCTTTTTATGCTATCGAGGTCATTTTAGTCGGTGCTTGTTCTCCCACACCCACCTCCCACACTGCTCCTCCCTCGCTCCCTGCACACACACACACACACGCACTGTCCAGCTTTTTATGCTATCGAGGTCATTTTAGTCGGTGCTTGTTCTCCCACACCCACCTCCCACACTGCTCCTCCCTCGCTCCCTGCACACACACACACACACGCACTGTCCAGTTTTTTATGCTATCGAGGTAATTTTAGTCGGTGCTTGTTCTCCCACACCCACCTCCCACACTGCTCCTCCCTCGCTCCCTGCACACACACACACGCACGCACTGTCCAGCTTTTTATGCTATCGAGGTAATTTTAGTCGGTGCTTGTTCTCCCACACCCACCTCCCACACTGCCTCCTCCCTCGCTCCCTGCACACACACACACACACACGCACTGTCCAGCTTTTTATGCTATCGAGGTAATTTTAGTCGGTGCTTGTTCTCCCACACCCACCTCCCACACTGCTCCTCCCTCGCTCCCTGCAACACACACACACACACACGCACTGTCCAGCTTTTTTATGCTATCGAGGTAATTTTAGTCGTGCTTGTTCTCCACACCCACCTCCCACACTGCTCCTCCCTCGCTCCCTGCACACACACACACACACACGCACTGTCCAGCTTTTTATGCTATCGAGGTCATTTTAGTCGGTGCTTGTTCTCCCACACCCACCTCCCACACGCTCCTCCCTCGCTCCCTGCACACACACACACACACACGCACTGTCCAGCTTTTTATGCTATCGAGGTAATTTTAGTCGGTGCTTGTTCTCCCACACCCACCTCCCACACTGCTCCTCCCTCGCTCCCTGCACACACACACACACACACGCACTGTCCAGCTTTTTATGCTATCGAGGTCATTTTAGTCGGTGCTTGTTCTCCCACACCCACCTCCCACACTGCTCCTCCCTCGCCCCTGCACACACACACACACACGCACTGTCCAGCTTTTTTTATGCTATCGAGGTAATTTTAGTCGGTGCTTGTTCTCCCACACCCACCTCCCACACGCTCCTCCCTCGCTCCCTGCACACACACACACACCACGCACTGTCCAGCTTTTTATGCTATCGAGGTAATTTAGTCGGTGCTTGTTCTCCCACACCCACCTCCCACACTGCTCCTCCCTCGCTCCCTGCACACACACACACACACACGCACTGTCCAGCTTTTTATGCTATCGAGGTAATTTTAGTCGGTGCTTGTTCTCCCACACCCACCTCCCACACTGCTCCTCCCTCGCTCCCTGCACACACACACACACACACACGCACTGTCCAGCTTTTTATGCTATCGAGGTAATTTTAGTCGGTGCTTGTTCTCCCACACCCACCTCCCACACTGCTCCTCCCTCGCTCCCTGCACACACACACACACACACGCACTGTCCAGCTTTTTATGCTATCGAGGTCATTTTAGTCGGTGCTTGTTCTCCCACACCCACCTCCCACACTGCTCCTCCCTCGCTCCCTGCACACACACACACACACACACGCACTGTCCAGCTTTTTTATGCTATCGAGGTCATTTTAGTCGGTGCTTGTTCTCCCACACCCACCTCCCACCTTTGCCTTCGCACGATACATTATCTTCTCCAACCGAGGTATGTTAAATAAGCAATTCTTTCTGCTCGCCCCCCCCCCCCCCCCCTCCCCCTTCCCTCCTTCCCCGTCCTCCGCTTATACTATCTGCTTTTCTCCTGTCGAGATACGTTCAATCACTACTTAAAAGAAACACACCCCACACACACACACACACACAAAACTCATACTTTCCCGTTTTCTCATATCAAGGTACATTCAAACAGCACTGCTTTCCCCTACACTTTCCTGTGTTCTTCATATCGACGTACGTTCAAACAGCACTGCTTTCCCTTACACTTTCTTGTGTTCTTCAAATCGAGGTACATTCAAATAGTACCCCCCCCCCCCCCCCCCCCCGCCCTACACTTTCTTGTGTTCTTCATATCGAGGTACGTTCAAACAGCACTCCTTTCCCCCTACACTTTCTTGTGTTCTTCATATCGAGGTACGTTCAAACAGCACTGTTTCCCCCATACACTTTCCTGTATTCTTCATATCGAAGTACGTTCAAACAGCACTGCTTCCCCTCTACACTTTCCTGTGTTCTTCATATTAATGTACGTTCAAACAGCACTGCTTCCCCTCTACACTTTCCTGTGTTCTTCAAATCGAGGTACATTCAAACAGCACTGCTTTTCCCCCTACACTTTCCTGTGTTCTTCAAATCGAGGTACATTCAAATAACCCCCCCCCCCCCCCCACACACACACACACTTTCCTGTGTTCTTCATATCGAGATACGTTCAAACAGCACTGTTTCCCCCATACACTTTCCTGTGTTCTTCATATCGAGGTACGTTCAAACAGCACTGCTTTCCCCCTACACTTTCCTGTGTTCTTCATATCGGGATATGTTCAAACAGCACTGTTTCCCCCACACACTTTCCTGTGTTCTTCATATCGAGGTACGTTCAGTCAACGTTTCGCCAGCCACACTTTTCTTGTTTTACGCATAAAGAGGAACTCTTTGACAACATTAACCCCTCTCCCCTCTCCACCCCCCACATTCTCCTGTTTTTCTCTTATTGAGGTATGCTCAATCGGCACGACAGCTTTCCTCACCGCTCCATCCCCCCCCCCCCCCCCCCCACCCCTTCCCCATCACTGACCCGTCTTTGTGCTATCGAGGCGCGTTCAGTCCGCACTTTCCTCCTCGTATTCTTTCCTTTCTTTTCTGGCAAGAACACACGTAGTGTGCCATAACTTACAGTGGTTCTGGCTGAACGGCACATGTAGTAAAAAGTAGTGCTGTCTGAATTAGTCTCTGGGCTATGTGATATCTGTGTGGGGAGAAACATCGCACAGCAGTCCCTTTCACGAGCTTCGTGCCGACTGCGAGTTGCCGGTGTTGGATGAAAGACAGATGCATATACGGGCGTACACACACACACACACACACACACACACACACACACACACACACACACACACACACATAAAGGATAGATTCCAGCATACATGGGAGAGACAGACAGACAGACAGACAATCAGGCAGACAGACAGACAGACGGGCAGAGTCACACACACACACACACACGCGCGCGCGCGCGCGCGCGCACGCACACACACACACACACACACACACACACACACACACAGATGGACGGACAGACAGGCAGGTAGTCACAGAGAGAGAGAGAGGAAGAGAGAGAGAGAGAGAGAGAGAGAGGAGAGGTACTGGCAACAAGCTACAGATGTATGATTTAATCTGCCCTCGGAGAGTAAAGGTGGAGAGGGGGGGGGGGGGGGGGGGGGGGGGGGGGGGGGGGGGAGGGGAGGGGGGGGGGGGGAAACAGGTGAGGAAATAGGAAAGAAAGGACCCGGGGGTTGGGTGGTTGGAGGGAAAGTTCGGAAGGAGACGAACATGACAAGAGACTTGCTACCTGAACAGTCGCTCGTCGCCTCTCACCCAGGGTACCGACGGCGCGTCGGACAATTTCGGCAACCGCGCCACTCGGTCTTCTCTCGGCTGTCACCGGGGTTGAGTGGGGCGTGGGAGTCGGATCACGTAGGACCGAGCCGAGTGACATTCTTCTTTTCCTGAAGCACTCCCATGACCCTCTGGAAAGCTACCTCACCGAAGGAACCTTAATTATGATAATGTCAATATCAGTGAGATAAACTAGGACCCGCATCCTGCGCGCGTGAGCAATGCCCTCTAGCGCGGTGAAAAAAAAAAGGACGCGTTTATTACGATGAAGGCAGCATAATGTGGATCCGTCCGTGTGAAGTCAGCTGTATCCATATAATAACTGTCGTTCTTATCTGCGAAATGTTTTTTTTATTTTTATTTTTTGCGGCTAGTGTTTTGTTTATTTATTTATCTATTCATGTTCATTCATTTATTTCTTTACTTATTTACTTTCTGTAACGGAGGTCTCAACTTGAATCAGCTGTTGGTGCTGATCCCATTAAAAAAAATCAATTTACCTCCTTAAGATGTCTTGTGCACGCTCTCTCTCTCTCTCTCTCTCTCTCTCTCTCTCTCTCTCTCTCACACACACACACACACAACACACACACACACACTCACTCACTCACACACACACACACACACACACACACACACACACACACACACACACACACACACATATATATATATATCTTGCTCAGCACACAAGATGATAATGCTGCTGTTGCTGCTTTTGATAATGATGATGATAATGGTGATAATGATGATGTCTCAACAAAATTATTTTAACCAATTGTTAAATCAGTGAACCCCCAAATCGTCGCCCTTCCCATGAAATAATTTGATTACATATTACTAATTACACATTTACGCTTACAAGTGAACAGGTAAATTAAACAACAGCTAATTGTGCTGTTCGTTGAATGCATGGATTGGGTTTGCGATGTTGTAACTTGTTTTCAGCACAAAACTGTGATGAAAAAAGACCTTGTAAAAAAAAGTAACTATGTGACAGGTTCATTTTTAAAACTTTTTTCGGCTTACCTTTTTTCTTTATGCTGAAAATTGACAGACCGGTGGATTTCCCTGCAAGTTCTTCCACTGAGCCTGTAAACCGAGGTCCGTATCTGAACGCACTCATATCATATTGCACACACGTAGATCACCTTCACCAAATTTCGAATGCGAAAGCCAGTTTTGCCGCTGGTACGGGTGTCACATATACACTTAGCATGCATCCTCTGTGTGGCAAAAATAAAAGAATGACTGAAAAACTGAGCAGCTGACATCGGTCTGAATGACACGGGAAACGACTGAATGCAGCGCCAGCAGGCAGCTCTTCAGTCGGCTCTACCCAGGTAGGCTGCCCGTTGTGTAAACGAAAGCATGGTTTGGGAAGCTCTTACAGCCTTGGTCTCTCACCGAAGACAGGCGCAACATAAATGCTCTAACAACAACAACAACAACAAGAGTAATAATAATAATGATAATAATAATAATAATAGTAATGATAATAATAATAGTAATAATAATAATGATGATAATAATAATAATAACAACAACAACAATAAAGTATAATGCACCCGCACAGGGAAAGAAGGTTGACGGATGGGTCTGATGACATAAAGAACCCTGGGGGGGGGGGGTACATAATGTAACCGCCAAGGATTTAAGATTGCTGGGGGGGGGGATACATAATGTAACCGCAAGGATTAAGATGAGGGGGGGGGAACATAAGTAACGCAGGATTTAAGTTAGGAGGGGGGGTACATAATGTAACGCCAGTTTAAGTTGACTGGGGGGGGGGTACATATGTAACCGCCAAGGATTTAAGATTGACTGGGGAGGGGGGGTACATAAGTAACCGCAGGTTTATTGATGGGGGGGGGGATACATAATGTACGCAGGATTAGATTGACTGGGGGGGGGGTATAATGTAACCGCCAGGATTTAAGATTGACTGGGGGGGGGGGATACATAATGTAACGCCAAGGATTTAAGATTGACTGGGGGGGGGGATACATAATGTAACCGCCAGGATTAGATTGACTGGGGGGGGGGGGAAATAAGTAACCGCAAGGATTAAGATGCTGGGGGGGGGGGGGGTAATAAGTAACCGCAAGGATTTAAGATTGATGAGGGGGGGGGGGATACATAATGTAACCGCAAGGATTTAGATTGCTGGGAGGGGGGGTACATAATGTAACGCCAAGGATTTAAGATTGACTGGGGGGGGATACATAATGTAACGCCAAGGATTTAAGATTGATGGGGGGGGGGGATACATAATGTACCGCAAGGATTAAGATTATGGGGGGGGGGGTACATAATGTAACCGCCAAGGATTAAGATTGACTGGGGGGGGGGGTACATAATGTAACGCAAGGATTTAAGATTGACTGGGGGGGGGGGGGGTACATAATGTAACCGCCAAGGATTTAAGATTGCTGGGGGGGGGACATAATGTAACCGCCAAGGATTTAAGATTGACTGGGGGGGGTCATATGTAACCGCCAAGGATTTAAGATTGACTGGGGGGGGGGTACATATGTAACCGCAAGGATTTAAGATGTGGAGGGGGGGGGTCATAATGTAACGCAGGATTAAATTGACTGGGGGGGGGGGGATATAATGTAACCGCCAAGGATTTAAGATTGACTGGGGGGGGGGGGGATAATAATGTAACCGCCAAGGATTTAAGATTGACTGGGGGGGGGGTACCATAATTGAACGCAGGTAGTGGGCTAGAGGCGGGATAATATTACGCAAGGATAGATGACTAGCGCGGATTAATATGTCGCAGGGTTTAATATGGCAGGGTGGGATACTGAACGCAGGATTAATTGACCGCAGGAGATACATAATGTACGCAGATTAAGATGACTGAGGGGGGGGGGGGTCATAAGAAGGATTTTGATTGCTGGGAGGGGGGGTAATAATGTAACCCAAGGATTTAGATTGATGGGGAGGGGATATTAACGCAAGGTAAGATTGAGGGGGGGGGGAATAATGTACGCAGGATTAGATGATGGAGGGGTACTATTACCGCAGGATTTAGATTGATGGGGGGGGGTATAAGTACGCAGGATTTGATTGACTGGGGGGGGATATATGTACGCAGGATTTAGAGACTGGGGGGGGTAATGTACCGCCAGGATTAGATGATGGAGGGGGTAAATAACAAGGTTAAGTGATGGGGGGGGGACTAGTAACGCAGGATTAGATTGATGGAGGGGGGGTACATATGTACGCCAGATTAGATCTGGGGGGGGGGGGGGTACATAATGTACGCAGATTAGTGTGGGGGGGGGGCATAGACCAGATTAGATTGATGGGGGGGGTCTATGTAACCAGGTTAGATGTGGAGGGGGATACTATTACGCCAAGATTTAGTGAGGGGGGGGGCATACATAATGTAACCGCCAAGGATTTAAGATTGACTGGGGAGGGGGGGGGGATACATAATGTAACCGCCAAGGATTTAAGATTGACTGGGGAGGGGGGGGGGATACATAATGTAACCGCCAAGGATTTAAGATTGACTGGGGAGGGGGGGGGGATACATAATGTAACCGCCAAGGATTTAAGATTGACTGGGGAGGGGGGGGGATACATAATGTAACCGCCAAGGATTTAAGATTGACTGGGGAGGGGGGGGGATACATAATGTAACCGCCAAGGATTTAAGATTGACTGGGGAGGGGGGGGGGATACATAATGTAACCGCCAAGGATTTAAGATTGACTGGGGAGGGGGGGGTACATAATGTAACCGCCAAGGATTTAAGATTGACTGGGGAGGGGGGGATACATAATGTAACCGCCAAGGATTTAAGATTGACTGGGGAGGGGGGGGATACATAATGTAACCGCCAAGGATTTAAGATTGACTGGGGAGGGGGGGGATACATAATGTAACCGCCAAGGATTTAAGATTGACTGGGGAGGGGGGGGATACATAATGTAACCGCCAAGGATTTAAGATTGACTGGGAGGGGGGGGGATACATAATGTAACCGCCAAGGATTTAAGATTGACTGGGGAGGGGGGGATACATAATGTAACCGCCAAGGATTTAAGATTGACTGGGGAGGGGGGGGATACATAATGTAACCGCCAAGGATTTAAGATTGACTGGGGGGGGGGGGGGGGGTATAATAATGTAACCGCCAATTAGAGGGGGGGGATTTACCGAAGGTTTAAGATGAGGGGGGGGGGGGGGTACATAATGAAACGCCAAGGATTTAAGATTGACTGGGGAGGGGGGGGGGGTACATAATGTACCGCCAAGGATTTAAGATTGACTGGGGAGGGGGGGGGGATACATAATGTAACCGCCAAGGATTTAAGATTGACTGGGGGAGGGGGGGATACATAATGTAACCGCCAAGGATTTAAGATTGACTGGGGGAGGGGGGATAAATGTAACGCAGGATTTAAGATTGACTGGGAGGGGGGGGGCATACATAATGTAACCGCAAGGATTTAAGATTGACTGGGGAGGGGGGATACATAATGTAACCGCCAAGGATTTAAGATTGACTGGGGAGGGGGGGGGGATACATAATGTAACCGCCAAGGATTTAAGATTGACTGGGGAGGGGGGATACATAATGTAACCGCCAAGGATTTAAGATTGACTGGGGAGGGGGGGGGGGTACATAATGTAACCGCCAAGGATTTAAGATTGACTGGGGAGGGGGGATACATAATGTAACCGCCAAGGATTTAAGATTGACTGGGGAGGGAGGGTGATACATAATGAACCCACTACAGAATATACAACTGGCATGAGGGAGGGATGACATATTATGTACCTGCAGAAGAATAGAAGAAGGGATAGACGGCGGGCTAAAATATAATGCACCCGCCAAGGAATGTGAAATTGACAAGAGGAGCGGATAATATACAAATCAGCCGCAAAAGGAATGAAAACAAATCGACAGGAAGAGGGGGATAATATACAATGCATCTGCTAAGGTGTAGAAGACTGACAGGAGGGACGGATGATAAACACTAAAACTGCACATGCCAACAAATCTAAGATTGACAGGAAAGGGGGCGGGGTGGGCCTGGGAAGGAACATGAATTTATAGGAGTGGAGCTGTATAATACACGCGGCAAGGATGTAAGTTTGGCACGAGGGGTGGATGACATAATGCACCCGTCAATGATCAGAAAACTGACAGGAGAGGTGGATAATATTAAGACATGCCAAGGCATAACATTGACTAGAAAGAGAAATAATACGTAACGCACTCACCAGGAATATAAGACCGGCACGAGGGTGGGATAATACAAAACGCACCCGCCAAGTTCATAAGACTGAGAGGATGGAGGGATGTTGACAGACTGGAGGGACGATACGTAATGCACTTGTCAAGGCATGTAAGATTGCATATCAGTAATACCGATAACGCGGACAGCCGGACTGGATATGTAATTTCTTAGCTCTACCCCGTTGCTCATGACTGGAGACAGACAGTGTGAAGATCCCTGACCTTCTTCTTCTTCCGTATACACCCACGGTCAACACTTTGACCATTATTGGCTTTTTTGGGGGGGGAGTGCGCAGAAGGAAGGAAAAAAAAAAGGGGGGGGGGGGGAGTGGCGGTCTAGTGTGGACTTGACACCTTTGAAGAAAGGTGCCAAGGCTGGGGGACAGCACGGCGTCTGCTGGCAGGCTGTTCCAGTCCCTGGCTGTGCGGGGGAAGAAGGCCATATTGCGGTAGTCATTTTTGGCGGGGATCCTCTTCAGCTGTTTGCTGTGGCATCTTCTGGAGCGGGTCACAGCGGGGGCCAGTTGGTTACAGCGCACGCACACCAGTTTGTTGATGATTTTGTACATCATGCAGAGGCATGCTGTGTGTCAGCGCTGTACCCGGGGGGGGGGGGGGGGGGGGGGGGGGGCGGGGGGGGGGGGGGCATTTCAACTCATGCAGCATCTGTTCCACACTGGAAGTTTTCCTGTGGCGGTTGAGAACAAAGCGGACTGCGTGTCGTTGGACCTTCTCCAGAGAGTCACAGTCATTCTTATCGTGGGGATCCCAGACACCTACGACCTGAACGGTCATAATGATGATGATGATGATGATGATGATGATGATGTTGTTGATAATGATGATGATGATGATGATAATGATGCTGCTGCTGCTGCTGCTGCTGCTGCTGCTGCTGCTGTAGTTGATAATGATGATGATGATGATAATGACGACGATGATGATAATGATGATGATGGTGATAATGATGATGATAATGATGATGATGACGACGACAACGATGATGATGATGATGATGATGATGATGACGCACACCGTCGACACTGTTCAATTGAAGGAGGCAGTAAAACTGTTAAATATAAAAGATATGAACACGACAATAACACTTGTAAATACGAAATAACTTAACAAATCTTAAAAAGATTTTTTTTTATTGATAACCTAGAACCAGCGGAATCCTCAACCGCCCACCAGTCAGCCATCCCTTGGTAAAAAACGGAAGTCCGCCCTTCTATCATCTCAAATAGTGCAGTCGCTAAAATACGTAAAGTTCAAGGAAATCTTAAATGAGTCTTGGAGACGTGTGTTATCAATAACAAATAACACAGGCACGTGTGTGTGTGTGTGTGTGTGTGTGTGTGTGTGTGTGTGTGTGTGTGTGTGTGTGTGCGTACGTGCGTGCGTGCGTGTGTGTGCGTGCGTGCGTGTGTGTGTGTGTGTATGTGTGTGTGTGTGTGTGTGTGTGTGTGTGTGTGTGTGTGGTGTGTGTGTGTGTGCTCCTTATGGTGAAGAGGTTACACGCCCGTAACTTCAAACGAATGCTGCTTTCTGAACCAGTCTGCCCAGCACGAATGCAGACACGAAGACAAATACAACAGAACGTCACCGCCTTTATTTGTTATTCCAATACTGTTTATTGGTTGAAACTGACGCACCACAACCAGCAGCTGAGTAGCACGTCAAAGATAACTTTTCCCCTTTCCTCACTTCCTCCAGCCACCCTCCCCGATTCCTTTTCCTTCGGGGGCAGAGAGAGGAGAGAGAGAGGAGAGAGAGAGAGAGAGAGAGGAGAGAGAGAGAGAGAGAGGAGGAGGAGAGACAGAGAGAGAGAGGGAGAGAGAGAGAGAGAGAGAGAGAGAGAGAGAGAGGAGAGCGATGGAGGGAGAAGGAGAAGACAGAAGACAGAGAGAGAGAGAGAGAGAGAGAGAGAGAGAGAGAGATGGAGGGAGACAGAGAGAGAGAGAGAGAGGAGAGAGAGAGAGAGAGTGACAGACAGACAGACAGACAAAGAGAGAGAACTTTTTTTCTTCTTCTTCCTTGCGCGTTCTTCAACGTTTTGTGGTCGGACATGCAGCTTTACTGAATGAGGAATGCGTACACAGGACACTGAGATCGTGATCTTTCGCAATGATTTGTAGACCACCGACAATTACACCTATAGTACTGCAGCGGTTCATGACCACGAGATACTATCATGCACAAAACATTGGCATTCATAGGTAACCACTCATGCAGACACACATACACGCGCGCGCATGTGCGCACACGTACACACACGCGCGTGCTCGCATGCACGCACACGCACAGAGACAGAAACACACATACACACAGACAGAAATACACACACACACACACACAACACACACACACACAACATACACGCTCGCACGCACGCACGCTCACGCACAGAGAGAGAGAGAGAGAGAGAGAGAGAGAGAGAGAGAAGACAGACAGACAGACAGACGACAGACAGACAGACAGACAGACAGACAGGCAGGCAGACAGACAGACAGACAGACAACAAAACAATGTACCACAGAAGAATACATTCATTCATTCTACACAACAAAGCGACGCGGAAAAAAGAGGGGTGGGGGTGGGGTAAGGGAGAGGGACGGGAGAGTTAGGACAGAGTTGGGATAGGGGTCACGGTAAGGGGTCACGGAAGGGTGGGGGGGGGGAGGGGGGGGGGGAAGAGGCAGAGGATGGGGACGCGAAGAAGTGATAGCCATGTCTGGAATTTTTTTTACCCTAAGACAGGGTTGAGAGTGAGATTGAGCAAAACGATTGAAGAACATTTCGGTTTTGTTTATTTTACAATGCTAACATGAAAGCTAGGGCACATCGTTTCTTTCTATTCACCGTTGTCGTCGACTGATATATTCACAGACATTCAGCTTTCTTTTCTGAGACGGGAACACTCTCTTATCTCCCTTAATTCAGTGAAACTCGGTCAAGATCGCGACAACCATTCAAGCAGCAAGGTTGATGGGAGCGCGGGTGAGGGCGGGGAACGGAGGGGCAAAATGGAGGAAGGGGTAGAAGGGGGAGAGCGGTGTCATAATTCGGGGCTTGAGTCGAATTGGTAATTTTACATTAAAGTGTATAAAGTCGTAACGGATCTATTCTAATCACTGTGCCTGTCGCGATGCTGATATTCAATAAATGATATAGCTCCCCTCCACCCCTCCCATTAACACAAGGTCCATATATTTCTTTCACTGGCGACTGAGATGATCGATGAACACCTATATCGACTTCAAATCTGATGAAAAAAAAAATCAAAAGGGTTTCTTTATGACTTTTTCTGATTAGGAAAGCCGGAAGTAGCAAAACGGCGGCGAAACAGGTCGCCGATTTCACGCGACTGAATTTGGATTGAAATAATCAATTAAATGATAACAACAACAGTTCAATTTGTATTTCGTACAATCATCTGTTGAGGCTATTTGTGTAAACTGTCGAAAGCAATAAAAACATGTTGTTCGAGAGGTAAAAATCCTAGTTTAGCGGCCCCTTCTGTCAATAATATCTATTGATTGGCGCCATGCGAAGAGAAAACCCATTCTCGTACGGCGCCAGTCTATGTGATCGAGAGAAATGGGGGTGGGGGAGGGAGGAGGAGGTGGGAGGTGGAGATGGAGAGGGAGTGGGAAAGGGAAGGTGAGGGAAGCGGAGGCTGCTAAACACAACAAGGACACTGCTGAATGAATGTTGTCTAATCAGGCCTAATGACACACGAAATTACGCTTTCGATTTCTTGAAAATGATTTTTGAGACAAAAATCGGATCATGGCATGGAACTACAAACAAAGGAAGTTAAAACGGCACATAGCACTTGTACTTACCATGCAAGTTATTCCAATCCACCATTAGAAAATGACAAATGTATGTCATCACTGATGCATGGCAAGGTTAGGTTGAGGCTTGTCCTTGAGAAGTTTGTCAGTTTGCGACAGTCACTTGCGGTTTGTCAGCTCATATAACAACACAACACTCTGCCGGTTTCCGATTACACCACAGACAACAAAAGCAATTGTATGCACGTGTGCTTTTTGAACACAAATAATAGAACATTCCATTTCCCTGACGATGCGTAAAATCTCACATAACTCAGATCTAGTTTTCGAAGTGTGTGGGGAAAGTACGTCTGCACAAAGCGGAAGCTCGATAGCAACGTGACTTTGAAATTGGCTGACGCACATGCGCCGCTGCAAGAGATTAGGGTCATGAAGGTGAATACGACCACAGAAGGAAAAATGAAATCGCCCACGAAAGAACAGGCTGAAGTGGAAAAAAATGTTAGAGTGTGTGAAAAAAAGAGAATACCCAGCCGCTTGTGTATAATAATAATAATGATGATGATAATAATAATAATAATGATAATAATAACTGCATTAATTGGCTGCGTGAGTTACGTTCTGTGCAACGATCTTTCCGACTCCCGTTTAAATGCACAGCGTTGAGGCCGGAACAGAAGGCGGCTCTGCTTTATTTAGACTTACCACTTATTTCTGTTAAATTCCACGACGTGTACTTTCAGGTAGCTTTTGATACTTACTGTTGAAACAACAGGTAACCAATTTACTACGGCCTTTTAATTAAAAAACCGCTCAAACGCTAATATACAAAATGATACATAACAGAAGTATTTCCACAGACAAAAGTAATGAATATGACAGGGTAAGATCCATGACACGACCTCATACACAAACGAACACGTGCGCATCATACCAGTGAAACTGACAGTCAAGTCATGTCAAGTTAAATCCAGCAACAGAGAAGAACGGTAACTCCTGCCTCCATGATGTGACAGTTACAAGACCAAACGAATGCTAGCAGGCAAGGGGTATTTGGGCAAGCTTGGAAAATCCTCCTTCGAGGGGAAGTTCCCTTGTTTGGTCTGTGTGCTTTGTGTTTGTGCCAGGCGAACGGGTGCCGTGCGCAGCTTTCGTTTTGAGATGAGGGCATGTAACTGTCTCGTCATAGAGGAAGGCTTACCCTTGTTGCTTTTTTTTTGTCCCACTTCCTCTTCCTAGTCGTCAAATTATAATAATAAAACTAGTATGTTATGAAGTTTAGCAAGAGGAAGTATTAAAAAAATCTTTTTAAAAAGTAGGTAAATGAGCCACGAAGGCAGAATGAAAACGAACTTCAGTAAAGAAAAAAAAAGATAGAGTAGAAGACAATAACAGAAAAAAAGAAAATTCTCACTGGATGAATTGCCATAGGGTGGTAGGAATACGAATAATTTATGCAGAAAGACCCCCCTCTCTCCCCACATCTCCCCCCCCCCCCCCCACTCGCCATCCCAACGGGGAGGAGTGATGGTGAGAGGGCGACTAAACAAAGAAGCAAACAAAAACCGATTAAAATCCTGGCAGTTAACGTCGTTGATTTTGGCTCCCTGCAGTCAGGCAATGGATTCATGAAGCCTGTACGTGATTGAAATAATATTAATGATAAAAGATTAACACCATGGCAGTTCAACACTGTTGATCTTGGCCCCCCCCCTCCTCCCCTCCAACCCCCCACCCCCACCCCCACCCCCCACCCCTGCAGTCAGGCTATGAATTTCACGAAGTCTGTACGTGATTGGCGACAGCAAACCGTTCCGATACTGATCCCCCCTGAGACCAGCACGGCGTCTGACATCATCATCAGCGGGCCAGGCCTAGGAGACCGAGGCACGCCATCACGCCTGGTGTTTGCCTCCTTGTTTGGGCCCCAGGCGAAGCCCGAGCTTAACCGAGGGGGCTGGCAACTCGGAACTGGCCCTTCCGAGACCAATGAAAACGTTTCCGATCCTTTGTTTTCCCAAGGGCTCAGAGGAAACCCCCTCGTCCCCTGTTTAGGTTACAGTCACGACCCCTGGCGGAAGCTGAGTTGACTGCTGTCGTATTTCGGACAATGAATTCGTTAAAAAAAAAAAAAAAAAAAGGAAAAAAAAAAAAAAAAAAAAAAAAAAAAGCATAAGAAAGAAAGAAAGGGTTTGGAGGGGGGGGGGGGTTTAGGACGGCAATGGAGGGGGATGGGATGTGGAGTTGGTGGAGGGTGGAGGGATGGGGTGGGTAGATCTTAGGTAATAGCTTGTGTGTAGTTCCACAGAACAGATCAAAACGTCTGGAGTCAGTCAGTGTACACAACACAACACAATGCAATGCACAGTAACACAATACAAGCCAAGACACCAGACACAGCTGCATAACAATGCACATCCAACTGCAACATGATACAAGAGACTGAAAAAAAAGGCATAACTGAACTAAATGCCAGTCTTAAATAGGCCCTTAAATAGTAATTAGTGTTTGTTCATTTCTCCAGTTGTTGTTTGCTTTGTACATATGTCAGGTACAGGGTATATAGTCGAGCCAGGAACATCCCTTTTTTGGGGGTGGGGGTGGGGGGTGGATGTCACCTTCTTCATTCTATATGCTCTTTGTTGGCATTTCTGGTAGACGATTTGGACTCGTAAGCAGCATTCGTTTGGAGTTCTTGGCGCGTGATTATCTCATCATAGGAGCAAGAGTTAGGCTGTTTGTTCGTTATTTATTGTTTACTGTCCCCTGCCGATTTAAGATTTCTTTTCAAAACAATGGCTATCAACGGGAGGTTGGACAGCCACCTGGTGAATTTTGTGCTTTTTTCTGTTATTAGTCGCCTTTCAAGAAGGTATATCTGCTAATATTCGCTTGTCTGTTTTGTATTGCCGATTAATAAGCAGTACTTTGCACTGACTGTGTACATTTGCATGTTGACAAGACAACACAAAATATCACAACATAACACAACACAACATAACACAGTAAAACATGAAATAACGTAACAGAACACTGCACAATAAAATACAAAACAAACCAACACAGTGTAATGTCACAACACATGATTTGATTTAGTACTTCTTTAGTCAAATGTTTGTCGTGCTGTATGCGTGTATGTTGATAATATATAATGTGTGTGTTGTGTGTGTGTGTGTGTGTGTGTGTGTGTGTGGAGAGAGAGAGAGAGAGAGAGAGAGAGAGAGAGAGAGAGAGAGAGAGAGAGAGAGAGAGAGAGAGAGAGACTATCGAAAAGGCGACACGGTAAAGATGGGTGGCAAAAGTACCCTTTCTTTTATGTTTGGAAATCCTTGGATTCGAACTGCTAGTGACCAGCTGACAACTCGACGCTGTGCGACTGAGCCAACTAAGCATATCTTGCAATATGAAAGAGAGAGAGAGAGAGAGAGAGAGAGAGAGAGAGAGAAGAGAGAGAGAGAGAGAGAGAGAGAGAGAGTGATGAAAAGACAAGACATGGGAGTAGGCCATATTCAATACATACGAACATGTCACAACAATGGTCAAGGTAGGTGGTTGTGAAAGGGAAGAATGCACGCAAAGTGAACAAGTATTGCGGTATGAAAACCTCACAAATTTTATACTTTTTTTTTTCCCACTGAAAGAGAGGAGATGGGGGGGGGGGGGGGGGGGGGGGAAGAGTTCCAGACCCTCGGCACCTTCACGGTAATCCGCCCTGGTCTGGCGTATAATTAAAGCAGCAGGTAGACAGACGGACGGGGTCAGGAATCGCTCAATCACTGTCCCCTCTCCTCGGCTTCTGGGTAAACCTTGTTCCAACACCACCCGTCACGTGATTCCAACACCCCCACGTGTATCAAACGCCACGTCTCTTTCCTCCCCCCCCCCCACCCCTCTCCTCCCCCTCCCCTCTTATTGAAGCCTTCTTGAACAAATTCAATTTGTAGCTCAGAGTCCTTTGCCCCCCCCCCCCCCCCCTCCTCTTCAAGTGAGCGCGCGTGCACAAAGAGGACATAACTGGGTTGGTGCACACGCCAGCTTGTCGGTGGCACGTGGAAGCAGGTGCTCGCCCTTCACGTGCTGTGCGGTTGGAGGAGTGTGTGTGTGTGTGTGTGTGTGTGTGTGTGTGTGTTTGTGTGTGTGTGTGTCTCTATGCGTGTGTGTGTGTGTGAGCATTTTTCTTTTTTCTCTTCGGTATGTTTGTGGGTAGGAGATCAAGTGACGGGTTAGCGGAAAGCTTTGGAGGGCTGGGTGATTGGCAAAGGGAGAAAGACAACACTCCGATTAAGCCTTTTATTGTTCGGTGCCGGGTGATGAAGTCACGTCGCCGCTGATGCCGGGTGTGGATGGGGAACGTGCGGTGTATCTGGAAGGGTGGAATGAGCGATATTAGGATTTAGTTAGCCTCCCACCCTTCTCCCCGTCTCTCCCTCTCACCACGGGCGATTTCAATGTTCAAACCTTTATGACTTTAATAATCATGAAGAGATTGTGTTGCAAACTTTAGTAAAGTGTCGTCTGTTTTGAATAGGGAATAATCGTGGTAAGATCTATCTTCTTTTGCATTAGCTGGATGTGGGGAATTGAACTCTGTGTGAATGTGTGAAGAACAAGAACAAATTTTATTGTCACATGAAAACCACAGGTTTTGTGGGGCACAGATGATCAAGTTAAGACATTCAGTTAATTAAACTAATTCCAGCATCGTCACATCTTGCAAGATAACATTAGTAGCAGAAAGAAAAAGCATAGTGTGATTATCAGAGTCTGATTAAATTTTCTGTCTGCGAAGAGAAAAATACAACAGGATGTATTGGACAAGTACAGGTTGGAAGCAGTCCATTAACCTGAGCTCCGAGGGTTTTGTCATTTTAGTCTGTGGTGGAAAATCTGTTTTTGTGATCCATGTCATTAGGTCATAACGTTGTTGGTCAAATAATTTGCAGTCATCGAGAAAATGTAGTTCGTCCTCAACAACGTGGCACGTCGTGCATAATCTGTCTTCTCTGTCAGTGTTGGTATAACGGCCCTCTCAATTTGGAGTTCATGGGCGCTTATTCGTAATCTGGTTAGTGCTCGTCTGCAACCTGTGTCAATGCGTTGCTCCAAATAAGCCGCCTGTTTGTATTCGGTAACAACTGTGGCATAAAATTTGAGCTTGGGTGTGCTTTCGTTCTTTTGTTTCTTCCAGAAGTCAACATCAAATGTTTCCAGCTTCGCATTGATCAGAAACTTCAGGCGAGTCACACTAAATGTACCCTGATTTTCCCAGACATGCTGTAATCCTATCGTTGACAAGGTTTGTCGTATAAACTTCGTCCGTTTACTTTCTTCGGTATCCTGAGAGATCATTGACTGATAAATCTGTTGTTGATGAGAGTCTTGGTCTGACTCTAATGTGTGTATCCAGAATGCGATAATCTGGGTTATCACTTTAAAAGTAATCGGGAATCTGCCCAGTTCGCCCAAAACTGGTAGTGTCATAACTTTTCTATGGACTCTTTTACTTGCCTGCAGAATTTAATGTGTGCAATTTCATGTGGGAATTTGCAAGACAGGTTTTGAACAAATGCTGCATTTTCTTTTCTTGACATATTTCATCATTGTATTGGTAAGAGGATGGGAACCACACCTCCGAGCCATATGTGAAGATGGGAGAGACTAACGAGTAAAATAGGGTTGTAACTGTTCTCATATTTACATTTTGACCATAAAACGTTCCCTTAAGGTATGTGCAGCTTTATTCCCTTGTCTTGCTAAGTGTTCTTGGGCTTCTTTAAAATGTCCGTTTTTATGGAAAATGACATCCAAGATATTCATATTGATCTACTGTTTCAATGATGTTTTCACCGCAATTGAAGAATAGAGGTACCTTACGATCTGATTTGGTGAATACAACGACGTTTGTTTTCTCAGTGTTGATTTTCATTTCCCAGTCTTAACAGTAGTTGTGTGTGTGTGTGTGTGTGTGTGTGTGTGTGTGTGTGTGTGTGTGTGTGTGTGTGTGTGTGTGAGAGAGAGAGAGAGAGAGAGAGAGAGAGAGAGAGAGAGAGATGCAACTGAAAAATTGGAAACAGGCGGAATGAGATGGATAATGAGGGAAGGGGTGAAAGGAGGACTTACATTTAGATTGTATAAGATCTGGGAGCAGATGGGGAGGGGAGGAGGGGCTGGGGGATTGAACGGGGAGGAGGTAAAGGAGGGGGAGGTAAGTGTATGTTAGCAAAGATAGCCTGAGGACACAAAGAGATCTGACGACAGATATATTGTAATATTGGAGTATGATTGCCTTAATGGCGGGATAAAAAACGGTCGTACACACAAAACTCCACAGCCTGTCTATACAGGCAGTGTCCGCAGGAGTATCAGC
Source organism: Conus canariensis (assembly GCA_033310375.1). NCBI lineage: Eukaryota > Metazoa > Mollusca > Gastropoda > Neogastropoda > Conidae > Conus > Conus canariensis. The sequence goes on along the minus strand of CM065734.1, from coordinate 16,860,457 downwards.
TTGCGTACGCAGAAAGAAAGAATATGCTGTATAAGTTCTGGTTCTGCAAGTATGGGCAGACTGGCTATTTCTGTGTGTTAATGCAGAATGGATGTAGGGATGGGATTTCCATATTTTGTGTTCATTGATGTCGCTCTTTCATAGCCAAACGCCCGTGACTTGGACATGGCTGACACCGTTTTGGGGCAAACATGTGTTCCTTTTTTTCTTTTTTCCCCTTTTTCTTTTCGTTAGAAAATACTCATAAAGACTAGTCCGGAAAACAGGTTTGTGGTTTTGTACCATGCGCCTCTGCAAATGGTTTCCTTGCAGAGACCATCCGCTGATACCTACGCCTTGCCACATTTGCTGAGATTCTAGCCTTGGCACACAACAGACAGAACTGTGTGGTACGCCAGGGAGTGAAGGGACAATAATGATAATAACAACAACAATAATAATAACAATAGTAATAATTATAATAATTTGAAGAAGAAGAAGAAGGAGAAGAAGGAGAAGAAGAAGACGATGACGACGACGACGACGACAACGACAACGAAGAAGAAGAAGGAAAAAAAAGAAGAAGAAGAAGAAGAAGAGACGAAGAAGAAATTATGTGCCAGCTGGACCGTGGATCCTGCGGAAAGGGAGTGTGTGGGTGTGGACGAGGTGGCTGTCGGTGGCTGTTTGGCGGCCTACGCTTCCATGGCAGAGATCCAGGACACAGCTGTCGTGCGATGTTGTTTTCACCTATGACGGAATTGAGGTGTCCCTGGCTGGCGTTAGAGTCAGTCCACAAGCATACTTACTTGCTTGCTTACTAGGCCCATAGCTCAAGGGTGAGCATAGGCCATCGACAACACTCCGTCATCGCACTCGGTTCTGGGCTGCTCCAGTTGGTCCTCTGCCTCTTTATCTCTGCCTCAGTGTCTCGCATCCAGCTGCTGCGAGGTCGGCCTCTCTTCCTTTTCCCCTGCGGGTTCCATGTCAGGGGTTGGCGTGTGGTGCTGGATGCTGGCTTCCTGAGAGTGTGTCAAATCCAGCCCCGCTTCCTCCGCAGAATCTGCTTGGCCACTGGTTCCTGTCCTGCTTGCTTCCATAGATCTTCATTGTTGATTTTCTCTGGCCATCTGATTTTGAAGATGTGCCTCAGACAGGTGTTGATGAAGGTTTGAAGTTTTTGCTGTATTGCCTTGGTCGTTCTCCAAGTCTCGCAGCCGTAGAGCAGAACCGGCTTCACGCTTGAACTGAAGATACGCAATTTTGTTTTCTTTCTGATCTCTCCTGAGGCCCAGATGAGCTTTAGCGTGATGAATGCTGCTCGCGCCTTGCCTATCCTGGCTATGAGATGTCTCAGTCGGTGCCCCCCTGCTCCACAAGCATACATAGTGACACAATTCAAGCCAGCAAGCTACAAACAAGCCTTTGTATTCTTCTAACTGATGCGTGTTGTCGGAATATTACGACCCTTTGCAACTGAACTACCCACACCATGTAGAACAAGCTCCATTTTTTTTTAAAGGCTGATACTGCGGTGCATTCTGGGAGGAGACTTCCCAGTCGGTTCTGTGACGAAGCCTTGTCATACATTAACAATGACGGCCTGTGTCACAGCGACCCCCCAAACTGCGCAGTCTTGTGGAAGCGGGCAGGGAGGGACAAACGGAGTGATCTGTCAGTTCTCCGCCAACTTCAGAGCCAACACCTGCGCTTTTGCTTCGTGCTGTTCAGACCCTAGACGCAAGAAACGACCTGCCGTCCCACGCAGTGTTCACAACTGACTGTGCTCAGCCCTTCTCCAGAGTCTTCAGTCCATGCAGACAGACCAGACCATTCAGCACACCAGAAGGGAACTTCAAACACGGGGGGCTCCAAAACAAACTTGGTACTGCACTGCTTCGGCGCTATGGACAGCGAGGAAGCTGACAAATTCCAGCCTGGACGGCAAAACTATAGAGCAAACTGCCCACCACATGTCGCATGGAGAAGTCAAGACCCTCTTTAAACATAATGGAAACAGCGCCTGTAGATAGAACCTGAGGAGGAAGGCATCTACCAGCTGGAATGGACCCAGATGGTCCCCATCTTCTTTCTTTCCTTTCTTTCTGCGTACGCAGGCTGATACTCATGCGGACACTCCCTGTATAGACAGGCAAGTGGTGTTTTGTATGTATGACCGTTTTTTTTTTTATCCCACCATTAAGGCAGCCATACCCCATCTTCGGGGAAGGTCCCCATCTTCAAACTGAGAACCGGACACCCTCAGCTCCTCTCGCACCTCTTCAGGCTGACGGCGCACCTATGGATGAGTGTCCAGGCAGCACTAGCACACCTGTGGATGAGTGCCCAGGCAGCACTAGCACACCTGTGGATGAGTGCCCAGGCAGCACTAGCACACCTGTGGATGAGTGCCCAGGCAGCATTAGCACACCTGTGGATGAGTGCCCAGGCAGCACTAGCACACCTGTGGATGAGTGCCCAGGCGGCACTAGCACACCTGTGGATGAGTGCCCAGGCAGCATTAGCACACCTGTGGATGAGTGCCCAGGCAGCACTAGCACACCTGTGGATGAGTGCCCAGGCAGCATTAGCACACCTATGGATGAGTACCCAGGCAGCACTGGTCTACAGACAAGAGTCCACATTCTCCAGTCCTGTCCCACCTGTGACACCTTACAACAGCAAACGTGGCCCGGTGTGGCGGACCCGAGGGAGAAGCTGTGGGGAACAGGCGACAGTCGCTCAGGCAGATGTCAGACTCCGGCCACAACATAGGACTAATTTCGCACGACCGGGAAAGAAGAAGAAGAAGAAGAAGAGAGGAGGAGGAGGAGGAGGAGCAGAAGAAGAAGAAGGAGGAGGAGGAGGAGAAGGTGGGATTTGGTTTAGTCAAAATTAAAAACTGATCGTGAGAAAAGAAGTAATCATAACGTGATTAAAATCACGAAGTCTGAAAAGACAAAAGCATCACACACACACACACACACACACACACACACACACACACACACACGCACGCACGCACACACGCACGCACGCACGCACGCACGCACGCAATCACGCGCGCGCACACACACACACACACACACACACACACACACACACACAAGAAACCAAAAGCTAAACAAAAGAAAACGAAAGAAACAAACGAACAAACAAAAAATCGCAGTGACGCCTCCTCAGTAACACTGAAACAATTTGTTATCACCGAGTAAAATTATACAAAAACTACTGAAACAAATTTTAACGAAATATGGTGAAAAAATGGAACGCCCAACCATGAAGCCATGACATTTTGATGTGGATTCATAATGGGCAAAAGGTGGATGGATCCAAGATCCTGTCGGCCATGGTGGGAGTCTGCGATCTCCCTGGTGTTTTTTTTTTTTTTTTTTTTTTTTTGGGGGGGGGGGGGGGGGGGGGTCTGTGCCCCTTGACGCGCACTTTCTGGTTATCACATTGAGAACATTAACAAACAGACACTTTGTATCAAACGCCAAAACACTAAAATCAGCAAAAATATGTCCATTTATAAGAGAACATACAGACTATGCATAGTGTGTAAGAGACTGGTTGAAGGAAAGAAAAAAGAAAAAAAAAAAAAAAAAAAACCTAGTCTAGTAGCGGAAAAAAAATTTTTCTTCAGCTTTTTTTTTTTTTTTTTTTTGGCAGATGGAGAGGACAGTGTGAAGCACCAAAAAATGAAGAGGTGGATTTTGGCCTTAGGGGAAAAAAAAGAAGAAAAGGAAAAAAAAAAAAAAAAACCAAAACAAAACAAAAGAAAAAAAAAAGGAAAAAAAAAATCTCCGCCTTAGGTGCTCCATTGATCCGATAACTGATGCCACACACACACACAAAAAAAATCATTGATGAACATCAGTGGGTTTGGGGGTGGGGGGGGGGGGAGGGAGGTGACTTTTAACAGAGAAATAAACTGATTGTTGTGAGGCCCTGAACCAGAAGTTCTGTTCTGTTATGCACTGAGCCGCTGTTGCAAGGACAGAACGCGGTGTGAGAGGGACGAACAAGCATGCATGCTAGTATGTATTTCAGAAAAAGGAGGATGCGACTGTCGTCTGTCAAAGAGAGAGGCTTGTGACGGCTGATCCTACATTAAACAGGGACGTTTACCGAACTCAACTCGACCTGTTTTATCGATATTTATGAATAAAATAAGACGAGACGCAAATAAAATTATTAAGTGATTTTTTTTTCTTAAGTACAGAACTATAGTTTACCAGCACTGGTCACTTTTTTTTTACACCACACACACACACACACACACACACACACACACACGGTGATGAAAATGAACACACACGTGTGTGTGTGTGTGTGTGTGTGTGTGTGTGTGTGTGTGTGTGTGTGTGTCTTATGTGGCAAATAAGCAGCGGAGAACAACCCGGAAGTGGACCATTGCGGTCGTCTGGGCTATAAACTCGAACAGAACTGAAGCAGGAGGAAAATTTGATACATGTATGCCTTTTAAAACAACAAAAATCGAATGCATCATAGCCCGATTTATTATCATTAATATTTCATTAACTTTTACAAACATAACTTCTCCTACCCCTCACTCCCACCCTCACACCCCGCTGTTAAAAGAAGGTGGGGGTGGGGGGTGGGGAGGAAACTGACTTTTTTTTCTCCGGCATATACGATCATGAATACTAGTGGTGCCAGTTTTGTTCCCTGATAATATTCGGTCCATTTCATCCCACGTCAATTATACAAAAATGATTTAGAATGAAGGTATTGGCTTAATTTCATCTTTCCCGTCCCCCTTTGCGACTGCCATGTTTGTTTATTCTCTATTGAAGTCCACTGTTTAATTGCATTTGTGGCCCCATTCTCTTTACTCCATTCGAAAAAGTCAACAATTTTTTTTTGTTATAATGTTTAACATGCCAGCGGTTTTCTTCTTTTTGTACTCCCAGTCCTCATAGAACAGGGAGCACTTTACAATGGTGACGAAGAAATGCTGTGTGTGTGTGTGTGTGTATGTGTGTGTGTGTGTGTGTGTGTGTGTGTGTGTGTGTGTGTGTGTGTGTGTGTGTGTGTGTCCGTGATCAAAATGTGTTCCTCTCGCTCCAGACAAAACTTCTGGGCCGGACTTTCTGGAAATTTCTAGATATGTTCATTATGGGTCACGGATGATGCCCGATGTTTTGTTTCACCAGAACAGCCGTTACTAACGGCTATAACGGCCCAAAACGTTTTTTTTTTCTTTATGGAATATCTCAGAAAGTACTTGGCTGATTTCTTATCTCAGTGACGAAATACATTATGACGCATGTTTGATTGTGACGTTTTGTTTTTTTTAACACGCGTATTCAAGATAAACTGGGAGTACGTTTATATCCTTTGCATCTTGGTTTTTGTACTCCCAGTTCTTCTAGAACAGGGAGTACTTTAGAATGGGAACGAAGAAATGCTCTGTGTGTGTGTGTGTGTGTGTGTGTGTGTGTGTGTGTGTGTGTATGTGTGTTCTTCAATTTAATGTCTATACACATAAGTGATTTTAGACAACGAAAAATAAATAAATAAACAAGGTAGAAAAGGAGGAAGGGAGGGGAGAAGGGGTGGGTAGACAGGCAGCTGAAGGAGATAAAGAGATAGAGAAACAGGGAGATAGAAAAAGATGAAGAAGTATAAATGGAAAACGGAAAAAGAGAAAAAGGAGGATCAGAATGAGAATCGGAAGAAAAAAATGTTAACATGAATAAAAATTGCAACCTACAACATAACTAGAATAACATTTTTAAAAATCAAATGAACGCTAAAGGTAACAGGATAATAACATTTACACGTGAAGATAGAATTATTAAAGGAATCTAAAAATGGTACTCTGAACAAGTCCTAAAACAATGTCACAAATCAAAAGGGGTTTTATTAAAACCTCCTTCAGGGACTTTTCCGAAAAAGTAGGCAGATATGTTTTCATTTTTCTACAGTGGAAAAGTATATGTTCATTAGAAATTTTCCCACCACAAACACATGTGATGTTGGAAGTGAATTTCGTCTTAAAAGCATTAAGTTTGAATCTATAGGCAAGGGAAGTTAAAAGCCTTAAGTTAGACAATTGACCATACTTAGATATAAAAACATCTTCAAAACTCGTTTGGTGGTCAGCAGGTAATGAGTGGCCAACATCTTCTTGTTTCTTTCTAAAATGCTTCCAGCAAGCATTCTGCAGTAGGCTATACCCTTCTTTCAGAGATAAAGGGATTTTCAAATTATATGCTTCATTTGTATAATCTGCAGAGTTTTTAGCTAGTTTATCTACGGATTCATTGAAATGTATTCCACTGTGTGAAGGCACCCAAAGAAAGGTAAGATTACTACCTCTTAGAATAAGGAAATGCACCAAATGATTAATCTCAAAAATCAAATCTTGTCTCACACTAGAATTTGAATTGCTTAAGGCATACAACACTGATTTTGAATCGACACAAAAAAGAATCTGAGTCACAGTTTTCGGAAAATCAAGCAAATAACGCAAAGCCATAAGAATAGCAGTTAATTCAGCTGTAAATATAGATCTGTGCTTTCCAATATAAAAACCTCTTTTGACCTTTAAGTGGGGGATAGTGAAAGCAGCACCAGCTTCGTGATTTTCTAGAACTGAACCATCGGTATAAACTTTGAGATGATTTGGATAATTGAGAAATAAATGCTCATTCGCAACTGTGCCAATAAAATTTATATTCTCATTTTTCTTTGCATTGGTATAATTAATGTCAAAATGTCCTTTTTGTAATTCCCATGGAGGGATAACAGTACATGGATTACTACATTTTACCATATCTTCTAATTCTATTCCTGATTGTTGAAAAGTATCTAGAGTTTCAGTTTTTATTGTTTTAAGACATGATATGTTTTTGGCTCGTTTTGGGAAATCAACATCTGATCTTAAGCCAATTTCATTTTCGACATTGTTTTCACTTAAAGAGCCTTTTAACAAATATTTAGCGATGGCAAGCTGACGGCATTCATTTAAAGGAAGTACTCCTACCTCTCTATATGTTGCTATTGTTGATGTATGGAAAGGAACCCCAAGGCCAATCGAAAAGCTTTACAATCCACGCTTTGTAATTTGTTTAATAAATATTTTGGAGCGGTGAAAAAAACTTCTTGACCATACGTAAGCCTAGAGCGAACAAGACTTATCGCTAGATGTTTTAGTACTCTGACATCTTGGCTCCAGTATTGCTTATTGATAACTTTTAAAAAATTTAAAGTCTTTCTTGCTTTAGATAACAAGTATTCAATGTGATAATTCCAGTTTAACTTAGAAGTAATATGAACCCCCAAAAACTTTACCCTTTGTTTATATTCCAAAATATCAGACCCAATATGGAGGGATGGTAAATTGGGTGGATCAGCACCATTGTTGAATAAAACCAGATGAGTTTTCTCAGTTGATAGAGTTAGTCCATTTTCAAACAAGTAGTTATTTAATTTATCTAATTCCATTTGATAAGCTTTTCTATAGTAATTTATATCTCTTTTTGGTGACTTCTTTTTCATGGACACATTCATCCACATGCAAATATCATCTGCATATTGTACTAAGTTGACATTTTTTGACAAACATTGAGGTAGGTCATGAAGTAATATATTAAAAAGATGGGGCGCTATTACCGAGCCTTGTGGAATACCCATTGTAGGCATGCGTGTAGTCGAATAGGAATTTCCCACCTTTGTTTGCATGCTTCTTTTCATCAATAAGTCTTTTATGTAAAAGTAGATGTTCCCAGACAAACCAATTTGTTTCAATTTATATAGTAATTTATGATGCCAAACACGATCATATGCCTTTTTTATATCAAAAAAGGTTGCTAGAATATTCTTTCTGCGAGCAAATTGATGCTTTACCTGTGTAGTCAATTTGACAAGATGATCAATGGTTGACCTACCCTTTCGGAAACCAGCTTGGTTTTTTGGGATCACTTTATTTTTATTACAATAGAATATTAGTCTGTTTAAAACTATCTTTTCCATAAGTTTGCCTACATGCGAAGTTAATGATATAGGTCTGTAATTATTCTTATTACTTTTCGTTTTTCCTTCTTTAGGAATCGGTATTATGATAGAATGTTTCCATATTTTAGGGTTTTGTCCCTGTTCCCAACACTTTTGAAATAAGTCGTGTAGCAACAGTACCCAACTGTCTGGCAAATGTTTAAGTAAGATATTAGAAATAGCGTCCATGCCTACTGATGACTTTTTATTAGTCAGGGAAAGTATAGCTTCTCTCAACTCACGTATAGTAATTGGAGCATTGACATAAAGATCATCTTTCCGCTGTGGATCTTGATAGTCATCATTTCTTTCTTCATTTTCCCTGAAAATTTTATGATTTTTTGGTAGTTTGCTTGCATTCATTATATCAGCAAACATATCTACAAATGATTCTGCCTTTTCTGAATTGCTTGGTAATTCATTACCATCACGTTTGATTGGACAGTGTGGCAAATGAACACCATTTTTCATTTCATTAAACTTTTTCCACACCTCTGTAAGTCTTTATGGGTATGTGTTTCATTGGTGCAGAAATTAGACCAATATTCCCGCTTGACTTTTGCAATCGTTCTGTTACTCATGACATTTGCTTTCTTCATTGGAGCATGCGTTTTTGGTCCAGGATTTTGTAGGTATAATTTATATTCTTCTGTTTTCTTGTCAACCGCTTTCTGGCATTCATCATTCCACCATACATTCCCTGCATGTTTATCTGATTTGCGAGCTGCATATTTAGGAATGGCATAATCAGCAGCATTTAGTACTGTTTCCGTAAATTTTGAGTAATAAATGTCTATGTCATCATCTTTAATGCAATCTATGTTTTGTGCACATAAAAAAGCTCTAAATGTTTCCCAGTCAGCAAAGTTATAATTGTATTTAGGAATGACATCTTCATCTCTATCGCTAGATATTTGTTGATCATTGACAGTGGTAACAATGGGTATATGATCACTTCCAAGCGTGTCACAAAGTGGTTCCCATGTGCAATTATGGGCCAAAGCAGGGGATATTAAAGATAGATCAATGGAGGTGGCTCTATGATTTGCATTGTCTGGAATTCTAGTCACTCTTCCATCGTTTAAAAGGTAAAGATTTGAGTCTACTATGTTTTCTAAAAATCTGTGACTAGTGATAAAAGCGCAATTTTTCTCCCAAAAAGGGGAGTGTGCATTAAAGTCTCCACAAATTAGCCACTTTTTGTTTGGATTTTGTGTTGTACGAATCCATTCCGTGTTAATTTCTGTTGGGCCTTTTGGTAAGTAGACAGAAACAACATTTATTATAAGTTGATCATTGAACTTTAGACTTGCAGCACATGAAAGAATATTAGGATCATTCTTAGGGGCTGGGGAATCGCACACTGTATACTGTATATTTTCATTAATGTATATAGCTGTCTTAATATTTTCTGTTTTATTTACTATCTCATGCACTGGTGGATAATAATAATTTACCAGTTTAGGTAGGCTGTTTTGGTTTACATTCAAAGATTGTAAAATCAGAACCTGGTACTTTGAAGAAACAAGATGTTGAGTTAAATGTTGTGTGTCTGTGTGTGTGTGTGTGTGTGTGTGTGTGTGTGTGTGTGTGTGTATGTGTGTGTGTGTGTGTGTGTCTGTGTGTGTGTGTGTGTGTGTGTGTGTGTGTGTGTGTGTGTGTGTGTCTGTGTGTCCGTGGTCAAAATGTGTTCCACTCGCTCCAGACAAAACTACTGGGCCGATCTTTCTGAAAATTTGTAGGTATGTTCATTATGGGCCACGGATGATGCCCGATGTTTTAGTTTACCGCTATAGCCGTTACTAACGGCTGTAACGGCCTGTAACGGTTTTTCTTCTTTAAGGAATATCTCAGAAAGTACTTGGCCAATTTATAAACAGTTTGGATGATCTGGTGACAAATCGGAGCCTCTATGCTGAAAATGGATTAAACAATCGTTAAAAACCGTTATTCTGCCGTTATTTCTTATATATAGGTGGATTTTAATGAAATTTGGTATATAGAAATGTTATCACACACAAATGGCACATCTATATAGTGTTTCAAAATTTGACCGTTAAAACCTGTTATTCTTGACATATTGTCCGATTTGGATGAAATTTGATATGTGCACAGGCTTTAGCCCAGTGAGGACTAAAATACCGGTTTCAAAAGTGTATATCGGTTATATAACCGTTAAACCGTTATTTTGCCGTTATTTTTTATATATTGGTGGGTTTTAATGAAATTTTGTATATAGAAAGGTTATCACACACAAATGGCACTTCCATGTAGTGTTTCAAAATCTGACCGTTAAAAACCGTTATTCTTGACATATTGTCCGATTTGGATGAAATTTGGTATGTACACATGCTTTAGCCCAATGAGGACTAAAATACCAGTTTCAAAAGTGTACATCGGTTAAATAACCGTTAAAACCGTTATTTTGCCTTTATTTCTTATCTCACAAAGCACTTGGCCGATTTATAAGCGGTTTGGAAAACTGGGAGTACGTTTATATGCTTCGCATCTTGTTTCTTCTTCGTCTGCGACTAGGTGGTTTGCACATACTGTCCGGAGTGGACACCAGCAGTCTTTTCTGCAGTGTTTGCTCGCCGATATGGCCCATTTATTCATTTTTAATTCTCATTCACTTGTTTTCATTTGTTTCTATCATTTTGCTATTTAAACTGAAAATGAATATCTAAAGAGAATACCTTGCACTTCCAGCTTGGCTTATTCCTGTCTACCTGTATGTGGTCGATAGATTAGTTACCGTGTTTTTAAAGTATTTAATCTGTAATAATAGTTATACTGCACTCATTGGGTGTTTTTCAGGATATGGCTTTTTTAAATCTGTGGTAACAGGCTTGAAGTGGCCCCATGTGCTCGGCTGGACTATAAAACACACACACGCGCGCGCGCGCGCGCGCTTTCGCACCCCGCCCCCCTACACAATCGTCCCTCAGATTCCACAAATGGCATAAAAAAAAAAACCAGCAAGGTCGGGGCACTATTAAGGGGAAGAAACCCGAGCTAGAAAGGCTCAAATGAGCATTTATCTCCCATACATCCACAAAATGCGTGTGTGTAGGTGGTGCGTGCGTGCGTGCGTGTGTGTGTGGGGGTGCGCGCGCGCGCGCGCGTGTGTGTGTGTGTGTATGTGTGTGTGCGCGCGTGTGTATAAGTGTGGGAAGGAGAAGGCGAGGGAGGGGTGGGAAGGTGGGTGTGTTCGCGAGTATGCACGCGTGTAACAGAACATTTTGCAAGTGTCTGCTCGCACTCACTCATGTGCTGTGAATTATAATAGTAATAATGATGATGATGACAATGATAATAATAGTTATTATCATTAACGTTTTAATGATGATATCAATGATCAACTAGATGTATGGCGATTCAAAAGAAAAAACACACACATTTCAGTGTCACAAGGATACAAATCCGCCGGAATATATTGTCTTTAAATGATATACAACTTCCTCTTTTCTGGGATTTATTCAGAGGATTACGATAAAAGTCCATGCTCGGATATCTGCAAGTAAGGTAATCGGTGTTAGAGCTACCGTTCAGCGAGAGTGGCCACGCCGTTTTCATGAGACAAACTTGCCCTACACCAATTTTTATAGAATAAAAATCCCGCAGTGGCAGATCTCGATGATATCTTATCTTTACCAAATCACATACAAACCTCTGTAAATACCTCACTAGAATTCAAGAAAATTTTGAGAATATTCAACTGTTTCGTTTTTCACACATGAATGTACAAAAAAAAAAAATCACTAAATTTAAACGCAAACTGGGTTTAATTTTTTTTTTTTTTTTTTTAATAGATTATTTAATGCTTTCTGAATATCGCTGGCTGTTTTTGTGACAATGAATGTATCAGAATAAAAAGAAATTAAAAAAAAAAAAAAAACGGAGAACCAGAAAGGAACAACAAAAACCTCTGGTCAGAAACGGTAATAAATGTCACTACGATTTATCAAATATTCCTCACAACATCCTCTTATCAACTGTAACCATATATCAATACATTTATCCTCATGTCTTTGGCCCGGGAATTTGTCCTACAAAGGTCCGTATGGCCGGTTTTAGTATCTGGTCTTCTCATTTCCTGTTGTTGACTTATGGCGTCAAGCCAATTTCATTAAAACGAAAAGAACAACTGAAAACACTCTTGTCACCGACATCTTTTAGAGGGCAGATCTTGCATATTTTCCTGCTTCTCTCTAATGCGTCAATAAATCTTCCGCACCACACACGAACGACCGAAAACATACTTGCCACCGACATCTTTTTAGAAGGAAGAACTCGCACACTTTCCTGTTTCTCTCTTATATCCGTCAGTCAATCTTCAGCATCACACATGAACATACCATGGATTTATTTATCGGAGTCTAAAGGCTCACGTTTCCGATGTAAGATGCACACTTTTGTCCTCAGTCTGTTTTTCGTCTGGGTCCAGTTGTTCATTGGCAGTCAACACACACCCAGACGCCGTGTGGTCCTTGTAAAGGGAGGGGCTGGCTTCGGTCACAGGAGCAGCTTCCAGCGGGGAGGTCTGGACCTCGATCTGAAGCTCTTTGTCACGTGCCCACTCTTGCACGTGACCCCGCGCGCACATGAGGAAAACGAGGCCCCCTGTCGTGCTGACGGCGGCGACGATGTACAGCACTTTCTGCCAGTCCTCTCGCGACCTCTGTCAGCAGTCATGACAGGAGAAATCAACGTCATATTTCAACCACCACCACCACCACCACCACAACAACAACAACAATAACAAAAGGTATTAAACGAAGACGAAAATGGTTACAACAGTGTGTGGATGATGATATTGTCTTGGCCCATAATCTGTAAAATCTAAGCGGTTTATGTAGTTGTCTGCTCAGAATTCTGTGCACATGTAACTTTTACCTTTTCACCTCCCCCCCCCCCCCCACGCACACAGAGGAGAAAGAGAGAGAGAGAGAGGAGAGAGAGAGAGAGAGAGAGAGAAGACAGAGACAGACAGAGACAGACCAGACAACAGAGACAGCGAGCCAGACCCGCCCCCCTCCCACAGAGAGAGAGAGAGAGAAGAAGAAAAACACAGAAAAACACACACACACACACACACACACAGAGTTTCGTATGAATATGATACTGGATATGACGTACATTGACGAGCAAGGCAGACGTGACGTGAGGGGCTGTCAACGTCACTGCACAGGCCACAGTTGACGTCATACTCATCAGAAACCCAGCATATCTGAAAGGAAACTTCGGCATTTATCAGACTCTGTCGTTTTAAGTTCATGCAGGGAAATGCAAAGTTCCCAATGTAGAATGTTTCACATCAGAATTCAACAGCTGGTTGATCGATTCTTGTATTTTGTGGATAGGGATGGGGGAGGGGGTTGGAAGATCGAGGTGTGTGTGTGTGTGTGTGTGTGTGTGTGTGTGTGTGTGTGTGTGTGTGTGTGTGTTGTGGGGAAGGGTAGCAGGGGATGGAGAGGGCGGACAGGAAGGGGGTGGGGGTTGGAAGTCGGTGAAAATAGTTTCCCAGTTGCGTGTTTATTATGAACACTTCTCAAATTCAAAAATTTTTTTCTGATGGAATACACCATTTTTCAAAACAAGATTGACTTCATTAACTTTAATCCACGATTTAATTAAAAAAAAAAATTATTTTATCTTGCGCATTTGTGACTTAATTTCAAATAAACTTTATCAGCCTTTTAAGGTTTCTCCGAGACATTATACATGTTCGTTTTAGTTATCCTAACGTTTCTTTGTTGTCATTAAAGCTCAATTCTAATTTGATTATACCTTTTTTTTAAGACCTCAACATATCTTTTTTTTCATACCTCTTCTGAATTAGTTATTTCTTGTTTACCATCGTTACTGCTGATAAAAGAATAAGTAGTGCTGGATTTCAAGTGCTTGATTTCTTCTTCTTCTTTTTCTTTACTATGAAATAATTGAAAACGTCCGTTCAAAGGATTTTACGTTCATGACAATTCACGTGACGTACAAATTACAAGAGGAGAAAACAGGAGAGAGAGAGAGAGAGAGAGAGAGAGAGAGAGAGAGAGAGAGAGAGAGAGAGAGAGAGAGAGAGAGAGAGAGAGATTGTTCGAGTGCAAAAGTTGATGAATCAAACAAACATGAATCTTAACACAGCACTTCACTTATGCCCATCGCTCCCGGTGGAGCATAGGCCATCGACGACCCTTTGCCGTCGCACTCTGTTCTGGGCTGTTCTGGCCATTCCAGTCCAGTTGGTCCCTTGTTGCTTCAGCTCCGCCTCAGTGTCTCGCCTCCAGCTGTTGCGAGGCCGGCCTCTCTTCCTCTTTCCCTGCGGGTTCCAGGTCAGGGCTTGGCGTGTGGTGCTGGACGCTGGATTCCTGAGGGTGTGTCCGATCCAGCCCCAATTCCTTCCCAGTATCTGCTTGGCCACTGGTTCCTGTCCCGCACGCTCCCACAGATCTTCGTTTCGGATCTTCTCCTGCCATCGGATTTTGTAGATGCGCCTCAGACAGGTATTGAAGAATGTCTGAATCTTTTGTTGCATCGTCTGTGTTGTCCGACATATCTCGCATCCGTAGAGCAGAACTGACTTCACATTGGAGTTGAAGATGCGGAGTTTGGTTCTCATACTGATTCCTCCAGATGCCCAGATGTTCTTGAGCATGACGAAAGCTGCTCTTGCCTTGCCGATTCTGGCTGTGACGTCTCGGTCCGTACCTCCCTGTTGGTCAACCACGCTTCCCATGTAGACGAAAGACTCCACCTCCCTGATGGGTTCTCCACCGACTGTGACTGGTGTGTTGGCAGTGGTGTTGATTTTCATCAGCTCGGTCTTCTTCCTGTTGATCTTGAGCCATGTCCCGGCTGATGTGGTCTCCAGGCGAGTGATTTTGTCCTGCATCTGGCTGTGGCTGTGTGACAGGAGCGCCAGGTCGTCAGCGAAGTCGAGGTCGTTGTTCCTGCCTGTTGTAGTGGTCTTCATGATCCAGTCGATGACCAGGAGGAAGAGAAACGGCGACAGCAGGCACCCCTGCCGAACTCCGGTCTTCACCTCGAAACTTTCGGACGGCTGGCCGGCGTGGGCAATCCTGCAGTTCATGTCCTGGTAGGTGCACCGGATTAGGGAGATGATCTTCTCGGGGACTCCGTAGTGCCTCAGCAGCTTCCACAGCGTCTCTCTGTCCACACTGTCGAAGGCCTTCTCATAATCTATGAAGCTGATGTAGAGAGGGGAGTTCCACTCCAACGACTGCTCCACGATAATGCGCAGGCTGGCGATCTGGTCGGCACAGGATTTGTTCCGCCGGAAGCCTGCATGTTGCTCTCGGAGCTTGGGGTCGACAACCTCCTTCATCCTCTCCAGTAGAATCCTGTTGAGAACTTTGCCCGGCGTTGACAGGAGCATGATCCCTCGATAGTTGCTGCAGTCCCCGAGGTCTCCTTTCTTCGGCAGCTTGATGATGATTCCATTTTTCCACTGGGCCGGTACCTTCTCCTTCTCCCAGATCTTGCTGAAGAGGCTGTATAGCATGTTGACAGCTGTCTCTATGTCTGCTTTGATGGCTTCTGCTGGTATCTTGTCCGGCCCTGCAGCCTTCCCATTTTTCAGAGTCATGATGGCCTTCTTGATCTCTGCCTTTGAGGGTATGTCGCAGCTGATGGGCAGTTCTGTCTCTGCGGGTGGGATGTCTGGCGGTGCGTCAGGGCGGGGTGGTTCAGCAGCTCCCCGAAGTGTTCTGCCCATCGTTACAGCTGTTCCTCAGTTGTTGTCAGTGGGTTTCCGTTCTTGTCCTTCACTGGCTTGTCTGTCTGTTGAAACTTGCCTGTCAGCTTCTTGGTCACCAGGTACAGGTCCTTCAGGTTCCCCTGTCCGGCTGCTGCCTCTGCTTGACTGGCCAGGTCGTCAGTGTAGTCCGTCTTGTCCTTCTTGATGCTCCTCTTTACTTCTCTGTTCACTGCTGTGTGCTCTTCCTGTGCCTTTGCCTTAGCTGCTCTCGTTCGGCTCGTGTTTAGCGTAGTTTTTTTCTCTCTCCTAGTTTCCAGCTTGAGGATGGTGTCGGCAGAGATCCATTTCTTGTGCTGGGTCTTCTTCTTGCCAAGGATCTCTTCACATGTGTCGTGCCAGAGCTTCTTGCAGTGTTTCCACTTGTCTCGATGTCCATCTCATCGTCTTCTATCAGCTCTTGTAGCGGCTGGAACCTGTTGGAAAGGCTTATCTGGAATACTGCTTGTGTGTCCCTGTTTCTGAGCAGTCCGACATTGTACTTTGTCCGTGTGTTGTTAGCGTTGGTGAATCTCTTGGGGCGAAGTCTCACTGTTGTTATAAGAAGGTGGCGGTCTGATGACACGTCAGCACCTCTCATCACTCGTTCATCCCGCCATGATCTCCTGAACTTGCAGCTAATGCAGATGTGGTCTATCTGCTTCTCCGTGACGTGGTTCGGGGATCTCCATGTGGCCTTGTGGATGCGCTTGCGTGGGAAGATGCTTCCTCCTATCACCAGCTGGTTCAGGGCGCACAAGGTCTGCAAAGTGCTCACCGTTCTCGTTCATCTGTCCCAGTCCGTGTGTCCCCCATGATGTCCTCGCAGCCTCTGTTGTCCATTCCGATTCTGTCATTGAAATCTCCCATCAGTATGGTTATGTCCTTCGCTCCTCTTCTGTCTGTCACTGTCTGTAGTTGCTGGTAGAAGTCATCTTTCTTCTCTTCTTCCACATCATTGGTGGGAGCATACCACTGGATGATGTTCAGCCTGATGTCATTCTTCTTCGTGGTAAACTTGGCTGTGATGATGCGGGAGTTGACAGGTTCCCAGCCGATGAGTGCCCCCTGTGCCTCCGGTGCCATCATCAGGACCAAACCCTCAGTGTGGGGGGCTCCATCCTCTGTGTGTCCTGAGTACAGCAGCTGTTCTCCAGATGAAAGTCCCATCTGTCCTGACTGTAGCCACCTTGTCTCACTCAGTCCTAGCACTCCGATCTTGTAGTTTTTCATCTCTCTTGCAACTTGGATGGTTTTTCCTGTTTCGTACATCGTCCTGATGTTCCATGTGGCTACTCTCCTCGTTGTCCTGGGTGTTAGAAGGGGAGTCAGTCTTGCAGCTTCCTTTCGGCTTTCACTGCACCGCGTCATAAGTCTCCGGGATGGAGACCCTTCCTTGCCCAGGTGAATGTTTTGGTTCGTTGTCGTTGATGCTTCTGTAACTGGTCTTTTTTTTTTTTACTGGTAGGGTTGTTAGCCCTGCGCAGACCCCTTTATCCTCCGGGCGAGGTGGTCCTGCCTTAGTCGCCTCTTACGACATGCATGTCTGGGCAGTGGGTCTATTCCATGGCCAACCCACAGCGCGGTCTTAACACAGCATGTACACCATAATGTCGAAAACATCTAAGAAATATATTGCAAACAAAATCAAATTAAGCGAGGTTCTGGTGCAAAAACAAAAAAAAAACTTAGCACTTTGTGTCTGCCCGTTTGGCTCTGCTTGCTTACCTGGGAGCTATGTCAAGGGAGTTAATCCTGTAGGCCACGGAGGTAAGGTTCTGGAGAGACACGCTGAGCACGAGCAATACCACGGCCACCACGCGCTCCTCGTGAGACAGGAAGCTGATGATGAGGACAGGCACCGCACACCCCACCGACCCTGGTTACACACACACACACACACACCTCACACACACATACACACTTCCTCTCTCACACATACACACTCACATACTCACTCACACACACACACTCTCACCACACACACACACACACACACACACACACACACACACACACACACACACTATGAAACCTGCCTCTTGACAGTCTTTGACCTTTTATTCCCATCCCCGCCTTAGTCTTCTCTATCCGCTCTCACTCCTCCCGTTGTTTTCCTATCAATATGACGGTTAAAGAATTGCGCCGTATGTCGACTTAACATTCGACTGTGCAATATTTTAGGGTTCAGTAATCCGCATTTCCCCCCCCCCCCCCCCCTCTCCCATCGTCCCGACTCCCTTGCCCGATCTTCAGGACAACAAGCGCGCGCGCGTGCGCGTGTGCGTGCGTGCGTGCGTGCGTGCGTGCGTGCGTGCGTGTGTGTGTGTGTGTGTGTGTGTGTGTGTGTGTGTGTGTGTGTGTGAGTGAATGAGGTGTGTGTGTGTGTGTGTGTGTGTGTGTGTGTGTGTGCGTGAATGAGTGAGTGTGTACGTCTGTGCGTACGTGTGCGTGTGCGTGTGTGTGTGTGTGTGTGTGTGTCCTAAATCATGCCATTACATACAGATGGATACTTCAACAGTTCGTGGAGCGCAATATTTATCAGTGTCCTCGATTCTGCTTCTCGCATAAAGTCAGACATACAATAAACGTGTTTAGTTTGACATTTGTTTATGTCACTTTTTCATCTTTGTCATACGCACGCACGCACACACACGCACAGACACACACACACACACACATACACACACGCACGTACGCGCGCGCGCACATACACACACTCACACTGCAGCTGTGTCATCAGTTATACACAACAAAGTGTGCACACACACACACACGCACGCACACACACTCACACTGCAGCTGTGTCATCAGTTATACACAACAAAGTGTGCACCAAACACACACACACACACACACACACCACACACACCACACCACACACGCGCGCGCGCGCGCGCGCGTACACACACAACAACACACACACACACACACACACACACACACACACACACACGCACACATACACCGCAGCTGCTTCGTCAATTATACACATCAAAGAGACTGCCCTGCCTATAATGTCTTTGTTCTATAAAATGACAATCTGTTAGGTGTGATAATTAGCTGGGCCAACCTGTTACCCAGAGACAGAACACGATACTTGGTGATTGAAGAGTGAGTCAGCTGGGCCAGTCTGTTACCCAGAGACAGAACGGGATACTTGGTGATTACAAAGTGAGTCAACTGGGCCAGCCTGTTACTCAGAGACAGACCACGATACTTGGTGACTACAGAGTGAGTCAACTGGGCCAACCTGTTACCCAGAGATGGAACACGATACTTGGTGACTACAGAGTGAGTCAACTGGGCCAACCTGTTACCCAGAGATCGAACACGATACTTGGTGACAAGAGAGTGCGTCAACTGGGCCAACCTGTCACCCACAAACAGAACGCGATACTTGGTGATTACAGAGTGCGTCAGCTGGGCCAACCTGTCACGCACAAACAGAACGCGATACTTGGTGATTACAGAGTGCGTCAACTGGGCCAACCTGTCACCCACAAACAGAACGCGATACTTGGTGATTACAGAGTGCGTCAACTGGGCCAACCTGCCACCCACAAACAGAACGCGATACTTGGTGATTACAGAGTGAGTCAACTGGGCCAACCTGTCACGCACAAACAGAACGCGATACTTGGTGATTACAGAGTGAGTCAACTGGGCCAACCTGTCACCTACAAACAGAACGCGATACTTGGTGATTACGGAGTGCGTCAACTGGGCCAACCTGTCACCCACAAACAGAACGCGATACTTGGTGATTACAGAGTGCGTCAGCTGGGCCAACCTGTCACCCACAAACAGAACGCGATACTTGGTGACTGACGACTGAGTCAGCTGGGCCAAAATGTCACCCTGAGAGAGAACACGATACTTGGTGACAACAGAGTGAGTCAACTGGGCCAAAATGTCACCCAGAGAGATAACACGATACTTGGTGACAACAGAGTGAGTCAACTGGGCCAACCTGTCACCAAGAGAGAGAACATGATACTTGGTGACAACAGAGTGAGTCAACTGGGCTAACCTGTCACCCAGAGACAGAACGCGATACTTGGTGACTTCAGAGTGAGTCAATGGCTACAGAGTGAGTCAACTGGGCCAACCTGTCACCCAGAGACAGAACGCGATACTTTGTGACTACAGAGTGAGTCAATGACAACAGAGTGAGTCATCTGGGCCAACCTGTCACCCAGAGACAGAACGCGATACTTGGTGACTAAGGAGTGATCCCATCTCTGGCAAAGGTATTATCTGGAACTGCAGCCGTAGATAAAAAAAAGAAAAAAAAAGAGGAAGACTCCTTGATCGAGAAAAGTTTTTAGAAGGCAGCACAAACAACGCTATCCAAAACCTGACGCCATCATTTTCTGAGCCACGCCTCCGCCTGCATGCTGTGTGCCTGAAGACAACGAGGACGTCAGTTCTGCGCGAATCAGTGATAGGAATGTAGTGTTATGCACAAAGGCGCGCGTGCGTGCGCGCGCGCCTCTGTGTGTGGTGTGTGTGTGTGTGTGTGTGTGTGTGTGTGTGTGTGTGTGTGTGTGTGTGTGTGCATTTACCATACACAATTTCTCAGCAAGAAAAAAAAAAAACTTTCATTGTCTGTCTATATGTTCTTTTTTTTTATCTACGTCTGACACACACACACACACACACACACACACACACACACACACCACCTGTGTGTGTGTGTGTGTGTGTGTGTGTGTGTGTGTGTGTGTGTGTGTGTGTGGTGTGTGATTAATTCATTCTTTCATTTGTTCAATCTTTATCAATTTTTTTCTGTCCCCATTAACTCCTAAGCATGAAGTGCAACATATCTGAATATAACCTCAATTCAGTTTATGATGTTGTAATTTTTGTAGAGTGTGTGAGGCCGCATGTGTGTACACAATTACGCACAGTGATATTCACAGATAAGAGAAATATCGTTTTGACAAAGAACCAACTTTAATAATCCGTCAGAACAGAAGACAGGCAGCATAACCAGTGCCCCTCACGGAGGTGCTATTCCTCTGATAGTTTGTCTGTTACCATTGTTACGCAAAAATAACAGACCCGATTCGAGCAAACCTTGGTGGACCGATGAGATGTGGTCCAGGTGGATGTGTTCTATCGTTGAGGGAGACCAGTGAGTATTGTCGCCCCTCAAAGCTCTCCAAAGGATTCGCTTTCACTTCTGTACAAAGAAGAGGGGCCGGAATAGCTCAGTTGGTAGAGCGCCCGGTTAGTGATCTTGGGAGTTGTGGGTTCGAATCTCCGTCGGGCCGTTTCGGCACATGAGGGAAGGGGGATGAGGGAGGGAGGGTTCCTCGCAGTTCAGATCGGATCTGACTCCATTTCCCGAGATGTCCTTTGAATGAGATTTTATACTGAGGTTCAGTATGCGAACACATGATGATATCATGCACGCACGTAAAATCCCATGACCAATTTCCGAAAAAAGGTCTATTTGGCAATGAGTATGAATAGCACTTTTCACATAACATGTATATTCGATAAAAATCGAAGAAATGAGCTAAAGTCTGAGTGACTGATATTTGACTGAATGACACGGGAAACAAAAATTTTATTTAGCGCAAGCAGGCAGCTCTTCTGTCGGCTCTACCCAGACAGGCAGCCTAACGCGTAAAAGTGAGCGTTGATTGTTATAGGGCTTAGAGCGTGGTCTGTAATATATAGGATAGGCACTGTATAAGTATGATTAAAAACGGGACATAGAAAGCATTCAGTGTTCGCTCGCGCGCGCGCACATACACACACACACACATGCACACACAAACACACACACACACACACACACACACACACACACACGCACACACACATACACACGCATACATGCACGCACACGCACACGCACACACACACACACACACACACACTCAAGATTCAACAACAAAAAATGAAAGACTCATCACAAACCAACACCACTGGTCATGAGTGAGGATCGGCAATACTGACCGGCCATCTGGAAGGTTTTTCTGACGAAAGCGATAGAGAAACGCTTGTGGAGCAACATGTCCGCCAGGTAGCCACCCAGTATACCGGCCACCAGTTTACCAGCGAAAGGTAAAGATGACAGAACCCCATTCTGCAGAACAAAATGACAGGACACACCACTCTTATGAGGAAAGAAGACAGAACACATTCTAGCTCACGAGATAGAAAGACGAACGAATCATTTTTAAGGACAGCAAAAGGATTCAAATGTACCAGTTTGTGTTCATTCTGCCAGCAGTCAAGAAGAAAAAATACAAGCACAGCGTAAAGAGAGATGAAGGTATACAAGAAAAAAAAATCTATTTTATTTTCTGTGGGGTACCTTTCATTTGGTTAAGCACTCTTTATTAGGGATATAGAGATTACCCATATCTACAATGTTGTCGTCCGTCCACGCTTCACAAATTGCCTCAAGGAGTTAGTCAAAGGAAGCAGCCTTAGGAAACGTAATGACTGCCATGCTAAAGAGAAATTTTGCTCGGCTAGTTGACACTTGTTTCTTTTATATCGGTTAGCACTGTTGTCAGTTCTGTTTTTCTTTATTAAAATCCACCGATCTTGTTTTTTTTTAAAGAGAAATACATGATGAAATCAATAGCATCAAAGGATTTTGCAAAGCCGACCAAAATAATTACAATAAACGATTTGATGTTGATATCTGACAATCTTTCACGTATTCAGGATATCACTACAACGCAGTGTGAACGGGCTAAGGCAAAGTAACACTGATTCTGATGAAAAATATTGAAGGAGCTCAAGTGCTTAAGAATCTGTTTTACTGGTATTCTCTAAAAGTGTCGATAAACACAAAAAGATGGAAACTGACTTGTCGTTCGCAGGAACAGTCCGTTTAGAGAGCACCACTTTGTGTGACCCAGCACCTTATTTCTTTGCAGGGATAATTTTAACTGCTTTAAAGCCGTGAGGAACAGCATTTCATATGTAAGTCAAAATGTATATAAGATAAGATAAGATAATGTTGCTTATAGCCCAGCCGACCGCAATAGGCCATATCAGGGCTGTCACCACGTTAAAATCAACTCACAAGTCATTAATTCACACAATTCTCTACAATACATCTTCTAAAAAACCCATCCAAAAGTTTGTTTAAAAAAACACAACTTTTCCACTGTAAAATCTCAGATCCGATGAAAAATGTTAATCTCTTTCAAAATGTATATGCGAGATTCAGAAATAACAAAAGAGAATCTGCAATATCTTTCTACGTATTCCAAACAAGTCACTTGTGCCAGAACATTTCAAATGCAATAATACTTTGTAAAGTTTACGCAAAACTACTGCATAGGATATTCAAATCGGACGCAATACTCTTTGATCTGCAGATTTTTTTTTCTTACCAAACTTAAAGTGTAATATGAATCGATCTGTGACCTGGCGTTTAAAAGACAGCTGACAACGGGGGTGCAAAGGGGTATATTGTACCACTACCTGCTCTACAGAAACAAGCACCAAGAATGTCTGGAGACATTCAACTGAACAATGTAGTTTAACTCCCAGCAGTATTGTTCGTCATTGGGTTGTTGGATTTCTATTTAGGTTTGCAATTTGCTCTCCGCTTTTGATTCCACTACATCTTTTTCTTTTTTTTCTGCTGCAGGTTCTCAATAAGAATACATGTTTTTTTTTGTTTTTTTTTTAGCGAACTTTCTGTTAGTTCCTGTTTCTTAATGAAGAATGCTTAAATCCATGGCGTATATGCTCAAATTGTCAAAAAACAATGGCACCAGACTTCAAAAGCATTGTTCCAGTTTGCAACATGGGCCTCAAGATAAACATACAAATTATTACGTCAGCGAAAAAAATGGTTCTTCTTCCAAGACAACGGATGTAATTAAAAAAAAAGAGTAAACAAAAATGAAATAAAATATTCACAGGGTTTATCGTTCTGGCAGAAAAGAGTATGATGGTGAGATTATATCACACAATGCAGTATTGTGTTTGATAAAAGTGATAAATATTTTGTTACGCTCATAACAGAGCTGATAGCTGGGATTCAAGTCGATACAAACGGCCCTGCTGGGAACGAAAGTGCAATGTTGATATTACCAAACTAACAGCTCGTCGTCAGTCTTCTCCACACCAGCTGGCGACCTAAGCCTGAGCCAACGAACAGAGGTCAGTAGTCATCGAAACCTTGTACGCCTCGTCCATCCTTCGTCCGCTTCACAAGCCACCCACTCTGGTCTCAATGACCAGTCCACCAGGCAATTCCTTAACTGCGTTAATACCCTACCACAAAACAAAGTTGTGCTTCAGTCGATTCCTGCGAGTACTGACATTCCTGGACAGAAGGCAGTGGACAAATTAGCCAAACAATGACTAGGCATTTTTCCACCTCCGCAAGGAAGTGAAGATGCTTTCCAAAGAGGAGCACAAAACTGGGCAAAAAAGAAAAAAAAACCAGACCAGAAACGATAGATATTATCTCAATGAAAATCTAAATCTACCGAACACGAGGAAGCAATCCACTGTCTTCTGTCTAAAGTCCTCGATCCTGTGGAATCAACAAGCACCTCAAGAGACTGGGTCCCACTGGTTCAGCTCACGGCGGTTGAGGATCAGAGAAGCAAGTCAAGTCAAGTGAAGAACACTTTATCATCTCCAAAGAGAAATTAAGAGTGGCCATACAAACATGACCATAGATCTATGTTTAACAAATCACAATGCAGATCCTTGACGATGTATCGCACAACCACCTGATCACACCTGAAAGCAGCACGCCAGTTCTTTTGACCCGAGAGAAGCCGACTTTGGTGGCGTTGGTCAGCAAACTGCCGAATGAGTCAGACCACAGGAGACAGAGAGACAGGTGTGGGGCGTACCTGGGCGATGTCGTAGTGTAGCACGTCCTCCATGTACATGGGCAGAAAGACAAACAGGTGTGGCGTGTACCTGGGCAATGTCGTAGTGTAGCACGTCCTCCATGTACATGGGCAGACAGACAGACAGGTGTGGGGTGTACCTGGGCGATGTCGTAGTGTAGCACGTCCTCCATGTACATGGGCAGACAGACAGACAGGTGTGGCGTGTACCTGGGCAATGTCGTAGTGTAGCACGTCCTCCATGTACATGGGCAGACAGAAAGACAGGTGTGGGGTGTACCTGGGCAATGTCGTAGTGTAGCACGTCCTCCATGTACATGGGCAGACAGAAAGACAGGTGTGGGGTGTACCTGGGCGATGTCGTAGTGTAGCACGTCCTCCATGTACATGGGCAGGTAGGCCAGGATCCAGGAGAAGACCCAGGAGAAGGACACGTGAGCCACCATGATGGCCCACACTGCTGCTGACGTCAGGATTCTCAGCCACGGGGGGTTGCCCTGTGTCAGCACGTACACAAGTGTCTACAGACATTCAAATTGTAAATCCCCCCCCCCCCCTTCTTTCTCTCCCCCTACATGACATGCAGATTTTCTTCCTCTGATTGGCCAAACTACAGTATTGCAAAGAAATCTTTTTCAGTTGTCCTTCTCAAGCTTCTGGTACCATCATCATCATCATCATCATCATCATTGTGTAAACGAGTGTTGATGAATAAGTGCAAATGGTGGATGTAAGCGCATTGAGTTGTGTAACAAGAAATGCGCTATATAAGTATTATACATTATTATTATTATTATTATCGTCATCATCATCGTCATCATCATCATCATCATCATCATCATCACCATCATTACCATCATCATCATTACCATCATCATTACTATCAATCATCATTACCATCATCACAGTCATCATCATCATTATCATTATCATTACCATTACCATCATCATTATCATCGTCACCATCATCATCATCATTACCACCACCATCATCACCATTATCATCATTACCACCACCATCATATCATCAGCAGCAGCAGCAGCAGTATCATCATCATCATCATTATCATCATCATCATCATCATCATCATCATCATCAGCATCATCACCATCATGTCACTTAACCATAGGATTGTGGCACCACTTGAACTGACAACACCCTTCCACTTTCATCTGTCATTGCCGTTCTTTATGAATTGCCAAAGTGTAACTGTGCTAAGTACAGTGAACAACATCACTACGTTATTATCATTCTACTTTCTTGTAAATACACTTTTCGTTCTCTCTCTCTCTCTCTCTCTCTCTCTCTCTCTCTCTCTCTCTCTCTCTCCCTCTGTGTGTGTGTGTGTGTGTGTGTGTGTGTGTGTGTGTGTGTGTGTGTGTGTGTGTGTGTGTGTGTGTGTGTGACAGATAGCTTTTGGAGTACATTAAATGTAAACGACGTTGTTTGACTCCCTATCACCTCTCTTCTTTTCATTAAATGATAAACTTTCTACAAATTCCCTTGTCTCGATAAATGAATGCCAAAATATGCTCACACAAGGTACAACAAGGCACAAGGCTTGCACTTCATAAAATGCAAAAGTTCACTAACGAAAACGAAAATTGTGAAGATGAAAATTGTAATTTTGTGGAAAAGAAAAAGAGTCGAACCCAATGCAAAAAAAAAAAAAGGACATTTTTGGACAAATTTAGAGCACAACATATGTCAATGCGCAAAAAATATATGTGGAATCTGTACTATTTGGACACACCCAATACTGTGTTTCAGGTAAGGCAATAGACCAGTGTAACACTACAAATTCTGTACACACAGATGCAGAATGAACAAATCAAACCACACTTTATAGCATTTCTGAATCAATTACCTTTGAAGCATAAGAAAAATTTACATGACTTTTGAATATGGAACAACATTGTTTTTTTTTAATCTAAAAAGGAAAGATTTCATTTCAGCAGACAAACAGATTACAGGACAAAACACAATGCATTTCGGCCTCTTGGGTCTTCTTCAGGCAAACACACACAACATTTAAGACGATGAAAACGAAGAACGAGCGGCCCCTTATCTTCTCATTTTGCGCCGAATATGAGAAGATGTGGAATCACACGCATTACTGTTTCAGGTAAGACACTACTTCAGTGTACTGGTTGCTCGTTCTTCGTTTTCATTGTCCTAAATGTTGTGTGTTTTCGCCTGAAAAAGACCTAAGAGGTCGAAATGCAACGTGTTTTGTCCCGTAATCTGTTTGTCTGGATTGTCTGCGGAAATAATATCTTTCCTTTTTCAAAAATTTGCTTCAATTTCCGCTCTCAGTCGCCTCGCTTTGAAACTAACATTTTACAAAAATATTTCAAATGGTTATACCACGAGCCACGTATATAACAAGAAAAGAAAATTTCTTTTATACAATGGCATTTGTACGAGTTTCACAACTGCACGTGAACTGGCAGGATGTACAATTATTGTTGTGGACTGAAATTTAAAATGTGCATGAGCGGTGTCAGTAATATTTCACGCATCTAACTCCTTTTTTCCTTTTCTCGTAATCTGACAGCTGTTTTATTGAACAAAATATGCACAAGTGTTGTACACGTATATGACGGTACATGTATGCATTCATGCATACGTTTATGAATGTATGTATGCATGTGAGTATGTGTGTTTAAATGTATGTGTGTGTATGAATGTGTGTATATATATATATATATATATATATATTTAGTGTGTGTGTGTGTGTGTGTGTGTGTGTGTGTGTGTGTGTGTGTGTACATTTGCACGTATTTATGCATAGACATGTTCAAGATTTGTTGTTCAATAAGCCATTGCCATCTTTGCAGGTCTGTTGAAGAGGCAGTGAAAACTGCCGGGTTTATCTTAGTGTGCATGCGTGTGTGTGCGAGCGAGCGCGCGCGTGCGCGTGCGCGCGTGTGTATGTGCGTGCTTTGGTGTGTGTGTGTGTGTGTGTGTGTGTGTGTGTGTGTGTGTGTGTGTGTGTGTGTGTGTAAGAGAGACAGCGAGATAGAGAGAGTGAGTGAGTGTGTGTGTGTGTGTGTGTGTGTGTGTGTGTGTGTGTGTGTGTGTGTGTGTGTGTGTGTGTGTGTGTGTTGGTGTGTGCGCGTGCGTGTGCGTGCGTGTGCGGTGCGTGCATACATGCGTGTGTTCTTTTAGTTTGTTAATGTTACCAGTATGCGCTGTAATGTGGTATTGTGCCTGTATGTTACGCGTAAAAAGGAACCAAAATACAAAGCAATCAAGAAATGTCTGCCTCTTGTCTCTCCTCCTTATTACTCCCCCCCCCCCCCCCCCACACCTTTACTTTCCACCCTTTGCCTCCCCCACCCCCATCCCATCCCCTCCTCCCATTCTCCTTTGTTTTTTTTTGTTGTTGTTGTTTTTTTCTCGAAGCTGCTTTCCCTCGATGTCCAATCCCTTGTACCCCAATCGTCTCCCTCCTACTCCCTCCCCCACTTTCCTACAAGCCCCCCTCCCTCCCCCACCACCCCCAGGTCCTAACGCACCTTGTCCCAGAGCTGCAGCTCGGGGCGGTGAGCGAGGATGTAGCGCCGCTCCCTCTCACTGATGGACCCGTGAGTCTCGGGTCGGTCCCTGGCCAGACAGCACCACAGCGAGGTGAAGGTCACGCTGACGGTGCCGTAGAAGTAGAAGACGAAGGGCCAGCCGTTGTCCGCGGGGATCTTGCACAGGAAGGCCGAGATCAGGAAGGTCAGGATCCCCCCCATTCCGTTCCCTGGGGAAATAAGACGTTGCCTTTTTTTTTTTTTAAGAAGAAAAATCAGGTACGACTGAGTTTATTGTTTTCCCCCTTTTCAACTGGGTTTCTGCCTTGTTCCCCCTAATGTCCTCGTTTGACCAAGTGTCCAAATGAAGTCCTTTGACCAAAAAACCATTGACGATATGACCTGACTTCATGACTTCCTGCTTTTTCTTTTATTCTGCCTCATTTTCCAAGAACCCATCCGACCGCACCCCCACCCATCCCCTCCTCTCCCCAAAACGGCATCGGCCCACGCCGCTCATATTGGCTCCCCCAAAACACAGCCACACCCCAGAATTGCCCTGTTGCTTGGCCCTGCATAGCATTCCACAGGGAACAGTCAATATCAAACAGAGGAGACGGTGCATCACGTCTGGATCTTACAACCCTGCCTACGGGGAACAATTAATCCGCTTTTCTTGCTAGTTTATGCGTTTGCTTGTCTGTTCAATTTTCATTCTGGGTGTGAAGACTAGCAGTCGACAGTCCTTGTTGTGTCTTTTCGTAGAGACAAAACGACTCACTGGCTCAATGACTGATCGGATGACTGACGTCTTGAATATCTTTTTGTTGTTGTTGTTGTTGTCGGGGGAAGGTGGAGGCAGTTTGGGGTGAGGAGTGTTGTTTAAAAAGGGCGTTTTGTATTAAGTTAACTAAACTCCTAGGACTACTCAAACGATGGTTAGACACCGAGAAACGAGTTCCATCCATCATTCTGTTCACTAATCTTATCCGCTGCGACATGAAAGGCAGCACGACATTCATTTGACAGGGTACGGCTGATGGCCATGATTTCAGTGCCGCTCCACCGCTCTGGTCCGCGGTGCCAGATGGGCATAGAATTAAGGCTGACCTTTCTTTCTTCCCATCCGATCTTCCGAGGTCTCTCACCGACATCATCACCTCCACCCCCACCCCTATCTCCCGCACTCTCCACCACTTATTCCAGGTCTCCGTTTCGTCACTCCCCGTTTTGTCACTAACTCAGGTTTCTATTTATACCGCCACATCTGTCGCAGCCTAGTCAACAGCGGTTCAAACTGAGCTATTAATGTCAGGTCGTTACATGCAATGCACCAGAGGATTACTGCACTGTTGCCGAGTCATTCACAGGTGTTCAACGGATGTGAGCTGATATTGTTCTTTATCATTTTTCAGAAAAAAAACACACCTCCCCTTCGTGACAATTTAAATGGTTAGATAATATTTTCGCAGTTCATCATGTCAAATGCAAGAGAGCTAATGAAACCAATGACAAAGAAAAAATGCCCAAAGAACCACAAAACAGTGACTTTGCAGGAGAAATCTTGTGTTTTTGAATTCCATGCAGAGAACGACAAAAAGACAGGCCCCAAGACGACATCAATGGGACGAATTTTCGGCAGAAATCGTGTGCAGCCGAATTCTAGACACAGAACCACAGCATCATCAGTTTGATTCTAACGAGACACCCGGTGCTCTGTTCCTGCTTTTGAAACACCCCGAAAAACCATCAGTCATTTGACTTCACAAGGTCTCTGAACTGAAGACTCCAGGTTGACAGGGTGAGCAGAGAGGCATGGCTGTGCCAGGTAATATCAAGACAGTGCATCCTAACCTGAAGACGTAGGTCAGCTGCTGTGCCGAATTGTGTGCACGTGCAGCATTTCAGACCCAGACAAAACCAAACTGTTCGAGGACCGTTGAAACAAACTTCAGAACTGAAGAAGTCCTTGCATGCAACTTTTAAGATCAGTTTCCAAACAACACCGAATCCTATAAACTGTTAAAAAAAAGTTCAAAGCTGGCGTTCAGTTGTTCAGATTCTAAAGAATACTGAATCTCTGAGCAGGATTAAAACAAAAAACACACCAAAACAGAAAGAGAGAGAGAGAGAGAGAGAGAGAGAGAGAGAGAGAGAGAGAGAGAGACAGAGACAGAGACAGAGAGAGAGAAAGAGAGAGAGCATTTCCTGATCAACACGTGACTCACCAGCATACTCCACAGCAGTGAGTTGACCTCTTTCGGACACGGGGGCCCACTTTGACCACAGACTCTGCATGGCAGGGTCTATCAAGCCCTGAAACATCCGCCATCACCCAGGTGGTCAACATGTACCAGCACAGTCTTATTTCTATTACGTATGCTGTTACTGCAGAGTGCTGCGGCTCAAGGCAGCCCGGCCTGCGAGGCAGTACAAGGCCAGTCCGCGCACTTACTTGAAAGCGGATCCCACAGATTTTGTCAGGTTCGATTACAAGATGAGTCTCTGGAAGCGATCAGGTCTCTCTCTATGTCTGGCTCACGAAGAACGGACATTGCTATGGACAATGAAAAGTGACGCATGCTGCCGGATCAATGACAGACAGTGGACTCGATGCCCATTACAGGTGCATACTTGTGGGATTCTGACACCTCTGTCGGCTCCTTTCCAGAATTATTCAACGGGGTGTGGGTTCAGATAGGAAGACTGGAACTAACCAGTCAATATTCATAAACTTGGTGGCTGTGCCTTGGGATGTGGTGCTCAAATTTCATGCCCAGGACTGCAGATGTCTGTATTTTTACGGGCCTGATAGACACTGCGCTGGGATATGTTATGAAAGAAAGCGTAGAATACAACTCTGTCATGTCTCATGCAAAGGGCATGTCACAGAGACAGATGTTTTCACGGGGGAAAAAACTAACGGCCTGGAATGACAATACCTATACTAGCAATAATGTCAGCAAAATGGGAAATGGGTAACGAGGATTCTCATCCGTCAAACATTCAGATCCTTCTGGGCAGCAGACCTACGTTTATAACGGTCGAATCTGACCCGCAAGAAGTTCGGTTTCCTCTTGTCTACTCTTCGAACGAACGGCATTTTAAGTCAATGCCTTCACGTACAGATTCGTATTACGCAAAAGCATCTGAACTGTCTGCTGACAGATCAGTGCAAATGTACGGTATGGATGCCTTCACATACAGAATTTCGTATTACGCAATAGCGTCTGAACTGTCTGCTGACAGATTAGTGCAAATGTACGGTATGGATGCCTTCACATACAGATTCGTATTACGCAATAGCGTCTGAACTGTCTGCTGACAGATCAGTGCAAATGTACGGTATGGATGCCTTCACATACAGATTCGTATTACGCAAAAGCGTCTGATCTTTCTACTGATCTGACAGATCAGTGCCAATGTATGGTGTGGACGACTGAGGCCAGAACTCACGCTAAGGACACGGAGATCCTGGGGTCCGTTCCAGCTAAGAACTGGGTTTTCACCCTCCCTTCCAGCACCCCTCCCACCCCTACCCCCTGTCTCTTTCTACCACACCTGCTCCTTATCCATTCTATTCAAATTTCCGATGAAAGGGGAGCGAATGTCTGAACGAGATAATATTTTTTTAGCCTCGTTCGAAGAGGTTACATAACAAAAACAAAAAACGAATTCGCATCTGATATCAACAACAACATCAAAAAGACTAGCATGACAATTTGACATGGAGGAGAACAGGAACGGAGTATTAATATTACTGGTAAAGGGCAACAGGAATCTGATATTAGGTGTTTGATCTTTAGTGGCAAAAGTCTGACACATTTGACAGTCAGTCACCGTGCGAAGCACGAGCGTGACACCGGAAATCTCATCACTAGACTTTCTCAATGGTGAGCAAAAACGCTTTCTACCCACGCCAGCAGTTCGTGAGGGAACAGCACTGGGTGAGACATCACCGGGAAAATCATCTGGGTTCCTCATGGCACGGCTTGTCTCCTCCGTCACTTTCCTCATTAGGCACACGCCTTCTTTGAGGAATAATGCTTAACTCAAGGCAATCAGATCGTCTGTCTCGTTTCCGACAAACACAGAACAGTTCGTTTCAAAGTGAGGTGACTGTAGGCGGAAACTGAAACAAACTGTTAAGAATAATTCTAAGTGAGTCCACCAAAATCAAGGGCAAACAAGTTACATGACAACTTGTAGCTTGTTTGTCCTTGTTTCTGGCGGACTCACAAAGAACTGTTCTAAAGAGAAACACAGAACAGACCAACACTTCTATGTTAGCCCACTGATAACTGCAGTGACGTTACATATATCGAAACAACACTTTACCATATATATTAGACGAAAGTTTGGTCTGTGGCAGGAGGATTAGAATACACAGACGGATAACATACTCTTTCAGATCCGTCCACACCTAAAAAAATTCCTCTCATCCACGTCTGGTGGTCGCAAAGAAGAAACGGTTCTATGCTGGCTGCACACCGGCCATTCGTATTTTACTCATTCATACCTTTTAAAGAGTGAAGAAGCTCCGTGGTGCATTCCATGTCGTGCGCCACTCACAATGAAACATATTCTTTTAGAGTGTTGGGACTTGCATGATGTGAGACACAAACATTTTACAGCAGATTCCATGAAAATCTTGTTCAGAGATGTTCCGCCTGATGCGATCTTTGAATTCTTGAAAGAGATTATCATTTTTCATCGGATCTGAGATTTTACAGTGGAAAGATTTTTAACAAAATTTCGGGTGGGTTTTTAGATGTATTTTAAAGAGTTGTGTGAATGAATGACTTGAGTTGATTTTAACGTGGTGACCGCCCTGACATGGCCCTTTGCGGTCGGCTGGGCTATAAGCAACATTACCTTACCTTACCTTAACCTCAATGAATCATGAACAACAACAACCGAAAACCAACCAAACACTGCCTGACAAGTAGCTTTAAATGTCTCTCAGCATTAAGATCGATCACCGCGTTGCGCTCCCGGAATATGCGCAGCCGACAATTTTTGCAACCGAGCGGAAGAGTATGAAACCACCTTCGTTTGCTCAGTCTGTAAAGCCTCGACAGCACTGCCGCCGTAATGTTGTTGGACAGTTGCACGCGAGCGCAGACAGTGGACGTGGCATTAATAGCTTTCGGTGAAGTGCAAGAGCATTGTATGGGTATCGCCAAGACATTTGCTTTCTTTCTGGTTTTCCACTCGGCATGTTTGCAAGGCGGGGCCAACACTGGATGGGGACGACAGGCGTGTATATCGTTTGTCCGCCTGTTGAACTGACTGCCGCCTGGCTGTCTCTGTCAGTCGACGGTAATTTCTCCGCCCATCCATCCGCCCTCCCTCCCGTTCCCTGCCGTCTGTCATCATGAGCACGGACACGCTTGCAGTTTGATACTCGTACACACAAACCTGTGGCATTGCAACACACACACACACATACACACGCGCGCGCGCGCGCGCGCACACACACACACACACACATACATAATATAATATATATATATATATATATATGGATTGATAAACAGATAGACATAGATATCTCTCTCCTGGAACTACTATAAGGCCTTTTGCAGGTGACAGCTTAGTATACAGAACAATCAGAAGCAAGAATGATACACGCATTCTACAAGAAGATCTAAACGCTTTACAAGAGTGGGAAAGAACTTGGAAGATGGAATTTCATCCCCAGAAGTGCCAAGTGTTGCGTATATGTAATAAACGCTCACCAACTAGATCAGAATACTCTATTCACAATACTACTCTTAAAGAAACCAATGCTGCAAAATATTTAGGCGTGATTGTAGATAGTCGTCTCAAATGGAAAGAACATTACAATTTAGTATGTAAGAAAGCAAACAACATCTTAGCTTTCTTATACAGGAACATCAACGACTGCCCCCAAAAGGTTAAGGACGACTGCTATAAAACACTGGTTAGACCAGTACTGGAATATGGTTGCTCATTCTGGGATCCTTACAATCTAAAGGACATTGATAACCTCGAAAAGATTCAGAAGAGAGCAGCACGGTTCGTAACAGGGAACCATATCAGAGAGAAAGGGAATACTAGGAAGAACATGAGGAAATTAGAATGGAAACCCTTAGAAGTGAGAAGAGCCTTTATTAAACTTAATACCTTCTTCAAAGGCAGAGCTAAACTAATTGATATCCCAATGGAACAACTAGTATTTAATAACAGTAGCACCAGGAGTGGCGGTCAATCTTATACCATACCTGCATCAAATATTGACAGCCATTTATATTCATTTTATCCCAGTTCTGTAAGGCTGTGGAACTCACTGCCAGGTGTCATCAAGATTGCCACAAATGCAGTCTCTTTTAAAAATCAAATTGATAAGACAATCCTGAGATCTGCATATTGATTGACTTTTCTATTTTAACTTCCCCAGATATTTTATGGTCACCTAGGCCTTAACCTGGCCATTGCTTTTAACCTTTTAAATTTCATGTGCGACCCCTTGTTGCCAAATTTTGCTCCAGGGGCCAACAGGCTGAGTCGCATTTTCTTTTCTTTTTTTAACATGCGCGCTGGTGATCTACTCAATTTTGAGTGAACCAGTATTTTTGGAAGAAGAAGAGGCAGACATACAGATAATAGACGGACAGACAGACAGAGAGATAGATAGATAAACAAAATGATAAATAGATAGATGGATAGATAGATAGACAGATATTGCACACACATGTTGTCACAGGCCCTGTCTCCAGCGGTCGGCACTGATAAAATTCTTCGTTCATGGTCATCTCGTTTATCAGCAGTTTCCAATTGCTGGCTGGTGATTCTCTCTCTCTTGTATGTATGTGTGTGTATGTGTACGTGTGCGTGCATGCGTGTGTGTGTGTGTGTGTGTGTGTGTGTGTGTGTGTGTGTGTGTGTGTGTGTGTGTGTGTGTGGTGTGTGTGTCTTCGTTTCGTTCTCTTTCCCACCCACTCTCTCTTTCTTCCAGACAGACAAAAAGGCCCCAGCGAGGCAGGCAGACGGTAAATATCGTTGGAGACCGTGATGATGAATCAAGTCAAGTCGTGTTATTCATAGCTTATGAGCCGACCGACCAGCCATGGAGCTGCAAGCATGTTAATCTTAATTCTGTAATATTGTCTGTGTGTGTGTGTCTCTCTCTCTCTCTCTCTCTCTGTTTGTACATCTGCCTCTGTCTGTCACACACACACACACACACACACACACACACACACACACACACACACACACACACACACGCGCGAGCCTTTTAAAAAACGTCACAGTTAAAAAAAAAAACCACGTAATAATATGTACAATCCAGGGGGGGGGGGGGGGGGGGGGCACAGGTTCAAATCCCGGCAGCGCCAAAGATAGTTCTGACAGGAGGATGACATCCTAGAGTCATGATGGCCTGGATGCAGCCCGGCCTCCTTGGAGGGTAAGGAGTTCAGGACCGAAACACGTCCGATGAGGCTCTTTTTTCTCTGAAGACCCTCTTTGGTCAAGTTTTCCCGAGAGTTTCTTCCAACAGACACATGGCTAGATCACGGATTCCATAGTCTGGAGGGCGTCCTGGAAAGACCAGGTAACACTGGGGAAAGTCCAGATTTACGGGCTTCGTGGGCTGGCTTCCTACCTTGCTTTTCTCGAAGTTGCCACAAGTACCAAGAAAACGAAAGATCCTCCAAGGAGTCACTGAAAAACAAAAAAACAACAAAAAAAAAGGGGGGGGGGGAGAATAATGCATCCACCGGCGCCAACTAGATCGCGATGGAAATCCACACTTGCCCTAGAGTAATGAACAAGTGAAAAATACCGTGCGTGTGTGGAAGGTCAATTCTCACGTGCCGTCTGCGTGAGAGCGCGCATGAGGGGCTATCTGACTGCAGAACAACCAGAACAAGATAAGGTGTTCCAAATGAGAAGAACCTCTCCACACGATATATGACACGGCATGCAAGTATGGTAACACAAGAAAAAGTGGTTACTCTTCTCTTTCTCGCTGTCCACTTTCAGCACGCACAGACACAGACACACGGACAGACAGGCAGACAGACACATACACTCATACACACATATACGCACGCACGCGCGCGCGCACACACACACACACACACACACACGCTCATAACACACACACACACACACACACAACACATACACACACGCACACACACACACACACACACACACTCACAAACACGGACATATACACGCCCCTCCACACCCCTCCACGCACACACACACACACACACACACACACACACACACACACACACACACACACACACACACACATACACACCACACCACACCACACCCCAACACATCTACAAATCCCCTCACATTGGAACATCCAGTGAGCACCCTCAGAGCCACCAGCAGGTACGGGTGTTGACGGGTCAGCACGGGGGTCAGCAGATTGGCCACCCCACCCCCGGCCAGCCCCACGGCGATGGTGCGAACGGACCCCAGGCAGCGGTCAACGTAGCCGGCCAGCATCACGGTCAGCAAGAAGCCGTAGTAGTAGGCCCCCAGCACGTGGCCCTCCAGGGTCTGGCTCCAGACGAACTCGCCTCTCTGGACGACGGGCTGTAGGGGCAGTAAGACCGTGGGGCTCAGAGCCAGGAACAGTTCTGTTCACTTCAATGGTTTATTTAATGTCTTTTCATCGCCAGATAATATTAGACACTTGTTTAAAAAACAAAAAACAAAAACAAAACAAAAAAAGAACCAAAAAAAAAAACACCTTCACACTCAACTTATCTGGTACTTGCAAAGCCACATCTAATATGTGCATATTTACATGAGTGAAATACCCTAGTGGTACACAAAGTTGTGATCTTTACAAACATTTTGCAACCTGTGACTGCGAAATAACCATGGCAATTTCAGCAACACATGAACCATATAAGACAGTACTGACATTATCAAAGTTATTCATCTCAATACCTTTCTCCTGAGAGAGCGAGGTCAACACTGAGCATCAAACAAAAGATGACGCACAGAAATGTTTTCTCTGCAGACACAAGTAATACCATGAGAATAGTTAGTGTTCCAAGTATTCAGCCTTAATTTATGAAAACAAATCTTAAATAAATGTTAGCGAACCGCCCAGAGAACGTGGACAAACGAGTCACAAGACGAAACACAACGCGTTTCGACCTCTTAGGTCTTCATCAGGTGAGACATTAACGAATAAAACAATGAAAATTCACTTAGCTTTGATCGCTTCAGATCACTTCGCAGGGTTCAGCGCAAGGAAGAAGGCATTCTTCCTTGCGCTGAACCCTGCGAAGTGATCTGAAGCGATCAAAGCTAAGTGAATTTTCATTGTTTTATTCGTTAATGTCTCACCTGATGAAGACCTAAGAGGTCGAAACGCGTTGTGTTTCGTCTTGTGACTCGTTTGTCCACGTTCTCTGGGCGGTTCGCTAACATTTATTTAAGATTTGTTTAGATTTCCGCCTGCAGTCCTCTCGCTTTGCAACTAGATTAATTTATGAATTAATCTAACAATGTGCCTTGGGCACAATGGTAAAGTAGCCATGTTTTGACTAAAATTCTGCTTAAGTATATACTTTTCCATAATTTGGATTAATTCACAAGAGGACAAATCTAAGGGATTTTTAAAATAAATTTTCAGCGTTTGGACATGGGTGGGAGTGGTGGTGGAGGGGGGGGGGGGAGGGGGGAAGGGGAGAGGGGGGATGGGGAAAGGTGGAGGAGGAGTCAAAACCAACAGGTGCGCATTTCAGTGAGGCAAGGTAACGTAATGCTGCTTATAGCCCAGCCGACCGCAAAAGGATCATATCAGGGCCGTCACCGCGTTGACATTTCAGTGAAAAGATATGACCTACGTTTAAGAAGTAATGGTAATGGCCATGTTGCTATATATAGCCCAGCCGACCGCAAAAGGGCCATACCATCAGGACTGTCGCAGCGTTAAAGACCGTTCTGAGCGCAGTTCAGAAGTGACCCGTTCAGTTTGCAACTCTTGAAGTGACTGTTTACACTGAAGTCCTAAAGTTACCATTTGAACTGCGGGTCTGGAATTTAACACTGTAATTTGGACACCTGAAGTTACTGTTTACACTGTAATTCCTAAGCTTCCGTTCAATTGGCAGCTCTGAAGTTTTATTTTTAATTTTTGCAACCATGAAGCTACCGTTTACATTGCAGTTCTGAAGTTACTTTTTTTTTTTTTGATTTTGCAGTTCTGATTTCACAGTTTTAATGCTCACATCCTGAAGTTACTTTTCGCAATGCAGTTCTGAAGTTACAGTTTCATTCGCAGTTCTGAAGTTACAGCTTCGTTGGCAGTTCTGGAGTTACAGTTTTATTCCCACTCCTGCTGCAGTTTCGAGACTACCGCTTACATTGCAGTTTTTGAAGTTTCCTTTACATTGCAGTTTTGCAGCTACCGTTCGACACTCCCATTCTGAAGCTGCCTTTTAACATAGCAGCTCGGAAGTTATCGTTAAACAGCAGTTCTTAAGTTACCTTTTACATTGCAGTTCTGACCTGACTGTTTAGTGCAACTTCGAGGTCAACGTTTACACGGAATTTCTGAAGTTCCTGTTTTCGTTACAGTTCTACGTTGCAGTTATGAAATTACGGTTTACACTGCAGATATGAAATTACCTTTTTTTTTAACAGCACACTTCTGAAGTTGCCATTTACGACGCAGTTCTGAAAAGATACCGTTTACGTTATCATTCTACGTTCTGAAAAGATACCGTTTACGCTATCATTCTACGTTCTGAAAAGATACCGTTTACGTTATCATTCTACGTTAACATCCTAAAGTTGTCATTTGCATTACAGTTCAACATATCAGGTCTGAATTACTGTTTACTGTGAAGTTCCTAAGTTTTCGTTTACAGGGCAGTTCGACAGTGCGGTTCAGGAGTTACCGTTGACGTTACAATCCTGCGTAACAGTTCCGAAGTTTTCGTTTACACGGCAGTTCTACAGTGCGGTTCAGGAGTTACCGTTGACGTTACAATGCTACATAACAGTTCTGAAGTCATCGTTCGTCTTACATTCTTGAAATACTGTTTACAGGGTAATTCAGAAGTTACCTGCTTACAATACAGTTCTACAGTTCAGTGCTGAAGTTACCCTTTACATTACAGTTTTACATTGCAGTTTTCTGAAGATACTGTTTATATTACAGTCCAGAAATACTATTCACAGTGCGGTTCTGCAACTGGCGTTTACACTGCATTTTTAAGCTGCAGTTTGGAAGTAACCATTCACATTACAATTACAGTTCTGAAGTTATCATTTATATTACAGTTCTACATTGCGTTTAGCAATCATCGTTCCAATTAAACTTCAATTTTGTGGTTCTTAAGTGACCGTCTGTATTACAACTCTTCAGTTATAGTTTGAAGTTAACCGTTTACATTACAGTTCTGCATTACAGTTCTGAAGTTACCATTTACATTACAGTTCTATCTTATCGTTTTAAAGACACCTTTTACATCACAGTTATACATCATAATTCTGAAGTTACTTTTAAATTACAATTTCACAGTAACATTCTGCAGTTACCATTTACATTACGATTATAAATTAGAGTTCTCAAAGTTTACATCACAATTCTGAGGTTACCATTTGAATTACACTTCTAAATAAAACTGCTGTTTCGAAGTTACCATCTGCATTGCAGTTCCGAAGTTACCGTCGGCATTGCAGTTCTGAAGTTACCGTCTGCATTGCAGTTCTGAAGTTACTGTTTGCATTGCAGTTCTGAAGTTATCGTTTTCATTGCAGTTCTGTAGTTATCGTTTTCATTGCAGTTCTGAAGTTATGGTTTGCATTGCAGTTCTGAGGTTACCGTCTGCATCGCAGTTCTGAAGTTACCGTTTGCATTGCAGTTCTGAAGTTAACGTCTGCATCGCAGTTCTGAAGTTACCGTTTGCATTGCAGTTCTGAAGTTACCGTTTGCATTGCAGTTCTCAAGTTAACGTCTGCATTGCAGTTCTGAAGTTACCATTTGCACTGCAGTTCTGAAGTTACCGTTTGCACTGCAGTTCTAAAGTTACCGTTTGCACTGCAGTTCTGAAGCTACTGCCTGCATTGTACTTCCAAAGATACCGCTCGTACGCCAGTTCCGAAGTTACTGTTTGCACTGTAGTTCTGGTTACCTGTTGCTCTGCAGTTCTGAAGTTACCGACTGCATTGCAGTTCCGACGTTACCATTTGCACTGCTGTTCTGAAGTTACCGACTGCATTGCAGTTCCTAAGCTATTTTTACTGTGCAGTTCCAGAATTACCATTTGCATAGCAGTTCTGAAGTTACCATTTGCATTGCAGTTCTGAAGTTACAGTTTGCACTGCAGTTCTGTAGTTATCGTTTGCATTGCAGTTCTGAAGTTACGGTTTGCATTGCAGTTCTGAAGTTACCGTTTGTATTGCAGTTCTGAAGTTACCGTCTGCGTTGCAGCTGTGAGGTTACCGTTTGTATTGCAGTTTTGAAGTTACTGTTTACATTGCAGCTTTGAAGTTACTGTTTGCATTGCAGTTCCGAAGTAACCGTCTGCATTGCAGTTCTGAAGTTACCGTTTGCATTGCAGTTCTGAAGTTACCGTTTGCAATGCAGTTCTGAAATTAACGTCTGCACCGCAGTTTTTAAGTTACCGTTGAAGGTACTGCCTGCATTGTACTTCCAAAGATACTGCTCGCACGGTAGTTTCGAAGTTACTGTTTGCACTGCAGTTCTGATTACCTGTTGCACTGCAGTTCTGAAGTTACAAATTGCATTGCAGTTTCGAAGTTACCGTTTGCATTGCAGTTCCGACTTTACCTTTTGCACTGCAGTTCTGAAGTTACCGACTGCATTGCAGTTCCTAAGCTACTTTCACAGTGCAGTTCCGAAATTACCATCTGCATTGCAGTTCTGAAGTTACCGTTTGCATTGCAGTTCTGAAGTTACGGTTTGCATTGCAGTTCTGAAGTTACTGTTTGCATTGCAGTTCTGAAGTTACTGTTTGCATTGCAGTTCTGAAGTTCCAGTTTGCACTGCAGTTCTGTAGTTACTGTTTGCATTGCAGTTCTGAAGTTACGGTTTGCATTGCAGTTCTTAAGTTACAGTTTGCACTGCAGTTCTGAAGTTACCGTTTGCATTGCAGTTCTGAAGTTACGGTTTGCAATACAGTTCTGAATTTACCGTTTGCATTGCAGTTCTGAAGTTACCGTTTGCATTGCAGTTCTGAAGTTACGGTTTGCACTGCAGTTCTGAAGTTACGGTTTGCATCGCAGTTCTGAAGTTACTGTTTGCATCGCAGTTCTGAAGTTACCGTCTGCATTGCAGTTCTGAAGTTACTGTCTGCATTGCAGTTCTGAAGTTACGGTTTGCATTGCAGTTCTGAAGTTACCGTTTGCATTGCAGTTCTGAAGTTATCGTTTTCATTGCAGTTCTGAAGTTACTGTTTGCATCGCAGTTCTGAAGTTACCGTTTGCATTGCAGTTCTGAAGTTACGGTTTGCATCGCAGTTCTGAAGTTACGGTTTGCATTGCAGTTCTGAAGTTACTGTTTGCATTGCAGTTCTGAAGTTACGGTTTGCATCGCAGTTCTGAAGTTTACAGCTTGCACTGCAGTTCTGAAGTTACTGTTTGCATTGCAGTTCTGAAGTTACTGTTTGCATTGCAGTTCTAAAGTTAAGGTCTGCATTGCAGTTCTGAAGTTACCGTTTGCATTGCAGTTCTGAAGTTACCGATTGCACTGCAGTTCTGAAGTTACCGTTTGCACTGCAGTTCTGAAGTTACCGTTTGCACTGCAGTTCTGATGTTACCGTTTGCACTGCAGTTC
The DNA here is from genome assembly GCA_033310375.1 of Conus canariensis. Classification (NCBI taxonomy): domain Eukaryota; kingdom Metazoa; phylum Mollusca; class Gastropoda; order Neogastropoda; family Conidae; genus Conus; species Conus canariensis. The sequence continues at coordinate 16,818,507 of CM065734.1, read as the reverse complement.
TGAAGTTACCGTTTGCATTGCAGTTCCAAAGTTGCCATTTGCAAGTAGTTCTGAAGTTACCATTTGCATTATGGTTCTGAAGGCACCGTTTTTATTGCAGCTCGGAAGTTTCTGTAATTTTCGGAGTTTCCAAGTCCTATGTTATTGTTTGCATGATGTTTTGAGTTACCTTTTGCATTGATGTTCCAAAGTTGCCGTCTGCAATACAGCTCCTAAGTTACCGTTTGCATTACAGTTTTAATGGAACTGTCTACACTTACAGCTCTTAAGTATTGTTTGTACTGCAGTCTCGAAGTAAGCATTTATTGTGTTGTATGTTGTGCGATTTTTATCTTCACAGCAGATTTCTCTGTGCGAAACTCGGGCTGCACACCTACCCAGAGTGGGTCAATTGGGTACAGCGCCACCTACCCTTTTTTCTTTCTTTTTTTTTTTTTTTTAAAAACTTTCTGCGTACAATTTTTCGCTGCATTTTTCAAACAAAATTTTGCCAGGAACATTAAGATTTTGAAGTATCGTTTACACTCCCTCTCTGGGGTTACAAAGTACACTGTGCTTGTGAAGTATTGTTTGCATTTCAGCATTGTTTGCATTGCAGTTCTAAAGTAGGCCCTATCCTTTGTATTGCATTTCCCTCGTATTATTCAATACCAATTGAAACGGCTGCATCTTAGCGGACTGGACTTAGAAAAAGTAAAAATGAGGTTAAGGGGCACACACAATTTGTTCAATAAAACAAGGAGGCGATAAGAAAACACACATATATACAAAAAAGAGAGAGAAAAACTAGGGAATAAAAACAAGCAAATATTGTGTACTCTTAGTTTTGCAGAAGACCGACTTCAAATTTGCTTGTTTAAGTCAAAAAGTTCCCTCTCTCTGCCTCTGTCTCTCTTTCTCTCTGTTAACACACACACACACACACACACACACACACACACACACGAGAGAGAGAGGAGAGAGAGAGAGAGAGAGAGAGAGAGAGAGAGTTTTGATCAGTGAAAGTTACCGTGGTTGTGTTGGCCAGCGTCGTCGAGTCGTCGTCTGATGACGTCATATCATTTACGGCTGTGACGTTAACATAATCGCGCTCCGTCATGCAAACGACAGCCATGCCGATACACTGGCGTACAGCCGTTTGGCAGATACGCACTACGCACAGTAAGTACGCCAGCACCCAGCGGCGTGTGAAGTATTTCATGTCTCCGATGCGCCTGATCGTGTTCGTTTGATCCGGGGTAGGGTTTGGTTGGGGCGGCATCATATCTGCACATGTGACGTTATGAATACAGGACTAGAGCCTGAAGACTACGTATACATAATGGACAAGCGCGCGCACCCCCCCCCCCCCCCCCCCCCCACACACACACACATACATACGCACACACACACACACACACACACACACACACATGTGCGTGCGCAAGCACGCCAGCGAGCAGGCAAACGAGAGAGAGAGAGAGAGAGAGAGAGAGAGAGAGAGAGAGAGAGAGAGAGAGAGAATGGAATATGGAGAGAGAGGGGTGAGGGAGGTGGCGGTCCTCCTGATAAGCCCAGACTTCAAAACACACACATGAACCTAGAACAACAAACTACCTCCACCACCACAAGTAGAAGAAGAACAACAACAATAACAACACCCCCCCCCCCACACACACACACACACACACAAACACACACACACACGCGCGCGCGCGCGCGCGCGAACGGCAACCAACCAAAACAAACGAAAACAAAAACCAGCAAAAAAAACCCAAAACATCCAAACCCTTCAAAGGCGTGTACAATACCCAATACTGTGACACCCCGCCCCCCCTCTCCCCCCAAAAAAAAAAAACAACAACAAAAAAACCCACCCCGAAAACACGCTCTGAACCTTAATGACCAGATTCTCAACAAACCTCTTGAGCACACGCCCCCCCCCCCCCCCCCCCCCCCCCATGTCCAGGTTCCTGGTTCCGAAGACCGACTTTTACAAACCAAGCTTATCTTTCTCGAGTTCCGTTCAATGAACCTAAATCCTCGAGTAGGTCAGACGACATCACTTGTGTTCCTTTTATACCTTTGACTTATCGTAACTCACTCACTCACTCTCTCTCTCTCTCTCTCTCTCTCTCTCTCTCTCTCTCTCTCTCTCTCTTTCAGACATGGGCTTCTAGCGTGCGACTATGTTTGAATTCTTATGGATTTGGATTTGTTTGGGATGATCAGAGCGCTCAAAACATATCTGGATTTTAAAAAATGTTTTAAAGACAGGATTATTGATTGTAGGTGGCAAAACTGGCATGATCGTGTTAATCATAGTGATAGATTCTTACAGTACAAACTTTTTAAGACAACGCATGAGTTAGAACCATATGTCAATGTTAAAATGAATCGATACGTTATGAGCACATTAGCAAAGTTTAGACTTGGTGTTTCTGATATCGCTTGCCATCGTTTCAGATACTACAACTACGCCGAAGGTGAATTTGTATGCCGTTTGTGTGGTTTAGCTAAAGAGGATGAAGTTCATTTTTTGTTGCGCTGTCCTGTATTACATGATCTTAGAACCAAACATATTCAACCTAAGTATTTTACTGAACCATGTCATTTCAAGGTAACATTACTGTAGTCGTCAAGAAAAGAAAACATTATCTGCAATCTGGCTATGTTTATTTATGAAGCACAAAAAGACTGCGTGCTGTTGTGCATTAATTTTATTCGACTTTCATTGTTGCTGTGGATAGGTTTACAATGTGTAATGTCTTAGGCGTAAGTTGCATTGTATAATTGTGTAAATGCCCCTTCAGTATGGGGCCATGGCCTTAAATCTGAATAAATACTCGTATTCGTATTTGTTTTCTTTCTCTCTCTCTCCCTCTCTCTCTCCTCTCTCTCTGTTCCTCCCCCCCCCCCCACTCTCCCTCTACATGCGTAGTTATAAAATATGATCCATTTGAAATGTCATAAACTCGGCCATAATCGACACACTTTGATGTGCAATTTATCAACTGACATTTTTCCCTTTTTCAAAGTTAAAAAATTGAAATAACGCAATAAATACAACAATGTTTGCTCCGTATGCTTATTTTCAACACTATTTTACGATGCATTCTCTCCCCCCCTCTCTCTCAGTCAGTCAGTCTCTCTCTGTCTCTGTCTCTCTCTCTCAGCTGAACGTTCTCTGTGTGCGCTCATGTCATAATGTTGCCTCTATTCTGGGCGAGAACTACACGCAAAATCAGCGAATTTGTCTTGATTTGTCCTGTCTTTTTCTCCTCCGACCCGTTTCTCTCTCCTCTCCCTCTCTCCACGCCTTTCCCTTTCTTTCTTTTTCTCTGTTCTCTCTCTTCGTTTCGCTCTCTCCTTGTCTAACGACCCCCCCCCCCCCCCCCCAGCCCTTTCCTCTCTTCCTCGCTCGCTGTTCCTTACACACAGTTGTATCTCACATATCATTCCACAGAAATCGAATCACAAAGTAAAAAACAACAACAACAAAAAACCGACTTTTGATTCTGAACTAAGTCCATTCCAAACAACTACAACATACATACACGCGCGCGCGCCCGCGCACGCACATACACCCACGCACGGCGCGCGCGCACACACACATACACACACGCGCGCGCTTCGCACGGACGCACACTCACACATACATATACACACACGCGCGCGCACACACACACATATACAGACATGCGCGCGCCTGCACACACACACACACACACACACACACACACACACGTACGCACGCATGCACGCACACACATACACACGCACACATACACACAACACTCACATACACACACACACACACACACACACACACACACACACACACACACACACAGAGCGAATGCACGACTTCACGGGCAGCTGCTCGATCGTCGTACTCCTCGGATAAACCCTAAAACCTACCTTCAAACCGTCTTTAAAATATATTTAAAAAAAAACAACCCCCTCACAGTTTGCCAAGGGTAAGTTACCTCAGGAACTCTCACGGATGGAGGCGTTAGCAGACAAACATACGTTACACAACATCCTTCAGTTCGCAACTGTGTGGGACTGCGACAGACATACGCACAATGTCCACTTATTCCCCGTCTTTCAAATTCACATCGTCTGAATGTTTCGAACTTCTTTCTGTAAAGCTGAAACATCGGAAACTCACGTGTGTATGCTGCACAACGTCAGCTCGTTATCTGCTGCAGTTTCACAGCCTTCACAGCGCCCTATACAAACGGTGTCGAATGACACCGACACTGGCAGTTGGGGATATATATTACAAGTACGGCAAGCTGACTCGCTGGAAACGGACAGAAAAAGCCTACAAGCGGAAATCTAAGTGAAGGAATACAAGCTGGGTCGCCATTCTGGCAAACGAAGGGGACGAACTCATGCGACTGCAGAGACAACGCGTTTCGATCCTGAGAGGACAGGAGGAGAGAGAGAGAGAGAGAGAGAGAGAGAGAGAGAGAGAGAGAGAGAGAGACGCTTGACGCTTGACGCGCGCTTTCACGCCGCGACATTTATTGTGGGGCCCTCGGCCCGTCCACAGGAGTACGCAACATACAACATGACAACAACAAAAACATTGATTGAAACGTTGATTGTAAAATATTTTGTTTTCTGTTTAGAATTTCTATTTTTCCTATATCGTCAGTATTACTATTACATGTGGGTTTCTCTTGGTTTTTAAGGCATAGAAGATGTACATTGCAATATCTCTTATGATATCCGTATTATCGTTTTGTAGCAGACTTTCCAGTGTGATTGCGTTTTTATTACTAAAATGTTTGAAAATGTATTTTGTTCGCAATTGCCTGTAATTGGGACACCACATTAAGAAGTGCATTTCTGTTTCTACTGTTGGGCAGAAGGGGCATGTTGTTATAGCTTGATTATCTATATATTTTTTATTGCCATGCAGTTCGTTTATTCCTAATCGTAATCTTGTCAATGCTTTTCTAAACTTCGCGATTGTGATTGCGCGAAAGTATTCTTCAGTTTGGTGTATAGTTTTAAACGTATGATATGTTGCAAATCGTTCACTATTCGCTATTTTGTTATGCCAGTTCTGTTTGTAACAATCTATGATTCTTTGTTTTAGTGTTATGATAAATCTTTGCTCGTTTTCTACACCTTCATTCAACCAGACTTCAGAGAAGCCATACATATCCAAACAGCGTTTAATTTCCAGCGCCCAGTTCTGTGGTTTGTCAATTTCTGTCTTTTCTCTTTCATATGCTGTGTCTAGGTATCCTGTCTGGAGTCATCTTCATTATTTTGAACCAATATCTGATTGCTTTTATTGAACTATCTATACTCATCGGATATCTTCCTAGTTCTCCGTATACTAAGTTGTTTGGCGTTTTTCTCCCTACCCCCATGTATCTTTTACATGCGAATAAATGTATATTTTCCACCGCTGAATAACGAGTCAAACCCCATACTTCTGCTGCGTACAGTAGCAGTGACTTGACCTGTGTATCAAATAGCTTAAAAAATATATTTATATCTAAGTGTCCTAAACTATACATTGTTTTCATTATTTCACCTATTTTCCCTTTCGCCCTTCCTGCATATTCTGAAAGTGAAATATCTACTGAGAGTTTAGTCGTTAGAGTAAAACCTAAATATTTGTAGCTGTTTACTACCTCAATTTCTTCCCCTTTGTAATTCCATTTTTCTAATCTGCCAAGGTATCCTCCTTTTCTAAAGACCATGATTTTTGTTTTTTGGAGATTAACCTTTAGTCCAATGCGGTCCGACGCTTCCTGTAGGTTCTTAATTTGGTTTTGCAGACCTGCTGGTGTTCTTGATATTAAAGCTATGTCATCAGCGAATAGAAGTGAAAATATTTCTGCCTTTCCGGGTAAGAATTGATATCCGTGTCTTCCTTTAGCTGTGACATTGTCTGCAACTTCTGTAATTAGTAATGAAAAGATTAGGGGGGACAGTAAGCACCCTTGTTTTACTCCTGTGTGACATTCAAAGAATTCTGTTAGTTCAGTTCCATGTCTTACACATGCTTGTACTGTTTTATAGATAGCTTTTAGCATGTTAAGCATCTTCGTAGATATTTTGTGTTTCTGTAGGATTTCCCAGAGTTTTTCTCTATTTACTGTGTCAAACGCTTTCTGATAATCAATGAAGGCTACATACAATTTACTTCTTCTTCTGCCGTATAGGCAGTTACTTATCATGGATGTTAGTGTGAAGATATGATCTACTGTTGAGAAATCTTTCCTGAAGCCTGCCTGTTCTTTGCTAATTTTGTTTTCTGCTTCTGCCCAATCATATAGTCTTCTGTTTAATATTGCTGTGTAGATCTTGCTTATGATGCATAATAAGGATATTCCTCTATAGTTTCCTGGATTCTGTCTATCTCCTTTCTTGTGTAGTGGTATAATCACCGCCCTTGACCATTCTATAGGGAAGTAGCTATCTTGGTATAACTTGTTGAATAATTTCGTTAAGAATGGCACTATATTTTATCCTATGGTTTTAAGAAATTCAGGAGGGATTTCATCAATACCTGGTGATTTGCCTTTTTTTAATTTTTCTGTAGCTGATCTTACTTCATTTTCGGTTATCTCTTCGTCTAATTCTTGTACTTGAATTTCGTTTAACACTTCTTCTTCTTCTTGTGGTCCTTCTTCTCTATCGTTTAGTATTTCTGTGTCATGTGGATTCAAAATGCTTTCGAAATGCGTTTTCCACTGTGTAATATTAATAGATGGTAATGTGTTCTTCTTCCTTCTAACACTTTTTATGGTGCTCCAGAACATTCGGCTGTCCTTGCGATTTTGTACTAGTGTGTCGTATGTTTGCTTTTTATACTGTTTTTTCTTTTCTCTAATTGTTTCTTTGTATACTGCTCTTTTATTCCTGTAAGCCTCTCTCCTTACTTGATAAATGGTTGGGTTTTTATCCTTTTTCGTCCATGTCAGTCTATTGAGTGCTTGTTTTGCTTCTTTCTTTTTGATTTGACATTTTTTATCATACCAGCTGTTTGTAGTCTTACATTTTCCTCCTATACCTATTGTTCTGTACATGTCTTTCCCTGCCTCTTTTAATAGCTTATTAAATCTGTCTATACTCGTGTCTACATCTCTCTCTATTTCTTCTGTTATTTGCGCCATTGTTTGTTTTGCCTCTTCCGATTCTATGAACTGGACATACTGTTGTTGTTTTGTGGGATCCCACTTTAGTTTCTTCACGTAAGATTTCTTGCCCTCGTTCTCTTGTGCGTTAGACAGTGTACTTTGTAATTCCATCATAATAGGCATATGCTGAGCTTCAACTCTCTCTACTATCTGACACTTATTCACATTTTCTAACAGTTCAACAGAACATATACAGTAATCTATAATACTGTTACCCCTTTCGGAATAAAACGTGTATGCATCGTCGAACTTTCCCATACAAAGACCATTTAGTGGCATTACATTAAATGTTATACAAAATTCTATTAGTTTCTTGCCAAAACCATTTGTGTGGGGATCTTTAGACCTACGTGCATACACGTCCTGTTCTCTTCCTGTAATCTCATTTTCATCATCGATACTCAAGCTCCATTCCCGAATACGAGCATTAAGATCTCCTCCAATGATGTAATGGAAGTTGTTTCCTTGTTCTGTTTGTGTAAATATATATTGTTCAATTAGTTCTAGTGTGCATGAGTAATCTTTGTCAGAATAATATCGACTATCTACTGGATGTACATATGTACCTAAAAATAAAATGTCTTTTTCACAATGCAATAGGCTTTTCATTAACTTCACACAGAGTACATTTTCCATGTCAGTATTTATCAGCTGGACATATTCAGATAACTCTTTTTTTATCAACAGGATTGTTCCCCCCGAGGGTCTTCCCATTCTAGTAAATTTGACCGCTGGACAATGTAATTGCAAAAACTCCTGGAATTTTAATTCGAAATCAAAAAATTTAGAAGTAAATGTTTCTGTTAAACAGCACAGATCAAAAGATGTGATAAATTCTAAAAAGTCTGGTTCCGTTAACTTATCTAATAATCCCCCCACATTCCAGCATACAAAGGATAGGTTTCTTTTTCCACTCTCATCTTCCTTTCTTCTTTCATTCCCACTCGCTCTCTCTCTCGTTCCCACATTCATGTCGTATTCTGGTGTCTTTTCATTGTTCTCTTGAGTTCGTGTGGTCTGTGGTGCCTGTGTACGGCCGTGGCCTGCCCTTCATTTCTTACCTTTTCCTTCCTTCGTAGTTGAATTCGTGCGTGTGCTACTTGTTGTTTTGCTGGGTGCCTTCGTGCTACTGGTGTGTGAACGTAAAGTTTTGTTTGTTTTGCATTGTCCTCCCTTCTCTCCCTCCTCCCCACCAGCTCTGCCCCCCTCCTCGCTGTCCGTCAACGCTGTACTACTGCATAGAATTCGCACTGTTTCGTCCAGAGTTGTTTGCCGCGAGCCCCCACCCCTGTCCAACCTCTCCCTTTCCCCCTCTGCTATGCTGGCTCTGTCTTGTTTACCACATGTGACCACTTGTCTGTCGCGCCGCGGGTATGGTGTGTCAATTGTCGCCTGGCCGACCACCGCGCGCGCTGCATCTACGCCAGACCTTGACCCGGTGGGTCCCAGAAGGGTTCTGATTGGTCCTTGGGTTTGTTTTGGTTTTTGGATGTGTGTGCGGTGACCTGTGTGAGCACGTGGTTACTGCCTGAACTTGGGAGCGGGCTGACACTGTTTCTGTGTTGTGTGTTCCTTCATACCTTCATTCTTGCTTTCCTCAGACGCACCCCTCTCCCATTTCCCCTCTCCTTTTCTCCCCCCACTGACACCTCTCTATTACCCTCTGCTCTATCTCTCTGTTTTTTGGGGATCTGCAGAGGTTCCAGTACCCTGTCCCAATCAACCCCTGATCTCCCTCCTCTCTCTCCTTCTCCTGACTCCCTCCATGCCATCAGATTTTCACTCTCGCATACACTCCCTTGTCCTGCCTCACTCTCTCTCTCACCACTTTCATCCCCACTGTCACTCCTGCTGGCGCTCATCATCTGTGTAATCTCGGTTGCTTTCTTTCTTTCTCTCTTCCTTTCTTCATTCCACTCTTTCTCTCTTCTCAGCTCATTTACCCTTTCCCTCTCCCTTTGCTCTCTCCTCAGTCTCTCTCTCTCTCTCAGTCCCACACTTTCACGTTCCATCCTTCCATCATAGTCTTTGTAGCTCCATCCTTCATGACTGTCCGACACTCTTCCTCTGAACCACGATTGTCTATTTGTCTCTTGAAGACTTGCTGTGGCGTACCCATGCCCGTTCCTGCCGTCATATCTGGAGGTCCGCTCCGCTGGTCCGTGGGTCCGCACTGCTGGTCCGTAGGTCCGCTCCGCTGATCCGTAGGTCCGCTCCGCTGGTCCGCAGGTCCGCTCCGCTGGTCCGTAGGTCCGCACCGCTGGTCCGTAGGTCCGCTCCGCTGGTCCGAAGGTCCGCTCCGCAGGTCCGTAGGTCCGCTCCACCGGTGGGATGGGCTGCTCCCTCACGTACAGCTTCCCTCCGACGAAGTAACCGGACTTGCCCGTCTCCCTCAGCTCACGTAGTTGTGCTGTCTGGCGCCTCGTCCGGTCCTGGCTCACCGCGATCCCTTCTGCTTTCATAGTTTCCCTGGCCTCCGGTTCCTCAGCACCCGCATAGGCGTCCCCCCATCGTAACATTTTGGCTATCACATGCCTAGGGCGTTTGTTTGATGGGTTGAACCTTCCCAGTCTGTGGGCCCGTTCCACTGCGTCTGCTGCCCAGTCCTCCTCCTTCATGTACTTTTCCAGTACCCCTTTGACAATGTCTTCGCATTCTCGGGTCCACTCCCTTCGTCTCCTTCTTTTAGCCCGTAGAACTTTAGGTTGTTCCTACGGGAAAAACCTTCAAGTTTGTCCATTTCGTCCTCCATACGTGCTAGTCTGCCTGCCATGCGTTCCTGTGTTTCGTCTAAATGTTGAACTGCCCTCGTATTTGCCTGTATGTCTTGTTTTGTGTCAGCTAGCTCTTGAACTAGGCTGGTGAGTGTGTCTGACATTTGTGTCTGTTTGACATCTATCTTCTTAATTGTGTCTACTTGTGATTTGAAAGAGTCTGCCAGAGATGTGATTGTATTGAATATTTGTGTCATCTGCGTTTCCATCGTGCTAAATCTGGTGTCGATTTTGTGTTCCAGCTTGCGTGCTTCTTCCTCAATTTTCTCATTAACATTCGGTCCGGGGTTCGTTTCAATATCGTTACTTAGAATCAGCCTCCTGCGTACATACGAAATGTTCAAGATGATCAGTAGTGCCACTAACAATGTCACTTTCGGGTTGCTCCGACCGGCCCCTAGCATTTCGTTCATAACTGACCAGTTCATGATTGCTGTCAGCGCCCAATTCATGCTTGCCGTCATCGCCGCCATCTTTGTTGACATTCTACTGACCTCGTTTCCAGTTGCGTTAACTTCTTGTATCGAAAAGGTGGCAGTTCCAGTCCCCCGCTCTTCCACACCGATCACACCGTTCCTAACAATTGCTCTCGGTCCAAAAGCCACTGTAGTCATATCCAGAGCACTGATCGTGGTTAGTGCAAACGTCCAAAACACCACCGAACACAGCAGTATCTCCTTCACCCCTGCAACCTTTGACCCCTCTCTCATTCCCTTCACTTCCTTTCTCCTTCCTTTCCGCATTGTCCTCCAAAAAGTCCGATTCTGGCCCTCCACTCGCACAGGTCTATCATTCTGCAGTTCTCGTAGCTACAGACACTTTCACAAACACTTCTTCTAATTAATATCACCACTGGAACGATACTTGGAGCGCTGTAAACCGCCTAACAACACACTTTAGACCGGAGCTCATCCCGCCCGATGTTTACCAGTCGCCATCTTGTTGCGTACTCCCGAGAGAGAAGAGAGAGAACAGAGAGACAGAGACAGACAGACAGACAGACAGAGAATCAGCGACTTGCGCTTACGTAGAAGACAAATACAATGCCGACAGACAGCTCTTCTTGCTAATCGAGGACGTTCTGTTTTTGGTGCCTAGGAACAAATGCAATGGCTGAACATAATTTCAAAAAAAATTCCTTGTTGACTCCTACCCCTTTAAGACAACATTTACCTTGTTCATATCAGGGGTGAAGTGCATTTCAAAGCGAGAAGAAGCTGAACGAGACCCTCTATTGTTTTAACTTCGAATTTGTTTCTCATCTCTGTCTTTTTACACACAAAAAGTGCTACATTTCTCGGGCTGCGAAACTGGTCTGTTAACTTCCTAGTGATTGTGAAGAAGATACTATGTACAGCATTCACCCGTTGACAGGCCTTCTGCAGTTCAGCTGGAAGTAAAACAGGGGTTATCTCGCTCGAGTACGTAAGGATTAGGATTTGGAGTGGGATGGAGGGGCTCTAGGTGAAGTGGGAATGTGATCAGATAATGACTCATGTGAACACTAAAACTGGTACCTCTACTAATACCGATAATCTTCTTCCTCCCTTAACTCCATGACAGTCACTGGGGAACCACAGCAGCAGAGACACTGTCCGCCGGGCATCCTCACAACTGACAGCAGCAGGGACACTGTCCGCCGGGCATCCTCACAACTGACAGCAGCAGGGACACTGTCCATCGGGCATCCTCACAACTGACAGCAGCAGGGACACTGTCCTCGGGCATCCTCACAACTGACAGCAGCAGGGACACTGTCCGCCGGGCATCCCAACAACTGACAGCAGCAGGGACACTGTCCGCCGGGCATCCTCACAACTGACAGCAGCAGGGACACTGTCCGCCGGGCATCCTCACAACTGACAACAGCAGGGACACTGTCTTCGGGCATCCTCACAACTGACAGCAGCAGGAACACTGTCCACCGGGCATCCTCACAACTGACAACAGCAGGGACACTGTCCGCCGGGCATCCTCACAACTGGCAGCAGCAGGGACACTGTCCGCCGGGCATCCTCACAACTGACAACAGCAGGGACACTGTCTTCGGGCATCCTCACAACCGACAGCAGCAGGGACACTGTCCGCCGCGCATCCCAACAACTGACAGCAGCAGGGACACTGTCCACCGGGCATCCTCACAACTGACAGCAGCAGGACGCTGTCACGCATCCACACTGACAACAGCAGGCACGTCCGCCGCGAATCCCAACAACTGACAACAGCAGGGACACTGTCCGCCGCGCATCCCAACAACTGACAGCAGCAGGGACACTGTCCCGGGCATCCTTCACAACTGACAACAGCAGGGACACTGTCCGCCGCGAATCCCAACAACTGACAGCAGCAGGGACACTGTCCCGGGCATCCCACAACGTGACAACGCAGGGACACTGTCACACCGGGCATTCCGGCAACCAACTGACACAGCAGGGACACTGTCCGCCGGGCATCCCCACAACTGACAACAGCAGGGACACTGTCCACCGGGCATCCCAACAACTGACAGCAGCAGGGACACTGTCCACAGGTATCCTCAAAACTGACAGCAGCAGGGACACTGTCCGCCGGGCATCCTCACAGCTGACAGCAGCAGGGACAACTGTCCACCGGGCATCCTCACAACTGACAGCAGCGGGACACTGTCGTCGGGCATCCCAACAACTGACAGCAGCAGGGACACTGTCCGCTGGGCATCCTCATAACTGAGAGGCAGCAGGGACACTGTCCGCCGGGCATCCCAACAACTGACAGCAGCAGGGACAACTGTCCGCCGGGCATCCTCACACTGACAAGCAGCAGGGACACTGTCCTCCGGGCCATCCTCACAACTGACAGCAGCAGGGACCACTGTCCGCTGGGCATCCCAACAACTGCCCAGCAAGGACACTGTCCGCCGGGCATCCCACACACTGACAGCAGCAGGGACACTGTCCGCCGGGCATCCTAACAACTGACAACAGCAGGGACACTGTCCGTCGCACATCCCAACAACTGACAGCAGCAGGGACACTGTCCGCCGGGCGTCCAACACACCAAACAGCAGGGACACTGTCCGCCGCGCATCCCAACAACTGACGCAGCAGGGACACTGTCCGCCGCGAATCCCAACAACTGACAGCAGCAGGGACACTGTCCGCCGGGTATCCCATAACTGACAACAGCAGGACACTGTCGCCGGGTATCCTCACAACTGACAACAGCAGGGACACTGTCCACCGGGCATCCTCACAACTGACAGCAGCAGGGACACTGTCCGCCGGGCATCCCAACAACTGACAGCAGCAGGGACACTGTCCGCCAGGCATCCCAACAATGACAAAAGCAGGGACACTGTCCCCGGGCATCCTCACACTGACGCACGAGCACTGTCCCGGCTCCTCACAACAGACAGCAGCAGGGACACTGTCCACCGGGCATCCACAACTGACAACAGCAGGGACACTGTCCGCCGGGCATCCTCACAACTACAGCAGCAGGGACACTGTCCACCGGGCATCCTCACAACTGACAACAGCAGGGACACTGTCCGCAGGGCATCCCACAACTGACAGCGCAGGGACACTGTCCACCTGGCATCCTCACAACTGACACAGCAGGGACACTGTCCCCGGGCATCCCACAACTGACACAGCAGGGACACTGTCCACTGCATCCTCACACTTACAGCAGCAGGGACACTTCCGCCGGGCATCCCAACAACTGACAGCAGCAGGGACACTGTCCCGGGATCCCACAACTTACAGCAGCAGGGACACTGTCCCTGGCATCCCACAACTGACACAGCAGGGACACTGTCCGCGGGCTCCTCACAACTGACACAGCAGGACACTGTCCGCTGGGATCCAACAACTGACAGCAGCAGGGACACTGTCCCCGGGCATCCTCACAACTTACAGCAGCAGGGACACTGTCCACCTGGCATCCCAAACTGACAACAGGGACACTGTCCGCGGGCATCCCACAACTGACACAGCAGGGACACTGTCCAGGGCATCCTCACAACTGACAGCAGCAGGAACACTGTCCCTGGATCCCAAAACTGACAGCAGCAGGGACACTGTCCGCGGGCATCCTCACAACTACAGCAGCAGGGACACTGTCCACCGGGCATCCCAAACTGACAGCAGCAGGGACACTGTCACGGGCATCCCACAACTGACAACAGCAGGGACACTGTCCGCTGGGCATCCCAACAACTACAAGCAGGGGACACTGTCCCCGGGCATCCCACAACTGACAGCAGCAGGGACACTGTCCCCGGGCATCCTACAACTACAGCAGCAGGGCAGCCTCCGGGCATCCCACAACTGACAGCAGCAGGGACACTGTCCCCGGGCATCCCACAACTGACAGCAGCAGGGACACTGTCCCCGGGCATCCTCACAACTGACACAGCAGGGACACTGTCCGCGGGCATCCTAAACACTGACAACAGCAGGGACACTGTCCGTGGCATCCAACAACTGACAGCAGCAGGGACATGTTCCGCCGGGCCGTCCAACAACTGACAACAGCAGGGACACTGTCCGCCGCATCCACAACTGACAGCAGCAGGGCACTGTCCGCCGGATCCAACAACTGACACAGCAGGGACACTGTCCGCCGGGCATCCCACAACTGACAACAGCAGGGACACTGTCCGCCGGGATCCTCACAACTGACACAGCAGGGACACTGTCCCGGCATCCCACAACTGACAGCAGCAGGGACACTGTCCCGGGCATCCCAACAACTGACAGCAGCAGGGACACTGTCCGCCGGCATCCCACAACTGACACAGCAGGGACACTGTCCGCCGGGCATCCTCACAACTGACAGCAGCAGGGACACTGTCCGCGGGCATCCTCACAACTGACAGCAGCAGGGACACTGTCCACCGGGCATCCCACAACTGACAACAGCAGGGACACTGTCCGCCGGGCATCCTCACAACTGACAGCAGCAGGGACACTGTCCACGGGATCCCACAACTGACACAGCAGGGACACTGTCCGCGGGATCCTCACAACTGACAGCAGCAGGGACACTGTCCACGGCATCCCACAACTGACAGCAGCAGGGACACTGTCCCGGGCATCCCAAACTGACAGCAGCAGGGACACTGTCCCGCATCCCAAACTACAACAGCAGGGACACTGTCCGCGGGATCCAACAACTGACAGCAGCAGGGACACTGTCCCGGCATCCACAACTACAGCAGCAGGGACACTGTCCCCGGATCCCACAACTGACAGCAGCAGGACACTGTCCGCTGGGCATCCCACAACTGACAGCAGCAGGGACACTGTCCGCGGGCATCCCAACAACTGACAGCAGCAGGGACACTGTCCCGGGATCCCAACTACAGCAGCAGGGACACTGTCTGGCATCCACAATGACAGCAGCAGGGACATGTCGTGGGTCCACAACTGAAGCAGCAGGGACACTTCATGGGCATCAAATGAACGCAGGACACTGTCGGGTCCCAATGACAGCAGCAGGAACTTCCGCGGGCATCCCACAATAAGCAGGGACACTGTCCGGCATCCAAACTGAAGGCAGGACACGTCACGGATCCACAATACACAGCGGACTGTCCGTGGATCCACAACTGACAACAGCAGGGACACTGTCCACCGGGCATCCTCACAACTGACAGCAGCAGGGACACTGTCCACCGGGCATCCTCACAACTTACAGCAGCAGGGACACTGTCCACCGGGCATCCCAAAAACTGACAACAGCAGGGACACTGTCCGCCGGGCATCCCCACAAACTGACAGCAGCAGGGACACTGTCCACCGGGGCATCCTCACAACTGACAACAGCAGGGACACTGTCCACCTGGCATCCACTCACAACTGACAACAGCAGGGACACTGTCCGCTGGGCATCCCAACAACTGACAGCAGCAGGGACACTGTCCGCTGGGCATCCCAACAACTGACAGCAGCAGGGACACTGTCTGCCGGGTATCCCCACAACTGACAGCAGCAGGGACACTGTCCGCTGGGCATCCCAACAACTGACAACAGCAGGGGACACTGTCCACCGGGCATCTTCACAACTGACAACAGCAGGGACACTGTCCGCCGCGAATCCCAACAACTGACAGCAGCAGGGACACTGTCCGCCGGGCATCCCCACAACTGACAACAGCAGGGACACTGTCCACCGGGCATCCCAACAACTGACAACAGCAGGGACACTGTCCGCCGGGCATCCCCACAACTGACAGCAGCAGGGACACTGTCCGCCGGGCATCCTCACAACTGACAGCAGCAGGGACACTGTCCGCCGGGCATCTTCACAACTGACAGCAGCAGGGACACTGTCCGCCGGGCATCCTCACAACTGACAGCAGCAGGGACACTGTCCGCCGGGCATCCTCACAACTGACAGCAGCAGGGGACACTGTCCACCGGGCATCCCAACAACTGACAACAGCAGGGACACTGTCCGCCGGGCATCCTCACAACTGGCAGCAGCAGGGACACTGTCCATCGGGCATCCCAACAACTGACAGCAGCAGGGACACTGTCCATCGGGTATCCTCATAACTGACAGCAGCAGGGACACTGTCCGCCGGGCAACCCAACAACTGACAACAGCAGGGACACTGTCCATCGGGTATCCTCATAACTGACAGCAGCAGGGACACTGTCCGCCGGGCATCCCAACAACTGACAACAGCAGGGACACTGTCCGCCCGGCATCCCAATAACTGACAACAGCAGGGACACTGTCCGCTGGGCATCCCCACAACTGACAGCAGTAGGGACACTGTCCGCCGGGCATCCCAACAACTGACAGCAGCAGGGACACTGTCCGCCGGGTATCCCCACAACTGACAGCAGCAGGGACACTGTCCGCTGGGCATCCCAACAACTGACAGCAGCAGGGACAATGTCCGCCGGGGATCCCAACAACTGACAGCAGCAGGGACACTTCCGCCGTGTATCCCACAACTGACAGCAGCAGGGACACTGTCCGCCGGTATCCCCACAACTGACAGCAGCAGGGACACTGTCCGCCGGGTATCCCCACAACTGACAGCAGCAGGGACACTGTCTGCTGGGTATCCTCACAACTGACAACAGCAGGGACACTGTCCGCCGGGCATCCTCACAACTGACAGCAGCACGGACACGTTCTTAGAAGACCCGTGTCCTTGGATAACCACCCCGGAAGTTCTGATGACCCTCCTTTTCAAGGTATTGAAGTCGGGGAGGACAGGAGAAGAGACAACAGAGGCAGGAACTGGTCGGGACTCCGGAGCGTCAGCCACCGGGGTCCTGGAACAGGAGCGGGCGTTAGCGGCGCCGAAAAAACCGTGGAATCTCAGCTCCTAGAGCGTCCCTTCTCATGTGATGCTGTGCCGGAACTTCTCCAACCTGCCTACCAGCTTCAGGCCTCCGAGCTGACTGCCATTCCGTGACCCGCCTTGTCAGGGACGGTTGGAGGAGCGCCAAGTACACGCGCAGGAAAAGCAGGGAAAGGACGGCTTGACCACAGGCAAACACACAGGGGCCCCAGGTCACTCAAAGGAAACAGTCCAGTGCACCAGAGCCACAGATCAGGTACAGATGGGTTACAGTGACACAACAATTCATGAACATCACATCATGTGTGACGGAGGTACACACAGTTAGCGATCCAGAGTTCGGCGACGGTTAGGAACAAATCCTGAATAGGGGGAATGAACAGATACACGAAGGGTTAAAAGCAAGCGCTCAACGCCCCACGCATAAAAGACAGAGGCAGACACACAGAGTTTTGGAAGGGGAGCTCAAGTGTGCCTGAAAGGGAGAAAGAATATCCCTCTCCCATCCCTACTCCCAGACCGAACATTAAGGACACGGCGCAAGCTCCCCTTGCCTGAACCCTGTCTCCGAAGAGCAAATTCTCGACATCTGCCGTATAAAAGTAGGCACAAACTGGCGCCAGGTTAACGTCCCTCGGCAGCCAGTAAACATATTAAGGAAAATTTCAACGGAAACAAAAGGCTCTTCCCTATGGCTTAAGTGACAATATTACTGGACGAAATACCCCTTTCCAAAGAGGTTCACTGATGTTTTCAGCAGCGAGCATTTTGAAGCTGAGCCAAACGGCAAAACGCACGAAACATCCTGCCGTACGCTTATTTTTGCACAAACTACTGCTTCGCGACTCCTGCGTATGCCCCACGAATCCGAAACAAGCACAAAGGAACGATAATTGAAAAGCGCACGATGTTTAGAGAGAGGACACTCCAAGGACTCGAGTTGCACTCGCATAAATACTGGTAACCACAGCCATCCCGCACAGACCTCCTCCAAGACCTTGAGAAGGGAAGGTGTCATCCGATCCACGGAACTGGAACGCTGTTCCGTTTATTTCCAGCGATAAGACAAGGACCAGCTGATGAACAGGCAACGGGAAACCAAACAAACACCCGTGTGAACAGCGAACCCTCGATTAGACATGAGTCAAGCTGATAGCTGCCCAGCTGGCAGCGAGGAACGCGGAAAATTAAGAGTGCCAGGTGAAGTCGACTGTGAAGCAACTGTGATTCCTATGACTGTCAACAACGGTATTCGAAGCGTTATTGAAAATCACAGGAATCCTGCGCGCGCTTTATATGTACGCCAATCCGAGCAAAGACAAAGAAATGATGCATTCCACTCCTTGCAATTTCTTCCATAATTAAATCCACAGAAACCGAAATTCGAAGCGTTATTAAACATGATGAACAGGAATCCTGTTCACAATATGCGGTTTTTTTTTTTTTAGTCTTGGAAGTCTGCTACGGACTCTGATAATCCTGACGTTATCAAACCTACAGATGCAGAAATCAAGGTAAATCAGCTGTGAGAACATTAAAGTGTTGTCCGCTATAATCGACAGAAACGACACGGGAATATGCCCTACGAATGAGTCAGAGCTCCGGACAAAATCAGCTGTGTATGGGTTTTTATACACCCTGCAGTATCATAATACCTAAGGAGAATGTCATATAATAATAATTATATTGTTAAATGATTCTGAAGACTTTCCTTTAAAAAATCTTTAAAATGTAAGTAAATTTGTTAAGATTTCCAGTTTTCATAGTCCAGAACTCTGCAAACAGACATGACGATTTCTTGTAGATTACAGTTTGAGGTACATGTGTGTGTGTGTGTGTGTGTGTGTGTGTGTGTGTGTGTGTGTGTGTGTGTGTGTGTGTGTGTGTTCATCTTGTCTCTTCCTTTCTTCTCTCACGTTTTTAATTAAAAAGAAGAGATCAGTTTGTTCTTTTATATGGATTACACGCGCAAATGTACACACACACACACACACACACACACACACACACACACACACACACACACAAAGGTAGTTTTGACTTTGATTACACAGACTTCTGTTAAATGCTTTAACGACAAAGTACTGTAAAGACATTAAGTGTGACTGCTCTGCAGAACTTACAATTGAGCATATACTGGTAAAATGTGCTTCAATGAAAACTTTCCTACCTCCGGAAGTCGTAGAATGTATTTTGCCTGTTTCTTATGTTAAGTTATTTTGGGATCATTTTAATCTTTTCAACCTTTCAATATTTAGATTAGCTAGTTATTTGTTATGTAGTCCTATTGCACATTTCTTGTATTTATCTTCTCTCTCTCTTCTCTCTTTGTCTCTCTGCCTCTCACTTCTTTCTTTTCTTTTCTTTTTCTTTTTTTCCGTTTTTCAAAAATATCTTGACGATGTTAAAAATTTTAACAAAGTTTTGCTGTTTTTGATGATAGAGTCTAAATTCATCGACACTATGAAAAGACTTTAAATAAAATAACTACTAACATACATGCTCTCTCTCTCTTTCTCTCTCTCTCTCTCTCCCCCCCCCCTTCCCCGAAAGGAGAGAATGTACAGTCTTTTTTGTGGATAAGATATGCGCACACACCAAGGCAAGCGTGCATGTTCAAGTAACACCTGCACTAGTTTCTCTCTCTCTCTCTCTCTCTCTCTCTCTCTCTCTCTCTCTCTCACTAACATGCTACGATACAAAGACCCATTTGCCCGACTTACACTTACTTACCGCATCAAATATCAAGGACATCTTGGTACGATAATATACTAAAACCATGACAGTGCCATAGCTTCCGATCAACCAGCATTGTTTACTTTTACGGAAAGACACAGAAAAATTCTACAAACACGAACAGTTACCCTCACAGCAGGTCTTTCCGATGATAGCCGACAATCCATCAGAAGATGTGAGTATGGGCTTCTGTTTGTTCTGCATTGCCCATTTTCTGTTCATGCAAGACAAACGAAGCCAAAATGCTTATTCAATTTTTTGTTAACTGGAGAAAACATGAGAGCACTGCCAACGTTGCAACATTTTTAAGGGAACCCAAAAGGAAACATTAACTTCCCAACCCTTACTGGCATGAGCCGCCCCGACATGCGAGTGTCGCCTGACTCGAATGATCTTCAACATTCATGACTCCTAAGTCTCAACTTGAAAACGGTAACCTCAAAGCACTGCGTGTAAGACGTGGCTAAATGTAAGATCTGGGTCACTGGTACAGTGAAACAGGATGTTATGGAGAGTATACGGGATAGCATATCGTGGAGGGGGAAAAAAAAACACCGCCCAAACACAAGCGCCCAAGCCCTTTTTATTCTCCTCTCTGTTCATGCACGATGTACATTCACACATGTGCGCGCACGCGCAAGTGTAGTGTGACAATTTGGCACTATCCATATTCATTCCTGTTTACTCGTCAGAAATGCAGCCTTCTCAGACTTACATATACCGTGGGTAGACTCCTTTACTTGAGAAAGTTGCTTTTCCGTTCTTTATGCTGAGGAGTACATCGGGGAGTAGTAAGTGGGGGTAGGGGGTGGGGGGTGGGGGGGGGGGTTTAGTAAAATGTGGATATTGTCGACAATTTTTTTTTTTATAAGTATGGACATGCAAGCGCTCGCGCGCGCGCGCGCGCACACACACACACACACACACACACACACACACACACACACAGAGGTCAGTAATACCTTTTGCCACTTGTGGACTCTTGCTGACGTCTGCACACAGCACAAACATCGATTGCCGGCCGACACGCGGAGAACAATCGTCTGGCAATTCACCCGCAAAGGTCAAGGACCTTTCGCGTTCGTGAACAGGCGCCGGGGTCACTTCCGCTATAATCAGCCCCCCTCCCCCCCCTCCCACCACCACCCCCCCCCCCCCTCCCCACGCTAACTGTTTCAGTCTGTGTGCTGTCTCGCGCGCAGCGGCGGCCCTTGATGTGAATCGTATGCTCTGCCGTGTGCATCAGTTTGCATGATCAGACGGTGCTGGGAATCTTTACGAGAGAAAAATACGGAGTGACGCTAACGAGGAGGCAGGACTGAAATAAAAAAACAGAAGAAAGGGGGTCGTGAGAAAAGAGGACGAAGTAGACGTAAGGGGAGGGGGGGGGGGGGGGGGGGGGGCTGGGTGGATCGAAAGCCAAGCTGGCAAATCGTAGCTAAGGAACATCAGCACTGAGCGAACCGGCTCCTCAGACCTTAACTGCTTCTCCGGAAGGATTTGTGTGTGTGTGTGTGTGTGTGTGTGTGTGTGTGTGTGTGTGTGTGTGTGTGTGAGACACACACACACACACACACACACAGACTGTGAGAGAGAGAGAGAGAGGGTCAGACACCTCACAATCCAGCACAAAATATTTGTCCGTCAGTGCACCTCGCGTGCTGCTTAGAATAGTCTTGGTCTTGTCGCTTTTGTCTGTCTTTCGCAGATTTGCCTCACAGCAGAAACTTCGCGAGCTCTGTCGACCAGACCGAGTCCCGGTCTAGTCTGTCCAACACGCTAGCGCTTTCCGAAGTCAGTCGGCCCGCAGAACCAGCTTTAGTCAACGTGTTGGCGGGCAACACACGCAACACAACACAACACAACACAACACAACACAACACAACACTGCCTGGTGCGTAACAGCTGTGGAAGTACAATCTCCTCACAGAATTCTGGCCGCATTGCGGCGCAGCAGAGAATTCGGCCAGATCTTCCAGCGCGGATGTTGACACTGCCCGGTGTAACATTCTGTAGTCAGTCCACGCCTGTAAGTACTCCCCCGGAGCGTGAGGAAGAGCACGTGACCAAACTCACCCCAGCACCGACCCCCACCCCACCGCTTGGGCTGGTTAATCCAAACTGACCCCACCCCACTCCCCACGTTCCTGGCATTTCCACCTCCTGGCATTATAGGGCAGGTGAGTTTGTGCATGTGCATATATTCACCCAAGGGCTGTTCCTTGACCATTCCCCAAATCGCTCACTGAGAAGTGACTTTGAAATATGAGTGGGGGTTTGGGGGGGGGGGGGGAGGGAGGGAGACACTTCTGACTCACATCCAGAATTCCCCTCTCGTATTTACATTCAGTTGCAGCGTGTCTTAATTGATGTGCTTTGTCAATTGGGACGGCGGGAATTTCTAAAGATGGGAGGGATTCAGTTTGAGGGGAGGCCAGTCTGGATTCACTCCCGGGAGGGGGTGGGGTGGGAGAAGGGGGTGGGCGAGTCAGGCACGTGCACTATCACGCCTGCCGGGGGATCATTTTCGGCGTGGACTACTTACGGAACGTTACACCGGCACTCAATTAGGAACGAGAACTCTTAATGACATGATTTCAGACCGTTGTCTGCCGTTAAGGAGCAAACACTGGGGGCAATGTCTCGCGCCTGATCCAAGATGTAATGTCCCCCTCTCCATCTTCATTCCTTCGCGTGACCCAGCTTGTATCACGCCCACGCGCTCCACCTCACCCGTTTCGCACCCTACCCCACTCTTTCACTCGCCGCAACACATGTGTTCGAGAATGCCGCAGGTTCCTTCTACCAATGACAAGATGTTACTTTTTTTCTTTTTTTTTTGCACATGGACACAATAATAACTGACAATATTGACAATAATAACTGACGATAATGATAAAAACAACAATAATCTCTGCAATAATGACAATCATGATGAGAATAACAACAATCACTGAATATGATTCTTAAAGATTTCGTCTTTGACATCCAGCCTTTAGAGACAACATTTCATTTTAGAAAATAACATTTTCATTCCACATGTTTCTAGACTTATATTTCAATATTTTACTAATGGAAACATACGGTAAACCATAACAAACACGGGCACAGACGACAGGAAAAACGAGAAAGAAAGAGCAACAACAACACAAAGCAAAACACAAACGCACACAAAAGAAGAATATAAACAGCTGCGAACCATTGCTGCTCTAAACACAGATCTTTACATATTCATGTTATTCTTAGAATATTTAGCAGTAATATATATATATATATATATATATATATATATATATTGTTATATTAAAAGCAAGTTAAAATCAAGCTTCTAAAAACATCTACAAATTTGTTTCACGCTGTGCGGTCGTCAGGATGTGATGAGCTTGTGTTGCCAGTGCCACGTATATATATAGCTAGCTGGTTTGCTGTTGTTTTTTTCCCGTGCTACATGTGTTTCTCAGGTGTTGGTTTTTTTCGCTGATAGGAACTTCCATCTGTGTCTGCAATTGTTAACCATTTCTGTTCTAACATTTAGAGTTGCCAACTGTGGTTTACATAGTATAATGTATTTCTCGGTTAGGCATAGATTGCATTTTTTGAAATGTTGTTGTATGATGCTGCTCTTTTTAAAATTTTCCAAGATATGTTGTAGTCTATGTCTTTTTCTTTAAGTTTCCAAATGTATTTACTCAATTCTGTTTGGTTTTTGTATCTTTCTTTGTTGAATGATTGTTTATGGTTTGCATATCTAGTTTTGAATTGGTTTTCCGTGATACCTACATATGTTTCTTTTGCGTTCTCTGATGTTACAGTGGCTTGGTACACAATGTTGTTATAAAGGCATTTGTTGCTTAGGGGGCACTGTTCTTTTTTGGTACAGTTACAAGATTTCCTTTCGTTACCCTCCTTTTTTCTGTGCTGCTTTTCATTTTGTTTGCTGAATCGATGGCATTTTTAAGGTTCGGCATACATGAATATGATAATTTGATGTTGTTTTTGTTGAATATCTTGAATAATTTATGGTCTTTTGGGAAAGATGATGTCAAGATTTTAAAGAATTCTTTCCCTACATTTGTTTTAACTCTTGCATCATATGGGGGATTGTACCATATGATATTCCTTTTCCTGTTCTTTCTGCATCTTTTTGTATCATTGTCTGGATCGTATCTTAATTTGTAATTGTAGCCACTTGTATGTAACGCCTCTTGGTATTCAGCTGTAGCGTTGTTGAATACTGTTTCGTTACATGACAAATTGGATAGTCTTTTATTTATGCTTTTGGGTATTGTTTTCAGTATGGAGGGTGGGTGATTGCTTTTGATGTTTACATAAACAGGCGTGTCATTTGGTTTCTTGTATGGTTTATATGTGTGTTGGTTGAGGTCTAACGTTATGTCTAAATAGTTCACTATCTTTTTGTTTGCTTCTATTGTGATTTTTAAGTTTTGGTTGTGGAAAATTTTACACAATTCTTTTTTCTTATTTTCAATATTTCTAGGGTTGTCATTCAGAGCGGCAAGGCCGTCATCCCTGTACAGTCCAGTTTGTTTTCCAAGTTTTTTTTGAATATTGGATAACATGACAACCCTAGAAATATTGAAAATAAGAAAAAAGAATTGTGTAAAATTTTCCACAACCAAAACTTAAAAATCACAATAGAAGCAAACAAAAAGATAGTGAACTATTTAGACATAACGTTAGACCTCAACCAACACACATATAAACCATACAAGAAACCAAATGACACGCCTGTTTATGTAAACATCAAAAGCAATCACCCACCCTCCATACTGAAAACAATACCCAAAAGCATAAATAAAAGACTATCCAATTTGTCATGTAACGAAACAGTATTCAACAACGCTACAGCTGAATACCAAGAGGCGTTACATACAAGTGGCTACAATTACAAATTAAGATACGATCCAGACAATGATACAAAAAGATGCAGAAAGAACAGGAAAAGGAATATCATATGGTACAATCCCCCATATGATGCAAGAGTTAAAACAAATGTAGGGAAAGAATTCTTTAAAATCTTGACATCATCTTTCCCAAAAGACCATAAATTATTCAAGATATTCAACAAAAACAACATCAAATTATCATATTCATGTATGCCGAACCTTAAAAATGCCATCGATTCAGCAAACAAAATGAAAAGCAGCACAGAAAAAAAGGAGGGTAACGAAAGGAAATCTTGTAACTGTACCAAAAAAGAACAGTGCCCCCTAAGCAACAAATGCCTTTATAACAACATTGTGTACCAAGCCACTGTAACATCAGAGAACGCAAAAGAAACATAGCGCCGGGGCACAAAACACCACCACCACCACACACCCAACCACAAAGGGCAGTAATTTCCCCTTTTCCACTTGTGGCCCCTTGCTGACGTTGCCACCGGCACAAAACGATTGGGCCGGGCCCAACGCGGAGAACCAAACGTTGGCAATTCACCCCCCAAAAGGGCAAGGACCCTTTTTCGTTCGTGAAAAGGCGCCGGGGCACCCTTGCCCAAAACAGCCCCCCCCCCCCCCCCCCCCCAACCCCCCCCCCCCCCCCCCCCGCTAATGTTTCCGGGTTTTGTGGCCTGTCTCGCGCGCAGCGGGGCCCCTTTATGTGAAAAGTATGCTTTTGGCCCTGGCCAAATTTTTTAAAACAGACCGGGGTGGGAATTACGAGAGAAAAATCGGAGTGGGCGCTAAAAAGGGGGGGGGACTGAAATAAAAAAAAAAGAAAGGGGGGTTTTTAGAAAAGAGGACAAGTAGGGCGTAAAGGGGGGGGGGGGGGGGGGGGGGGGGGGGGGGGGGGCCCCTCTCCATCTTCATTCCTTCGCGTGACCCAGCTTGTATCACGCCCACGCGCTCCACCTAAACCCGTTTTCGCACCCTACCCCACTCTTTCACTCGCCGCAACACATGTGTTCGAGAATGCCGCAGGTTCCTTCTACCAATGACAAGATGTTACTTTTTTTCTTTTTTTTTTGCACATGGACACAATAATAACTGACAATATTGACAATAAATAACTGACGATAATGATAAATAAAACAACAATAATCTCTGCAATAATGACAATCATGATGAGAATAACAACCAATCACTGAATATGATTCTTAAAGATTTCGTCTTTGACATCCAGCCTTTAGAGACAACATTTCATTTTAGAAAATAACATTTTCATTCCACATGTTTCTAGACTTATATTTCAATATTTTACTAATGGAAACATACGGTAAACCATAACAAACACGGGCACAGACGACAGGAAAAACGAGAAAGAAAGAGCAACAACAACACAAAGCCAAAACACAAACGCACACAAAAGAAGAATATAAACAGCTGCGAACCATTGCTGCTCTAAACACAGATCTTTACATATTCATGTTATTCTTAGAATATTTAGCAGTAATATTTTATATATATTAATATTATATATATATATTGTTATATTAAAAGCAAGTTAAAATCAAGCTTCTAAAAACATCTACAAATTTGTTTCACGCTGTGCGGTCGTCAGGATGTGATGAGCTTGTGTTGCCAGTGCCACGTATTATATAGCTAGCTGGTTTGCTGTTGTTTTTTTCCCGTGCTACATGTGTTTCTCAGGTGTTGGTTTTTTTCGCTGATAGGAACTTCCATCTGTGTCTGCATTGTTAACCATTTCTGTTCTAACATTTAGAGTTGCCAACTGTGGTTTACATAGTATAATGTATTTCTCGGTTAGGCATAGATTGCATTTTTTTGAAATGTTGTTGTATGATGCTGCTCTTTTTAAAATTTTCCAAGATATGTTGTAGTCTATGTCTTTTTCTTTAAGTTTCCAAATGTATTTACTCAATTCTGTTTGGTTTTTGTATCTTTCTTTGTTGAATGATTGTTTATGGTTTGCATATCTAGTTTTGAATTGGTTTTCCGTGATACCTACATATGTTTCTTTTGCGTTCTCTGATGTTACAGTGGCTTGGTACACAATGTTGTTATAAAGGCATTTGTTGCTTAGGGGGCACTGTTCTTTTTTGGTACAGTTACAAGATTTCCTTTCGTTACCCTCCTTTTTTCTGTGCTGCTTTTCATTTTGTTTGCATGAATCGATGGCATTTTTAAGGTTCGGCATACATGAATATGATAATTTGATGTTGTTTTTGTTGAATATCTTGAATAATTTATGGTCTTTTGGGAAAGATGATGTCAAGATTTTAAAGAATTCTTTCCCTACATTTGTTTTAACTCTTGCATCATATGGGGGATTGTACCATATGATATTCCTTTTCCTGTTCTTTTCTGCATCTTTTTGTATCATTGTCTGGATCGTATCTTAATTTGTAATTGTAGCCACTTGTATGTAACGCCTCTTGGTATTCAGCTGTAGCGTTGTTGAATACTGTTTCGTTACATGACAAATTGGATAGTCTTTTATTTATGCTTTTGGGTATTGTTTTCAGTATGGAGGGTGGGTGATTGCTTTTGATGTTTACATAAACAGGCGTGTCATTTGGTTTCTTGTATGGTTTATATGTGTGTTGGTTGAGGTCTAACGTTATGTCTAAATAGTTCACTATCTTTTTGTTTGCTTCTATTGTGATTTTTAAGTTTTGGTTGTGGAAAATTTTTACACAATTCTTTTTTTCTTATTTTCAATATTTCTAGGGTTGTCATTCAGAGCGGCAAGGCCGTCATCCCTGTACAGTCCAGTTTGTTTTCCAAGTTTTTTTTGAATATTGGATAACATGACAACCCTAGAAATATTGAAAATAAGAAAAAAGAATTGTGTAAAAATTTTCCACAACCAAAACTTAAAAATCACAATAGAAGCAAACAAAAAGATAGTGAACTATTTAGACATAACGTTAGACCTCAACCAACACACATATAAACCATACAAGAAACCAAATGACACGCCTGTTTTATGTAAACATCAAAAGCAATCACCCACCCTCCATACTGAAAACAATACCCAAAAGCATAAATATAAAGACTATCCCAAATTGTCATGTAACGAAACAGTATTCAACAACGCTACAGCTGAATACCAAGAGGCGTTACATACAAGTGGCTACAATTACAAATTAAGATACGATCCAGACAATGATACAAAAAGATGCAGAAAGAACAGGAAAAGGAATATCATATGGTACAATCCCCCATATGATGCAAGAGTTAAAACAAATGTAGGGAAAGAATTCTTTAAAATCTTGACATCATCTTTCCCAAAAGACCATAAATTATTCAAGATATTCAACAAAAACAACATCAAATTATCATATTCATGTATGCCGAACCTTAAAAATGCCATCGATTCAGCAAACAAAATGAAAAGCAGCACAGAAAAAAAGGAGGGTAACGAAAGGAAATCTTGTAACTGTACCAAAAAAGAACAGTGCCCCCTAAGCAACAAATGCCTTTATAACAACATTGTGTACCAAGCCACTGTAACATCAGAGAACGCAAAAGAAACATATGTAGGTATCACGGAAAACCAATTCAAAACTAGATATGCAAACCATAAACAATCATTCAACAAAGAAAGATACAAAAACCAAACAGAATTGAGTAAATACATTTGGAAACTTAAAGAAAAAGACATAGACTACAACATATCTTGGAAAATTTTAAAAAGAGCAGCATCATACAACAACATTTCAAAAAAATGCAATCTATGCCTAACCGAGAAATACATTATACTATGTAAACCACAGTTGGCAACTCTAAATGTTAGAACAGAAATGGTTAACAATTGCAGACACAGATGGAAGTTCCTATCAGCGAAAAAAACCAACACCTGAGAAACACATGTAGCACGGGAAAAAAACAACAGCAAACCAGCTAGCTATATATATACGTGGCACTGGCAACACAAGCTCATCACATCCTGACGACCGCACAGCGTGAAACAAATTTGTAGATGTTTTTAGAAGCTTGATTTTAACTTGCTTTTAATATAACAAATGTCGCTCCCACTGTGGTTGAGCACTGTTTTTAAGATTGCGCTGATCCTCAGTACCATTCTCTCTCTCTCTCTCTCTCTCTCTATATATATATATATGTGTGTGTGTGTGTGTGTGTGTGTGTGTGTGTGTGTGTGTGTGTACATTATGATTATACGCTTTTAATTGGCTTCGGGTGTTTCATTGTTAATTGTTTTTAAAGAATATATTTTCATTTCAAAATTACTTCACTTTCAGTTAATTCTTTGTAATTAAACCGGTCAGGGGAGAAAACAACACTTTTTAATACAATATGTTAACATAAGCGATGTTGTTGTTTTTTTCTACTTCATACCTGTCTTTTAATAACCTTATGTATAATTCAGCCAGCAGCAGGATAGACTTTAACACCTGTCACATCTGAAGTCAGTGTCATGTTCTAAAAATACTATTTTTTCATTTAATAAGAAAGATGTTACACGCATATTTTTATTTTAATCTTTAATTGCTTGAA
The DNA here is from genome assembly GCA_033310375.1 of Conus canariensis. Classification (NCBI taxonomy): domain Eukaryota; kingdom Metazoa; phylum Mollusca; class Gastropoda; order Neogastropoda; family Conidae; genus Conus; species Conus canariensis. The sequence continues at coordinate 16,789,100 of CM065734.1, read as the reverse complement.
CAAACGTTCCCCAAAGCATTCACATCTATATTTTTCCAGAACATTATGTTCTACACTGTTCTTTACAAAATGTACATTTGTTAGCAGATTTGAAAGCCTCGCACAACAATACTACACTTGTTGATACGATACTTTGTATTGATCTGATCTGAAACCATTTCAGCTTTTTTTCTCTCCTGAATCTGTTGAATCAAATTTAACATTTTTTTTCAGTTGACGCCTGAATTCGTCTGTAATTCCATTCTTGATAGCATTTTGGTTTTGAACCGTCGACCACAAGGGTACCATAATGAAATCGTGCCCCCTTTTCAACCAAATATAAAATTTGTACGGTTTTAGAATCGCTAGATATTTCATTGCTTTCCACACGCGTGTTCAATCTATGAACAAGGACCTTTATCCTTTCTATCAGAGGTGCACAACTTAGAAGAAAGTTTGTTCGTATGCTATACTTGTCAATTTATTCAGTAAATGTCAAAGAACTACCATCTTCCCTGCACAAACATCCATTAACACATGTAGTTCTTTTTTTTTTTATTAATTCGGTAATTTTCGTGAGATGGAATGCTGTTTAAATGCATTATCTCGTTGAAAAATAAAGCCACTGGCAGCATTTCAGACGGGTTAGAGGGTTTAACTATTGAAAAAAAAAGTTTCAAACGTGTTTTTCCGAGCCAAGTTACCCTCGTTCCGAGCCAGCAAGCAATTCGGTCTCAGTTGATCTAATTTTTGTACGTTCGGATGAAAAAAAAAGTTTCAAACGTGTTTTTCCGAGCCAAGTTACCCTCGTTCCGAGCCAGCAAGCAATTCGGTCTCAGTTGATCTAATTTTTGTACGTTCGGATGAAAAAAAAAGTTTCAAACGTGTTTTTCCGAGCCAAGTTACCCTCGTTCCGAGCCAGCAAGCAATTCGGTCTCAGTTGATCTAATTTTTGTACGTTCGGATGAAAAAAAAAGTTTCAAACGTGTTTTTCCGAGCCAAGTTACCCTCGTTCCGAGCCAGCAAGCAATTCGGTCTCAGTTGATCTAATTTTTGTACGTTCGGATGAAAAAAAAAGTTTCAAACGTGTTTTTCCGAGCCAAGTTACCCTCGTTCCGAGCCAGCAAGCAATTCGGTCTCAGTTGATCTAATTTTTGTACGTTCGGATGAAAAAAAAAGTTTCAAACGTGTTTTTCCGAGCCAAGTTACCCTCGTTCCGAGCCAGCAAGCAATTCGGTCTCAGTTGATCTAATTTTTGTACGTTCGGATGAAAAAAAAGTTTCAAACGTGTTTTTCCGAGCCAAGTTACCCTCGTTCCGAGCCAGCAAGCAATTCGGTCTCAGTTGATCTAATTTTTGTACGTTCGGATGAAAAAAAAAAGTTTCAAACGTGTTTTTCCGAGCCAAGTTACCCTCGTTCCGAGCCAGCAAGCAATTCGGTCTCAGTTGATCTAATTTTTGTACGTTCGGATGAAAAAAAAAGTTTCAAACGTGTTTTTCCGAGCCAAGTTACCCTCGTTCCGAGCCAGCAAGCAATTCGGTCTCAGTTGATCTAATTTTTGTACGTTCGGATGAAAAAAAAAGTTTCAAACGTGTTTTTGGTACCTCTCGAGACTCCATATCATTGTATTAAAATCACTGTTTCGAGCAAGTTACCCTCGAGCCAGCAAGCAATTCGGTCTCAGTTGATCTAATTTTTGTACGTTCGGATGAAAAAAAAAGTTTTCAAACGTGTTTTTCCGAGCCAAGTTACCCTCGTTCCGAGCCAGCAAGCAATTCGGTCTCAGTTGATCTAATTTTGTACGTTCGGATGAAAAAAAAAGTTTCAAACGTGTTTTTTCCGAGCCAAGTTACCCTCGTTCCGAGCCAGCAAGCAATTCGGTCTCAGTTGATCTAATTTTTGTACGTTCGGATGAAAAAAAAAGTTTCAAACGTGTTTTTCCGAGCCAAGTTACCCTCGTTCCGAGCCAGCAAGCAATTCGGTCTCAGTTGATCTAATTTTTGTACGTTCGGATGAAAAAAAAAAGTTTCAAACGTGTTTTTCCGAGCCAAGTTACCCTCGTTCCGAGCCAGCAAGCAATTCGGTCTCAGTTGATCTAAATTTTTGTACGTTCGGATGAAAAAAAAAGTTTCAAACGTGTTTTTCCGAGCCAAGTTACCCTCGTTCCGAGCCAGCAAGCAATTCGGTCTCAGTTGATCTAATTTTTGTACGTTCGGATGAAAAAAAAAGTTTCAAACGTGTTTTTCCGAGCCAAGTTACCCTCGTTCCGAGCCAGCAAGCAATTCGGTCTCAGTTGATCTAATTTTTGTACGTTCGGATGAAAAAAAAAGTTTCAAACGTGTTTTTCCGAGCCAAGTTACCCTCGTTCCGAGCCAGCAAGCAATTCGGTCTCAGTTGATCTAATTTTTGTACGTTCGGATGAAAAAAAAAGTTTCAAACGTGTTTTTTCCGAGCCAAGTTACCCTCGTTCCGAGCCAGCAAGCAATTCGGTCTCAGTTGATCTAATTTTTGTACGTTCGGATGAAAAAAAAAAGTTTCAAACGTGTTTTTCCGAGCCAAGTTACCCTCGTTCCGAGCCAGCAAGCAATTCGGTCTCAGTTGATCTAATTTTTGTACGTTCGGATGAAAAAAAAAAGTTTCAAACGTGTTTTTCCGAGCCAAGTTACCCTCGTTCCGAGCCAGCAAGCAATTCGGTCTCAGTTGATCTAATTTTTGTACGTTCGGATGAAAAAAAAAGTTTCAAACTGTTTTTCCGAGCCAAGTTACCCTCGTTCCGAGCCAGCAAGCAATTCGGTCTCAGTTGATCTAATTTTTGTTCGTTGAAAAAATAAAGATTAAAAATAGTTTCAAGCAGTTTACCCGTCCAGCACACCGTTCGAGCTCAAGCAATTCGGTCAGTTGATCTAATTTTTGTACGTTCGGATAAAATAATCAGTCCAATACCCTTGTTTCCGAGCCAAGTACCTCGTGAGCACAGCATGCTAGTTGACTATTTGTCGTTCGATGAAAAAATTACGGTTTCCCAAGTTCCGTTCGACGAAGCAATCGTCTTTGACTAATTTTGTAGTTCGGATAAAAAAGTTCAAACGTTTTTCGACCAAGTTCTCGTCCGAGCGCAAGCATTGTCAGTTGTAATTTTTGTAGTCGATAAAAAAGTTAACGTGTTTGAGCAAGTTACCTCGTCAGACAAGCATGGTGTGATCAATTTTGTGTTCGATGAAAAAAGTTCAAGTGTTTCCGACAAGTTACCGTGACAGCACAATTCGGTCTCAGTTGATCTAATTTTGTACGTTCGGATGAAAAAAAAAGTTTCAAACGTGTTTTTCGAGCAAGTTACCCTCGTCGAGCCAGCAAGCATTCGGTCTCAGTTGATCTAATTTTTGTACGTTCGGATGAAAAAAAGTTTCAAACGGTTTTCGAGCAAGTTACCCTCGTTCCGAGCAGCAAGCAATTCGGTCTCAGTTGATCTAATTTTTGTACGTTCGGATGAAAAAAAAAGTTTCAAACGTGTTTTTCCGAGCCAAGTTACCCTCGTTCCGAGCCAGCAAGCAATTCGGTCTCAGTTGATCTAATTTTTGTACGTTCGGATGAAAAAAAAAGTTTCAAACGTGTTTTTCCGAGCCAAGTTACCCTCGTTCCGAGCCAGCAAGCAATTCGGTCTCAGTTGATCTAATTTTTGTACGTTCGGATGAAAAAAAAAAGTTTCAAACGTGTTTTTCCGAGCCAAGTTACCCTCGTTCCGAGCCAGCAAGCAATTCGGTCTCAGTTGATCTAATTTTTGTACGTTCGGATGAAAAAAAAAAGTTTCAAACGTGTTTTTCCGAGCCAAGTTACCCTCGTTCCGAGCCAGCAAGCAATTCGGTCTCAGTTGATCTAATTTTTGTACGTTCGGATGAAAAAAAAAAGTTTCAAACGTGTTTTTCCGAGCCAAGTTACCCTCGTTCCGAGCCAGCAAGCAATTCGGTCTCAGTTGATCTAATTTTTGTACGTTCGGATGAAAAAAAAAGTTTCAAACGTGTTTTTCCGAGCCAAGTTACCCTCGTTCCGAGCCAGCAAGCAATTCGGTCTCAGTTGATCTAATTTTTGTACGTTCGGATGAAAAAAAAAGTTTCAAACGTGTTTTTCCGAGCCAAGTTACCCTCGTTCCGAGCCAGCAAGCAATTCGGTCTCAGTTGATCTAATTTTTGTACGTTCGGATGAAAAAAAAAGTTTCAAACGTGTTTTTCCGAGCCAAGTTACCCTCGTTCCGAGCCAGCAAGCAATTCGGTCTCAGTTGATCTAATTTTTGTACGTTCGGATGAAAAAAAAAAGTTTCAAACGTGTTTTTCCGAGCCAAGTTACCCTCGTTCCGAGCCAGCAAGCAATTCGGTCTCAGTTGATCTAATTTTTGTACGTTCGGATGAAAAAAAAAAGTTTCAAACGTGTTTTTCCGAGCCAAGTTACCCTCGTTCCGAGCCAGCAAGCAATTCGGTCTCAGTTGATCTAATTTTTGTACGTTCGGATGAAAAAAAAAGTTTCAAACGTGTTTTTCCGAGCCAAGTTACCCTCGTTCCGAGCCAGCAAGCAATTCGGTCTCAGTTGATCTAATTTTTGTACGTTCGGATGAAAAAAAAAGTTTCAAACGTGTTTTTCCGAGCCAAGTTACCCTCGTTCCGAGCCAGCAAGCAATTCGGTCTCAGTTGATCTAATTTTTGTACGTTCGGATGAAAAAAAAAGTTTCAAACGTGTTTTTCCGAGCCAAGTTACCCTCGTTCCGAGCCAGCAAGCAATTCGGTCTCAGTTGATCTAATTTTTGTACGTTCGGATGAAAAAAAAAGTTTCAAACGTGTTTTTCCGAGCCAAGTTACCCTCGTTCCGAGCCAGCAAGCAATTCGGTCTCAGTTGATCTAATTTTTGTACGTTCGGATGAAAAAAAAAGTTTCAAACGTGTTTTTCCGAGCCAAGTTACCCTCGTTCCGAGCCAGCAAGCAATTCGGTCTCAGTTGATCTAATTTTTGTCCGTTCGGATGAAAAAAAAAAGTTAGAATCCCTGTCTATGATATGCTGTCCCTAGTGTTCTCAACCATCCTAATTTCAAGGCCTGAATAAAACGATTCAAGTCTGGAAATCCAGTGCCTCTTAACCTAGTCTTTTCCGTTGCAACCTTACTAATAATTCTGACTTTTTCCCCTACAAACTTTAAACAGAAAAGACGCAATGTCTACAGGAATTCGTCTGGTGTTTCGGGAAAAGTGTCCACAAATACACGATTTCGGATACTGAGCTTATTAACAATTTCAACATTGCTATTCCTCCCAGCGGTGTTAGAATTCTTTTGAACCAGACGTTCCCTCATTTTTGACTCCTGCATATTCTGGGCAGTACATCCTTACGAGTCTCTCCAGTGGAATGCTGCACATTACTTCATGCCAAGCAGGGCTTCGCATTCCACTTTCCACTTTTTGAAGCAGGTTCACGGAGTCAGTCAGTATCATGGCTTGTTGCAGTGGAGTGCTTGTGTCACTGCTTCTACCTCCATTGTTAGACTTCAAGTTGCTGATCTGTATATACCGTTGTCTTCCTGGATAGTTCGGCCATCTTGTTTCACAGTGTATCCCTAGCCTCATTTTTCTTTGGTGACGGAACCGTCAGTGCATATAACAATATCTTCTTTTGTGCCGAGGTTTTCCACCAGCATCTGAATTTCTGCTTTGGTTTTGCCTTCTGGCCATTCTCGACAGTATCTTCAAAGCTGTGGAGCTATGGCAGCTTGGTAGAGGTGTTTGAAGTGGTCTGGATACTTTTCCGATTCCTTCGTTTATTTGAGTTCTGATAACTGGCACTCAAGCTGTGTATTGTCTTCTCCCTGTCTCATCCAGGATTTTCCTTGTCCCAGACGAGTGCCTTTTGTTTCCTTGACTGCCTCATGTATTGGGTTTTTGGGGATTTTCAAGTCCTCTGAAACATACCTTCACTTGTTCAAGCTTGTGTCGGTCCTGCATTGAAGGAAGGTCAAGCAGGTATCGCATAGTTTCAACTGGTGTGTCCTTCGTAGTTCCCAAGATCGGTCTCATTGTCTCATTTTGAAGTCTTTCTAATTTGTCTGATTAGAATTCTCGCCATATATCTACAAGATCAAAATTGACCATCATATCACTGACAGGTTTAATTCTCTTTGGATTTTTAGTATGTTTGTAATTATCATTATCAATATTCAGGTTCAATATATTCCGGCATTTGCTATTATCATATGTGATTTCTCTAATTCCTG
>CM065734.1:16765371-16767871 GCA_033310375.1 Conus canariensis | reverse complement strand
TGATGGGAGCAAGAGTTACCCTTCTTGTTAATTATTCAAATTTCATTAGTTTCAGGTGAGCTGTTTCCAAAACAATAAGCATGAATGACATCGACCACCCGTAGTTCTCTCTTAATTACTCTCTCAAGAGGCAATCTCTTTCCAAAACAGCAAAATGATAAATGCCAAACCCCATTCACATCGCCTGAAAGCATGTGCTGGAGACGAGTTGTGTCTGAAAACAACGAACGTGATTCACCCACCTCACCATTTACCTTGCCTGAAAGAATCATTAATCCTCAGCAAGCTCTTTCCAGATGAATCAACACGATTAAAGTCACCATTCACACACACACACACACACACACACACACACACACACACACACACACACACACACACACGTACGTGTGTGTGTGTGTGTGTGTGTGTGTGTGTGTGGAGAGAGAGAGAGAGGGGTGCTGTACATTGTACTGTACCCTTCTGTGCCGTATATACAATGGACTTTATTGTGCTGTGCATTGTACTGCATTACACCGTGTTGTATGATTACCCACTGTGCTTGAAATCTTAATAGAATGCTTTGTGTGCACCTACACACTATGTCAGCACTGCGCAAGCCTCCAGCCAGGGATGGTGCAGAATTTTTTCCTGCTGGCTGCAGCAGTTGGGAACAGTAGTTCTCTAGGTCCCATTCCCATCTTTGTCTAAGCTTCCTTTTGGCGGTGGCGTCCTTTGCTGTTGGGCTCTCTAGCAATGAAATACGAGCTGATACACCCATGGGGACGACTCCACGGAGGTTCTGTCGTGTCGTGTCCAGTGGCCTTTAAACAGTGACGTCTGCACAGGGAGCAGTTACGTCCCTTGACATCTTGATGGAATGCGTTGTTGGTGCTTGCATCCCATGTCAATGCAGCGCAGGCTTCCAAGGGTGGTACAGGACTGCTCCCAGCTAGTTTGGTTTGGCAGCTGAAGACAGCACTTCTCTGGGTTCTGCTTGCACCTCCGGATGTAGCTGTTTCTTTCTGATTGTTTTTTTTCTGTATTGCACATGGTACTGTATTTTTTTTTACTGTGTTGGACATTGTACTGTACTTCACTGTGCTGTACATTGTGCTGTACCGTGTTGTACATTTTACTGTACTTAACTGTGCCGTACACTGTTTTTTGCTTTAGGGTGCGGTACATTGTATTCTAGTTTTGTGTGCTCTGTACTCCACACTGTACTTTATTGTGCTGTACATTGTACCGTACTTAACTGTGCAGTACATTGCACTGTATTAAGTGTGCTATGTACGATACTGTACATCACCGTGCTGTTCATTGCACTGCAGTGTACATTCTATACTGTACTCTGTACTGTATCTTAGCGCGGTGTGCGTGGTACTGTACTTCAGTGCGGTGTATACCGTATTGTACTTTAATGTCCGGTAGATTGTACTGTACTATGGTGAGCTCTACAGTGTACTCTACTTTAGTATGCTGTACTTCATGCTGTACTTCATTCGCTGTACACTACACTGTACTGTAGTATGCAGTACGTTGTACTGCACGTTAGTGTTCTATGCATGGTACTGTACATAACTGTGCTGTTCATTGAAATATACTGTCGTGCGCTGCACATTGTACTGTGTACTTTAGTGTGGTGTACACGGTACTGTCAACAGCTGTGCTGTACACTGCACTGTACTCTACTCTGCTGTACATTGTGTTGAACATTACTGTGCCGTACATTGCACTCTACTGTGGATGTGTTGCACATGATAAGGTGCAGTATATTATGATGTACTTCACTGTGCTGTTTTTGAACTGTACTGTGCTCAGCTGGGCTGTGTTGTATTACTTCTGCTATGATGTGCTGTGCTGTGCTGTGCTGCGCTGAACCGTGCTTTATTGTACTGCTCTGTGCTGTGCTGTTCTGGCATCTGCTGTGCTATGCGTCACTGTGCAGTTGCGTAATCTGCTGTGCCGAATTTGACAGTGCTGCTCTGTGTCAGTACGATGTGTTGTTCGCTGATGCGCCCTTTACCTCTCTGTCCACCCCCCCTCTCGTCTTCTTCTTCTTCTTCTTCTTCTTCTTCTCTTCTTCTCTCTCTCTTCTTCTTCTTCTTCTTCTTCCTCCTCCTCCTCCTCTTCTTCTTCATCTTCTTCTTCTTCTTCTTCTCCTTCTTCTTCTTCTCCTTCTTCTTCTTCTCCTTCTTCTTCTTTTTCTTCTCTCTCTTTGTTGATTTTGTATACCCCTTCCCCTTTAAACCTTCCCGGTCCCCCCCCCCCCTCCATTCCCTACATTAAAGCCAGATCGTATGATTTCACTCGATCACACCTCCCCCCCCCTTTCCCCCCCTCCCCCTCCCCCCCCTCCCCCCTCCCCCTCCAACTACCTACCAGTACACTTTCCGTTGTCCGACTTGGTGTATGTGCAGAGGGTGCAGATGCAGGAAATTACTGTTACGTGAACAACCCATCGAGTTACACGTACTGTGACTACGGCTGTTGCGGCTCTTCGGGGAGCAGATACTGC
>CM065734.1:16745371-16760371 GCA_033310375.1 Conus canariensis | reverse complement strand
GCTTTTTTTTCTGGAAAATGCCCGCCCCCCCCCTCCCCACCCCCACCCCTCCTTTTTTTTTAATTTACTCTCTTCGGCTCAGCCATTTTTTTTCTTTTATTGTCGTCCATCTTTTTTGTTGTTTTGTTTTGCTGTATCTGTGGCCTATACGTCTATGTTTATTATTTCACCCTTTGTATCTCTTCTTACAATTCATCGCAGCCAGTGTTTGGTGTTTTCCGGTGGCAAATTGGGAGAGGTCGCATACACTACTATCCAGACAGGGCGAGAGTTATCCCTTTTGAAGTGTGTATTTTGCCTTACCGACGAGTTATTGTATTCTGATATGGTATTGAATGATCATTTACTTGTCGTATTCTATTTTCTAATCTGAATGTTAAAAAAAAAAACCCAAAAAACTGACAGATCGAGAAGGAAGATTAACATGCACACGGGGAATAACTCCCTCAGCCAGGACCAACTGTTACCAACAATTACTTCCCCTGTTAAAAGGTTTTCGTGGAGTGTCTACTCTCCCCAGTGGCCTGGTTTTCTCGTGTTTGGTTGTAGTCCTCACATCCCCCCTCCCCCTTCCTCACTCCGCCACCCCCCCCCCCCCCCCCTCCGCCCTACCCTCAGCCCCTACCCCTCTCGTTTGCTTATTATTTTGTTTGCTAATGATGCTGTTACATTGTAGTCGCTCTCATAATTATCATGCCTACGATTTTCAGCTGCAACGTTACGGAAATAGCTTTGTTTTGCCTTACGTTTGGTTGTAGTTGCTGTGACTGATTTTTTTTTGTTTGTTGTTTGTTTGTTTCTTCTTGTTATCTTTGATGCTGGTCTCGTTGTTGATGTCGGCGTTGTCAGTTCTGCTGCAGTCTCAGCGGTTGGTTGGGATTAAAAACAACAACAACAACAACAAAAACAACAAAAACAAACAAAACACCACCAGGAACAGCAGCAACGCATGACAAGTCTTTGTCGCTGTTGCTGTTTGTTGTTAATGCGCCGACATCGTTGTCTTGATGATGAAGAAGAGTATAATCACACACACTTCCCGTCACATATGCGCGTGCGCCCGTGCACACACGCATATGCAAGAACGCGCACGCGCAAGCACACACACACATGTGCGCACATTCACACACACACACACACGCACACACACGCACACACACACACACACACACACACGCACGCACGCACGCACGCACGCACGCACGCACGCACGCACGCACGCACGCACAACACATGTTCACCGACATTTGTATTACGCAATGTGCTGTGATAATCATTGTGCTTTCAAAAAGTTGAAGAAAGCATATATCTTTATTGTCAGACCGACATGGGTGAAATACCTTTCTTTCTTTATTCATATGCTTATGTATTTGCCTGCATTTGACTATCTTCGTTTATTTATCTATCAACATGTTTTTAATAAAGTTGTTAAGCATGAATCAAGTAACTGGTGACGGCATCATAATGTTTTTGACGCCTTGAAGTTCAACATTAAAATGTGTGTTATTATTTTGGGTCATCTTCTCGTATTTCTAAAGTGTATGTACTCTCTCTGTCTCTCTGTCTCTCTCTCTCTCTCTGTCTGTCTCTCTCTCTGTCTGTCTGTCTGTCTGTCTGTCTGTCTCTCCCTGTCTGTATGCGCGCGCGCGTGCCCCACTCTTATGCGTGCTTGTGTGTTGTGTTTACGTACCTGTTTATGCATTATAAATCTCTGTCTGCCTGTCTGTCTGTCTGTCTGTCTGTCTATCTGTCTGTCTGTCTGTCTGTCTGTCTGTCTCTGTCTGTCTGTCTGTCTCTGTCTGTCTGTCTATCTGCCTGCCTGCCTCTCTCTCTCTCTCTCTCTCTCTCTCTCTCTCTCTCTCTCTCACTCTCTCGTAACTCCCTCCACTCTTCTCCTTCTACATCTTCCGCCCAACCAAACAACCGTCGGCTGTGTTGTATCTGTGGACGCAACCTTCTTTCTCACCCCTCATTCTCTCTGAACATGCCATGATCACACTCCTCCTCCTCCTCCTCCTCCTCCCCAGACAGAGTGACCTCCCTTTTCTAGAGAGACGCAGTAGTCGCATTTTAATGCGATCATGATTATGGCAAAGTCGAGTGAAGTCTGGTTTCCAAGGGAATCAAACACGCCTCGCCATTGGCGTTCATGCAGATTAATAATATGCTTTCTATCAGCCGGAAGAGCTCAACTGGGAGAGCGTTAGACTGAAGATCTGAAGCTCTCTGGTTCGATCCCTGGTTCTGATATTCCTCCCCGCCCTTTTTTTCAAGGAATCCGAAGTGGTCTCAGGCTAAGTGTGGGAGTGGGGGGAGGAGGGGGAGGCGGGAAAGGGGGAGTGGGGAGATGGGAGACAATAGGGGGAGAGAAAGGGCAGGAAGGTGGACAGGGAGATGGGGTAGGGAGAAGGGGGGGGGGGGGGGGGTCGGGGAAGGGGAAGGAGGGCGGAGCTGGAGGAAATGGGGGAGGGGAACTGGGAAAGGAGAGGGGGATGGGTGGAGGGGGAGAGTGCGGTTGGCATAGGATTGAGGACGGCTAGAGAGATGTATAAGACAAAAATGATTGCGATGGGAGACACAGCAAGCTACTTTGTGACTCAGATTCTTTCCACCTGTAATCCACTGACTCTTCACCACAAATCAGATGAAGGTTGTCTTTCCGTTTTGGGGGCTAGAGAGGACATCTTTTCTTGTTATTCTTTATTTTCTATCCACGCACCACTTTCATGCCTTCTACTATTCTGTGTGCAGTTCACTTGTGTCTGAACAGCAGAGATGAAAATCGGTATCCCTTCTCGCTCACTTTCCCACTGCTCGTTTTTTTCGGAGACCTGTTTGTTCACGTAGGTAACTAAACATTTCTGGGCAAGATAGGCGTTCAATGGGCCTGGCCGCCCACCAGGGTAACCACCACATACGTCAGCTTTTTCTTGTCTGATTTTCAGGGAGGGCGGCCGACTGGCTGAATGCAGCCCTTTGCCCTCATGTGAACCACCGTGTGTGTTGCTTTAAACTTGACAGTGTGACGCTCTCAGCTGTGACGTGTGGTGACCATAAAGCGAACCCGTGAACAGGGGGTAGACACAGAGCCAAGCAGATGATCAGGAAGCGGTGAATGCCTTCAGTGTGCGAAGTGGCTCCAACTAGCAAAAAGAGCGGAGGCACTGATCCTCGCCCCTATACATCTATGACTCTGGGACTGTACACCCCCTAATGTAATAAGCTGTTCACCTAAACAACGTTCACTAGTTTGAAAGCAGAAGGTTCCTTCCTACATGGTAAACATTAACGATGCTGTTGCTGCTGCTGCTGCTGATAATGATGAAGATGGTAATAATAATGACAATGATAATGATAACGGTGACTGGTATGTGCGAACAGTAGCGGACAAGTATGGGGGAAGAGAGCCATCAAAGCAACGGAAGCCCAGATTAGTCGACCTGTACCGGCAACACTATTTCACTGGTAGACAGTGAACTGCCCTCAGCAATGGCAACAACTTACAACAACAACAACAACAATGATAACAACAATAACAATAATAACAACAATAATAACAACAACAACAACAATAATAATGATGATGATGATGGTATTAATTGAAACATATATATACATGTATATGTTTGTTGTTGTTGTTGTTGTTGTTGTTGTTGCTGCTGCAACAACGCCTTCATTACATTATGGTTTAAACAAATCTTTAATCACAGGTAAGTACAATGTTTACACAATACAAAGTGAGCAGCAACAAGCTGAACGCTTATAGTGTGCTCTGCAAAATGACAATACACAAATAATTTACCTGGCGGCTACAGTAACACAAATATTACATTATTTATATGAAAACAATTGACAGTTTAAAGTTTATAAATCGCATGAAGAATACAAAAAGAGAACACCCCCGCCCCCCACCCTTTCCCGGAAAGAGAGAAAATAATTTAAAGAAAAAAAGAAAGAAAGAGACGGAGATCAATGAAGAGAGACAATGAGAAACACACCACAGGCACAGTAATTTGTTAGCATCACAATCTGAAATAATGGCAACATTTTTAGTACAATCTTCTTTTGTCATACCTGAAACCTCCAAAAGGCAATATATCTAAAACCGGTTGCTTCCAGAGATAAACTTATGAACAGCTTCAAATATCAACATATTGGTATCTATCTGCAGATTACGGTCACCTTTTAACAGAGTTCGAACATTTCTGTAGTGTGATGGGTGTCATTACATTATAAACATAGATGCCCATTTTCCAGGTTTCTGTTTTCAATAAAAACAAACAAGCTTGATTTTTTTTCCTCCAAAGACCCAGGAGACAGCAGTCTCTATATTATAGAACTTCGAGCTGGACCTAAAACGCCAGACTTGAAGGTACAATGTTTGTCTGTAGGAATAAGTAAATATCATCCAATGATAATAAAACAGTCCGACCTGTTGCGCTTGTGTACATAACTGTCATTGTCTCTGTCTCGGTCCTCTCTCTGTCTCTCCTTCTCTCTCTCTCTCTCTCTCCTCTCCTCTCTCTCTCTCTCTCTCAAAATAATGGTGATTCAGTCGGGCTCCACATGAATGCAGAGGAAACAAAATAAAACAGTCAGCTGGAAACACTCCTGAAGCCTCACATAGAAAACCTGTCACCTGCGTCTGTTCAATCTGGTGCAGGTTGTTCCAATGACAGAAACACAATAGTCGTCCAGTTCTCTAATTAACAGTTTGACGACGCTGGCCAAAACCATCGCAGTAGCAAGCAAAACAACGAGCCTGCTGCACATAACGGTTGCAGCGGATGGGAAGCTTAGCAAAGCAAATGATATGACATCAACCTGACAAGCTCTTTAGCGTTAGACCAACGTGTGACGTGCCCTAGTCACGTTCTCCACACAGGTCTGGTCATCATCATCATCAGTGCCACTGGCATCATTAGCAATGACAGAAATTCTTTGAGCAAAAATATTAACTTGACATTTGAGGCGAAACTGCATATTCGTTTTCTTTTTCACTAAGGCCGTTTAATCGGTAGGTTGGCAATATTTTAGGCCTATTGATAAAACAAAGATACAAAACAATAACAAGATAATGGGGGGAGGGGGGGGGGGGCTGGCAGAAAAACTGGCGTTTCTCCGAAGGCTGGGACAAAGAGCTAATGTGCTTTTATATAAAACGTCGTACAGTGCAAAAAGACCTGTTATTAAATGGCATACGAAAAAAGTGCTTAGACAGTTCGCTTTTGATCGAGCACCGAGAAAATATTTAGGTCTTGAGGTTTCGACCGCTTGGCTGGGTGAGGGTTGGAAGGGGAGGGGGAAGAAGTGGAAGACTGGGTGGGAGGGGGGGGGGGGGGGGCGATTAAACAGGGACAGCTTTTTTTTTTTTTATCCCACCGTCCATTCTAACGTATTGTCATTCTGGTGGTTTGAATGGAGTCTTTAATATGCGCCCTCGCCACATTCACCTGGGGCGTTGATTAGTCGAAGTCAGGATGAATTCCACACCCATGAAGCGTAACATTGCAGACGGGGAATGGTTACCCCCCAAGGCTGGGGGTGTGGGCCCTGTCTCACACCTTATCAACTCTGTTAAATCGATAAGACGCTAAGGCGGACAGTGGAAATGGCAATGTTTCTTCTGTTGAACAGCCGGATTAGAACTCGCGACGTAAGACTGGGAAAACCCGGGGCTCAACCACTGAGCCTATCCCCACGCCACCCCCCTACGCCTGGGTAGTTATCTCAGTCTGCCTAAGGCGAGTGAGTGTTGACGTACCCGTTTCACTGACAACCAGATGTCATAACTAGGTGAACACACAGTTGTTGCTGATGTGAGAGTGTGGCCTATAGCTGACTTCCACCGCAGCGTTCGACGTGGTAACGCTGGCAGTCATCATGCACAAGCGAAGAATGGAGACAGGATGTCTCTTTTCATTGTGAACTTTCCGCCAAACTCATTCAATTTTTTTATTTTTGTTTTTTGTTTGTTTTTTTTTTTTTAAGGCGCGTGCGCACACAAATTTCCTATGTTAAAGTTCGTCTCTTCCATTCATGCCCCTAGCAACACGCAACAAACTATTGAGTCAAGACACTACATGAAAAGGGTGGAGGCGCTGTCTTTAATTTTGTACATGAACTTTACAAACAAGCCTCTGCTCTCTCTGTCTCTTTGTCTCTGTCTGTCTGTCTGTCTCTCTGTCTCTGTCTCTGTCTGTCTCTCTGTCTGTCTGTCTCTCTGTCTGTCTGTCTGTCTGTCTCTCTCTCTCTCTCTCTCTCTCTCAATTCCGTCAGACTATTTACCACGTGAAAATAAATATTGAAATACTGGGCCGTCGGGACGAACCCAACAAACATTGAAGTAATTGAGTCTCGACCGTCGCCCTTCAGGCGAGACAACAACAAACAAATAAACAGCGGAAGTAAACACAGAGTGGGCGAAGAGACGTGAAGCTGAACAAGTTCTCAGTCTCTATGAAAATGACTTAACGGAAATGAAGTTTGAAAAAAATAGAGGAAGTGAAAGAGAGAGAGATGACATGAAAAGAACTACACTGAAATATAGATATTTAGTTCCTCACTGATAGAAATAGGAGTAATCGAGTTGTGTATTTTGAACAGAACCATTTGTTTATACCTGATCGGTGTTGATAATCATCTTCAGGATGAAAACTCTTGATTCAACGCTCATCTTGCGTGTCTGTTTATCAGTTACACAGGATTATTTGACAGCGTAAATGCCGAAAAGGACGGAGTAGGGATGTTGTGGGAGAGCGCGTGAGCTACCGATCCAAGAATTGTCATCATTACAACAACAACTGCACACAAGCTATATTATTCATGCCAATCATAAACCAACCCATGACCTTCTTGATATTTGTCAAACATCACGTTGTCATCGACAGACTTTAGTATCTCTCATTTCAGGCTCTACAGACAGGAATGTGCAAACTGACTGACTACAGCGAGCTGTAACATAGGCGATAATACATGCCCTTGAGGCAAGCCAATTATGCGTCAACAAACAGCTGGCTGCCCGAGACTCGGACCTTGTCAGAGAGGATTGTTGCCACCTTTTACAGCCCAGGCTTATCATGTCCACAGGTGGCTCCGGGCTGCTTGATTGGCGGGTGGCAGAGCGACGGCCTTTACAACAACAACGACAACAACAACAACAACAACAAGAAAATGAGATCGGGGTTGTCTCTTTTTAGCCACGATCGTAGCGATCGTTAAAGCGAAAGAAAATAAAAAGAGTTACGATTTCGTAAACAGTCTTTTTTCCGCGACGGTTAAGATCAAAGAAAATTGCTGCGGGCAATTTGAAGGTACGATTTCTTTTGAATTAATCTCAGACATGTGGTCATATCATGACTGACTGAAGTCTTGTGAAGCTACCTCACTGAGTTAAATGATTTGTATCCGTTGACAGTGATTACACACACACACACACACACACACACACACACACACACACATGCATGCATGCATGCACGCAAACACGCACGCTCGCACGCACGCACACATGTTCAGCTGTAATCTATAGTTTTGAACGTAGTTTGATGCCTTGTCAAATCAAAAAAATATCTATTCTGAAAAAGATGAAGAGGGTTCCGATGTCTGTACGTTCAAATTCATTTCAATTCATGTTGTTCATTTCAATTCATGTTGTTCATTTCAATTTGTTCATTCAATTCATGTTGTTCATAGCCTCTGAGACAGGGAAAGACGGGGGCGAGGGAAGAGGAAAGGGAAGATGGGAGGGGGTGATGGTGAGGGGGGGGGGGGGGGGGGGAGCAAATCACATCGCCCAAATGGGTTCTATGCCGGTTTATTTGGGGGAGTAAATGCCGCCAAAAATAGAATGGGTTTTTTTGTGTGGATAGGCCTAGAAATGTTCAAATTGTACTGTTACGATTATGAACACCTTTCAATGCCCCGTGAAAGACACATCAATAAAGTTAGTTTCAAAGTGAGACGACTGCAGGCGGAAATCTAAACAAATCTTAAATAATTGTTAGCGAACCGCCCAAGAGAAACTTGGACAAACGAGTCACAAGACAAAAACACGACGCGTTTCGACCTCTTAGGTCTTCTTCAGGCAAGGCACAAACAAATAAGTGAAAAATTCGTTCATTTTTCATTGTCCTATTTGATTGTGTCTTGCCTGAAGAAGACCTAAGAGGTCGAAACGTGTCGTGTTTTGTCTTGTCATTTGGCTGTCTCTCGTTCGGCGGGACAGTAATTTTTTTTTTTAACATTAGAAAAAAAAAAAAGCGTGGGGGAAAAGGGAGCAGGGTTTTATTTCTTATAAAAAAAAAAAAAAAGGCGACAAGACTATTGCTAGAAAAGTCATGCTCCATTTTGAAAAAAAAAAAAAAAAAAAAAAAGGGGGGGGGGGGGGGGGGGGAGGTAGGGGAGCAGCTTTTTCACGCTTAAAAAGGCAGTCGATTTCGTTCAATTATATCACACTTGTGTTTATCGTTCGATGAATGAACAAAGGACAGGAAGAAAGAGGAAAAGACAGAAAGAAAGAAATGAATGAATGAAAGAAACAAAGGAAGGAAGGAGACAGAAAACAAAGAAGAAAAGACAGAAGGGAAAGTGAACAAGGAAAGAAAGAAAAAAGAAGAAATAAGGAAAAAAATGTTCGAGAGAGAGAGAGAGAGAGAGAGAGAGAGAGAGAGAGAGAGAGAGAATGCTCCTAAGATGAACCCTGAAAGACATGAGCCTGGATGCTTTTCAAGGGAGTAAATACGTAGCATCTCTGAATTCAACATTTATCTTGATTGTATCAAAGTTCAAGTGGTAGCCAATTAGAAACAAAATGTCAAGAGGGATCAGACTGTACGTTGTTGAAACTTTTTTTCCCTGTATATCTCTCTGCTTTCTTCATGTTTGTGTGAATCAACGTGTCGGAATTATACAAGATTCGACAAAAATACTGCCAGCTGTCCCATGACTGGTGGGGACTTGGTGTAGCGTTTACCTGTTGATAAACCTTTTCACTTAGAGTGGCTTCCCTTGTGGCCCTTATCGCCCACGGGGACTGTAAACGAACGTTGAGACACTGTTGAAAGTGTCAGATATATTGTCAACAAGAAACCCGGCCTTATACCTTTAACATTACGTCATCACATTAAGTCAGGGGTTTGGTCAGATGTGAAGATGTGAAGACAAACACAAGAGAGAGAGAGAGAGAGGGGGGGGGGGGGGAAACAAAGGAAGTAAGAAAGAAGGAAACAAGATTAAAAAAAAAAAGAAAGAAGAAAGACAGAAAGAAAGACATTTAATTATTTAATTGTACCGGGGCAGCGCAAGTCGAACAGTGAACAAACAAGTTCTGGTAAATTTTCGATTCTCTATACTGTCAGTCCCATGGTCTTCTGAAGACACACAACGTCTCTGATTGGTGGATCCATCCACACCCTTACATTGCTTGCTGCAAGGCTCAACCCAGGCGTGTAGCCTATCGAGAGAAATCACGTGACAAAAGGATCAAACGCTGTAACATGGTTCTGTCCGGTGTGAAGGCATGTTTGCTACCAAGCTCTGAAAGAGTCACGGCAGACAGAAAGCTAGCCTAATTGACAGGCAGGCAGGGTCTAAACTTGTTCTTTGGTAAAGACAGTTACCTTCCTCAGACACTGCATTTTATTTTTTGCTTCTTAACGGATTTGTTGTTGTTGCTGTTGTTGTTGTTGTGACACAGCGAGTCTGAGAAGACCATATCACCACCCGTATTTTTTAACCTTCGAGGGAAATGCTGGCAGGTATAGCAAGAAGCCGAGGTGCGCCACTATTAGCTATGTTGAATCGATTGATAATGGATGTATGACTATACTGCAAACAAAAAGAACATGCACACAGATTTTGACACACTTATAACTTGCAGTGGCAATAATCTCAATCAAAAGTGTTGCAAAAGAATACAGATATTAGCACTTTTTAAATAAAAAGGCGTTGAACGCAGTTTAATGAATAAAATATACACAGATTTGGTGTGGCGACACACACACAAAAAGTTTGTAATCCCATGCTGTGCAGTAACTTTGGTCACAATAGTTTGAGAACGCACATCTGAAATCTGTCTTTATAAAACCGTCGACCGCTTTATAACCCCCCCCTCCCCCCCCCCCCCCCCCCCCCCCCCCGTTTTTAGTCTTTCTGACCTTCTGTCTGTCTGTCTGTCATACCCCGGGCAGCTCTGAGCACTGCATACACACGTAATCTGGCCTTGACTCATACGATAACTATAACTCCTGGCTCCCGTTCCTTTTTTCACTGTCTACCTACTATTGAAATTCATTGTGCTTGAATTGCAAAGGCAATGCGGATGGTTCTGTGTTCAGGATGGACGACAATGGTCCCAATACCCTAATGTTTCATTCCCGTTTTCTGTTCCCCCTTTTTATTCTTTTTTTTCTTCTAATCTTTGCCATGTCGTTATTGTAATGACGGACGAATTGTCGGTCTGCGCGTGTATTTCTCACTATCAATTTGTTTCTCACACACACACACACACACACACACACACACACACACACACACACACACACAACACACACACACACACACACACACACACACACACACACACACACACACACACACACACACACACTAACACACACATACACACACACACACATCACACACCACACTTATTTACATACACACACCAGTCCCACTCACTACAACACACACACACACACACACACACAACACACACTCACACACACACACACACACACACTAACACACACACACACACACACACACACACACACACACACACACACACACACACACACACACACACACACACACACACACACACACACACACACACACACACACACACACACACACACACACACACACACACCACTAACACACACAACACACACACACACACACACACACACACACACACACACACACACACACACACACACACACACATGTACATATAAGCCTAAATTTGTTGCCCTTTTTCTGCCCTAAATGATTTTCATATCACTGGCAGTGATCAAATACTAAGTAGTGGGCCTGCGTGTCAGAGTGGGACGACCATGACAGATATGGCGACGGTACAGATTTGTATTCGAAGGCAGACATGATTTCGGCTTAATAAGAGGTATGCCCAGAACCAAGACCGTTGGTTCGAGACCTGTTGCCACAGCCCTAGGTGTTCCTCAACGTAATTTAAAGGTAAAAGTCAAGTAGTTCACACACACACACAACACACACACACACACACACACACACACACACACACAACACACACACACACACACACACACAATATATACATATATATATATATATATATAATATATTCACAATTATTTAAAGAGAAATTGACTTTGTAGCGCTTCGCTGCACACAATACACTTGCGCATTTAAAAAAAAACAACAGATTTCTGCATAATATCTTAAAATTTGTGTTTACTTAAGTGTAAATGCTGGTTATTTTCTGTGCTATTCTCTGTGATTGTCAAGTGCCAAATAATTATTCTGCGTATGGCGTATTGTACATGATTCTTTATCTATATAATAGTGCAAGAACTTCGACTGGGAAAAGAATAGGTTACCAGCTGTAACTAAAATTATCCAGGGGAGAAAATGACGGGTGATCTTTTTCACCCTGCACTGTCCGTTTTCATCAAGGCTAAACCACAGATACTGAACCCCGGAAGGTTAGATCACACGTACACTTCCGGTTTCATCATCAGCAGGTATATATATATAAAAAAAAAACCGGATCGGGAGGAAGAGGAATCAGGTAGCGTGGCCTAGCGGTCTAAGGAGGAGCAGGAGGGGACTTGTGTATGTGTCATATCACGGGAAATTGGCGTGGACATCAAACCGTTAAGAAAAAGCATCGTCGATATACCTGCAGCCTTCACCAAGGAGACTAGTCTCCACGTTTTGTTTCCCTACCCAAACAACGAAAGAAAGAATGGAGATACTTGAGAACACGCTTCCTCTGTTGAAGAAAGGTATGAACTGAATTTCACACGCTTCATGTATGTCTGTCCATGGCAGTTTTGTTCGTTTGAGGATGTTCACAATAATTATGATCAGTATATGTGCATGTGAAACAGTCGCTGTGTGAGATGGTATCAAAGGAACGATAGGGTGGTGGGAGGTGGACGAGTGGAGGAGGGTGGTGAGCCATGTGTCTAAAAGGACATATCACTGTGTTTCACCACCAAATTCTGATCTATGAATATTCAACAAATAGTGAGTAGCAAGAAGCGTCCAAGGATTTATTTTCGTGGATGATTTGTTCGCCTGTGTGATTCCACAGATTGAACATTTCCTTCAAAGTCATGTGCGACTTCAGTGTTTTATTATCATCCTCACACCTATCATCGTCAGACAGGCACAGTGTCACACGTTGTTCTCAGTCCGATTAGCAACTTTGTTGTTGTCTGGATGTTCATTACAGAACTGAAATGGACAAGTGTGTGTGTGTGTGTGTGTGTGTGTGTGTGTGTGTGTGTGTGTGTGCGTCGCGCGCGCGCGCGCGTGTGTATGTGTGTAAGTGTGTTTCTGTGCGTCCTGGATAATTTCGTGTACCCCCGATTCATTGAACAATGACTCAAGGGTGTAATATTTTGTTAAGCGATTACAGATGAACAAAAGACGATTTTTGTCATGAGCAGAATTTCGCCATTTCCTTAGTTTTTTTTTCCAATATGGTTAGACTATTGTTTTTGTTTTGTGTTTGTTTTGTTTTGTTTTCAGTGATATGATGATGATCAGTATATGAATTTCTTTTTGGTCTTGAGCAGAATACCAGTTGTGCTTTAGTTTCTTTCCAGTGTGTATTCCCGTCTTCTACTCCTGTTCTTTGCGTCATTTGAATGTGTACATAATGTTTGTGTTAATTTTTTTTTTTTTTTTTAATTTCGGGGACACGACTTGGTCTGGTGATTGTGGTCTTGTCAATTTTAATGTGACCATAGTTCTGGTGTTAACTGGCTTCCGGCCCAGATGTTGTGGTCCTCGTGGTCAGCTTGGCTATGAAAAAAACGTGACGTGACGTGACGCGCACGTGTTGAACACACAAATGAGTGACAGTGATGTAGCTGGAAGAACACGTGACTTCTTTGTCGCGTCAGGTAACCGCATTGTCACGCGTCAGTCCACTCCACATACGTGTGGTCAATAGGGCTGCGTTTCGTGAAAGGCCAGATGACCACAATTGTGAATTTGGCGAGGCGAGGGGATGGCGCTTCCTTGAGCCTCTCGCGGCGAGAGTCCGTTGGATAGAGTACATTGCAATGGTCAGCATAGTCATGTACAGTACCGTGCATAGCACACTAAGATACAGTACGATGTACTTCCCACTAAAATACAGTGTAGTGTACAGCAAATGAAGTGCAGCATGAAGTGCAATATGGTAACGTAGAATACATTGTACAGCCCACCATAGTACAGTACAATCTACCGGACGTTGAAGTACGATGCGGTATACACCGCACTGAAGCACAGTGTCATGCACACTACACTAAAGTACAGTACGGAGTACAGCACACAGAGTACAGTGCAGTGCAGTGAAAGGCACAATGATGTACAGTATTGTACATAGCACACTATAATACATGCAGTGTACAGTACACCAGAGTACAGTGCAATAAACAGCACAATAAAGTACAGTGTGAATACAATGTATAGTTAGACGAATACGGAGGTACAGTGATTACTGACATGAAACTGTGTTTTGGATAAAATGTTACCAATCTGGCACTGTACAATTCTGCCAGTCCTGTATAAGAGTCGGCTGTTAGACGTCGCCATTATCACACCACGTGACAAATGATTAATTTGCTGTAATCCGGGTTCAGATTCAAAAAGTTGCTTTACTGGGAAAAGTCGATCAAAATCAGCTTTTGCTTAACGCTGTCTTCTTGTCATGTCTTTTGATAGTCACGCCATCATCAATTTGTGAAGATATATATATATATATATATATATATATATATATATTCAATTATAAACAAAGCTTGAATATTTCTTGCAGTCATTGCAATACCAAGCTGCTCTGTAAGTTGCTGGAATGGTGCTCGGTTACTTATCCTTGAAATCTATTAGTTTATATATATATATATATATATATCAAATCTTTGCCCAGTCATTACTATAATGACGGAAGAATTGTTAGCTTGCACTTTTTCCCCCACTACTTAATTGTTCGGCATTATATGTATATATTCCCTATTCTGGCAGTTAGAAAACGCAGTTCAGGAAAACGTCCACTTTTGTTTTCAATATAAAATGAAAAGAATCTCTATGTGCAGCACAAAGATACGCACACACAGAACTGTAGCTTCGTAATATTAAGCCTACTGATTTGAAATAAATTCAATGAACAGATAACGCCTCTGTCTCTCATCGTCACGGTTTTCTTCAAGAACATCAGAAGGGCAATGGTCAGCCCTACAGAATACTTAACCACATGGAAGTATGAAATCCTCTGTCAAGATCACGATTATGTCAAGATCACGAGTATGTTCAGTTTTCATGAAGGACAAAAGCCTCTGTTTTTGCATTTACTCCTGGGCAAGACATAATCCTCGCGAAGTTACAATACTCATTGTTTCGGCAAAAGTCCACGCGGCGAAAATCCAATCGTGGGGAAATCCACACGGCGAAAATCCAGTCATTGAAAATACACGCCCCCAGTCGGACGAGGATGCGGTAATACTACTACATGGATGGGGTCGTCACGTGGGGCCGTCTCGTGATGTCGCTTTTGTTGCCAATCTTAAGAGAGTTACTGTTGTCCAGACTGTTACGGATCCATGGATCCGTGAGAAGCGAGTGATGGCGTCACCTCCCCCCCCCCCCTCCTCCCCCCCTCCTCCACCCGTCGTTGACTGGGAAATGCCATCACTCCGTCGATGGTGCTCGTTGCTGAAGTAGTTTCTGTTACTGGGTCCTTGACGCGTCCAAGAGCTCCCTGTTGGTCGACATCTCGATGCGTGGGTGTCTCGGGGCTAC
>CM065734.1:16705371-16737871 GCA_033310375.1 Conus canariensis | reverse complement strand
CTCTGATTACTGCAAGAGGGTTCCATAGTCAAATGGTTTGAGCTTTTGCCCGCCTAGCAGATGATCGCAAGTTCCAGTTCCACATGAGGTCGGATTTTTCGGCTTGAAAACCCTCTCTGTCCACCTAGCAGTAGCTGAGTACCTGATTCAGTTCAGGAGAGTTTAAAGGCGATCGAAGGAGAGGGACGGGTTCTGCCTGCCTTCCTTCATACCGTGTCCTAGACACCGTGAACTTGTGACAGTTCACTGGCTCTCCGGCTGATAACCTTTTTACCTTACCTGTAAGTTGGGGGAAATATCCATGTTTGGAAAGTTCAATTCTGACCAAAATGGGTGCCATAGGGAATATCCAGGTTTGGAAACTTCAATTCTGACCAAAATGGGTGCCATAGGGAATATCCAGGTTTGGAAAATTTAATTCTGACCAATATGGGTACCATAGGTCCCGAACAATTGGAGGTCGCGGCCATTTTGTGATTCATGATGAGAGAAAAAGAAAACCCTATGGAAACATTTTATCTATTTATTATTTTTTTAATTTTCATATTAGATTTGTGGCGATTATGCATTCGAGCTCGTTGTTCCTTTCAGCTGGTCAGTTGTTATGTGTGCGCTTGAACAATGGGGGAGGAGGAGGCCGATAGACAAAGAGATGGGGTAAACATAGGGACTCTAGTGTGTGTCTACGTATTGCATAATCCGTTTGTACTGTTGTGAAGGGACAGGCGCAAAGAAGTGACTCGGTTTTTGCGTCTGTGTTACTTTGCAATTGTGTAACGACGCTCAGGGATATGTAACTGGTTCTTGTTTCTCTGTTTTCTCGTCTCTGTTACTTCAGAATTATGTAACGACGCTCAGGGATATGTAACTGGTTCTTGTTTCTCTGCTTTCGCGTCTGTGTTACTTCAGAATTGTGTAACGACGCTCAGGGATATGTAACTGGTTCTTGTTTTTCTGTTTTTGCGTCTGTGTTATTTTAGAATTATGTAACGACGCTCAGGGATATGTAACTGGTTCTTGTTTTTCTGTTTTTGCGTTTGTGTTACTTCAGAATTGTGTAACGACGCACAGGGATATGTAACTGGTTAATACTTCTCTGTTTTTGCGTCTGTGTTACTTTTGTAATTGTGTAACGACATACAGGGATATGTCATTGGTTACTGTTTCTCTGTTTTTTTTGTGTCTCTGTCACAGTATAATTGTGTAACGCCGCGCAGGGATATATGACTGATTATTGTATGTAACTCACATCGCGCAAGTAGATATTTTGGTGTGCAATCTGAAGGAAGTTTATGGATTGGAATTAATCTTGTTTTTACTTATTTGTTCGTTTATTTCACAGGTCTTTTGCAGGAACGGGTACTATTTTACCTGATGAAAGTTCGGGTACATCCTCGGACTGTCTTCTTGATAAGGGTACGTATAAGCGTGTTGAGCGCCCGCGTGAAATTTTTGTGTGCAAAAGGCTTCAAAAGCATATACCAAACCATTCCAACAGCTTTTGAAATTGACAGCACGGTGGGTTTTTTTTTTTTTTTTTTTTTTGAGAATTCCAGACATTATTGTACTGCTGGCACCTAGAGTCAATGATTTTGTTAACTATGCTTTTTTGTTTGTTTGTTTGTTTGTTTTTTGCTTTTTGCTTCTTTTTGGTTTTCGGTGGTGATACGGAGTGGGGGGGGGGGGGGGGGGGGGGGGGGAGGATAGCGGAGGGCGGAGGGATGCGAGAGAAGGGATTGTTCTCTCTTTCATTTTGGAAAAAAAGAAAGAAAGAAAAAAGAAAGAAAGAAGGACACCCCCCCCCCCCCACACTGATTAGTACTTTATGTATTCCTTTTGTGTTAACTCCCTTAGCACGGGGAGAGCACTGCGGACGCAGATGGTCAACTCGGCGGGGACAGCGAACTGACAGAACAAGGACGGAAGGTAGGAGAGCTTGTTTTGATTTCCTTCAGTGGCCATGTTTATCTTCTAAACTGTAAACCGCGTTTGTCTGTCTGTCTGTCTGTCTGTCACTTCGTCTGTGTATTTGCTCCTCATGAAATCCTTACAGTTCACATAAAATCTCAAAAGTTGGCATGATTTCTCATTAGAGTACTGGGTTGAACATTTTTACTGCAACATTCATGTTGCGAAGCGAAGTGATATTGGGAATCGAAGCTGGTCAAAGGGAAATAACTATGATCAGATGCGGGAAAAGGGAGAAAAAAAAAGGTGAGAGAAGGGAAGGGGAGGGGGACAGAGACAATGGTGAAGGACGGAGGGAGAGCCAGGGAAAGGGGATGGCGCGGATGTGTGGGTGGCTTGTGTGGGTGTGAGGATAATGGGTAAAACAGCTAATTCTTGATAATCCCGTGACAAAGCAGTCGCACGATTGCCGTCATAGTGATCTCCAGGCATAGCCTTATTTCTCCGATCATGGGCAACAGAGCAGAGGTGCTGCCCCGAGTCTAATCCTGTAACATTCCAGTAATGACTGGAAACAGTGCGATTGACGACTCCTCCGTGAAGATTCTGCAGGTGGCGGTACTTTAAGTTGATGGCCTCTGACTTCACTAAATCATTTCTTCTGCGAACGTGTCAAAATATTAAGGCTAATATAGTACAGTTGTGTCAACTTGTTAGTTTTGCAGTTTAAATATATTCAGAGTGTTTTCTGATTAAAACTTCGCTAAACCATTCCCTGTGCAAAATGGTCAAAATGCTCAGACTTATATAGCACAAACGTGTGGACTTGTGTTTCAGTTTTGCATTGTGAATATATTCATTTAGGGTGTTTTTCGATTAGATTTACTGTGATCTTTAACAGAAAGAAAACACAACGGAGAGCAACTATACTTGTAGGCGAGGTCGAAAGTAGAGGCAAGTTTATGGGGACTGTTGCGGGATAGACGTGGTAGCGCCTTCTGGACGGAAACAGAATGACGATGAGCAAGTCTAAAATAATGACGATGACGATGACGATGATTAGGGCGACGATGACAATGATGATGTTGACGGCGATGATGATTATGCAGTTCGCCGAGAATCTGAGCCAGTACCTGACCAAGGAGAAGGTGGGGGACGTCAAGGTGTGGACCAGTGAGACGAAGAGGGCCGTTCAGACAGCAGCATGTATCCGTGCTCCACAGAAGATCTGGCCAGCCCTCAACGATATGAATGCTGTATGTAGCTGTGCTCAACTGTCCCTTGACGTTTATTTATTGTTCAATTTACTGTAAGTTGTGGGTAAAGAAATCTCTTTACGTTCATATCAGGACTGGGAGTCTGTAGAAATTCTAGATAAAAACGTCTTCATTTTGTGTGAGATCGGTGTTGTCTATAAAACCGTCAGATGTCTCTTTAGTTTTACTTCAAATATATCTCAGCTACTTTAGCCTAAACTTCATTTTGATGTCTCTGTACTGTTTGTTTGTCTTGAATTGTATTTTGTGTGCAAGCGTCTTTAGACTTGTTTGTAAAAGTTTAATTTTGTCTGAAGTTCTCTGTAATTTAGTGTTGGAAATTTTTCAACCTTTGTTTGTGAGTCCTTTCAATCCGTCACGATTCTTTGCTTTGTGCCTTTACTTTTTGTTTTTATGTTAATGTATTATATGTCTTTAATATTGTATCAAATTCTCCGTTAATTTAATTCTCTTCCGCCCCCCCCCCCTCTCTCTCTCTCTCTCTCTCTGTTTAATTTTGTTTCAAATTCTAGTTAAAACTCTCTCTCTCTCTCTCTCTCTCTCTCTCTCTCTCTCTCTCTCTCTCTCTCTCTCTCTCATATTCTTAGTTTCTTTTTCATCGGTCTAATTATTCATCTGTTACTCTTTCTCGGTCTTCCTGTCCGCTTGTGTTTCTCTTTCCCTTGCATGTGAACGCGTGTTTAGGGGAGAGAGAGAGAGAGAGAGAGAGAGAGAGAGAGAGAGAGAGAGAGAGAGAGAGAATCTGAACCACCAAACTGGTGAACTTGTTTGTGTAAAAAATGGACTAACATGTACTGAATTTTAGGGTAGCTTGGACGTTTTGCAGGGGCTGTGTGAGGCCATGACCAGTGAAGGACTGCAGGCAGCATACCCTGAGCAGTTGGCCCTGCAGCAACAGGATCTGCTTCGGTACCGCTATCCTGGAGGAGAGGTGAGTGGGGTGTGGTGTGGTGTGGTGTGGTGTGGTGTGGTGTGGTGTGGTGTGGTGTGTGTGTGCGGTGCGGTGCGGTGCGGTGCGGTGGTGGTGGTGGTGGTGGTGGAGAATGGTGGAGTGTGTGTGTGTGTGTGTGTGTGTGTGTGTGTGTGTGCGTGCGCGCGCGCACGCACGTGCGTGCGCGCTTGTGTATATATGTATAGGTGTGTTTATGTGCGCGCGTGCACGCGTTTGTGTGTCTATGTGCGCGTGCTTGCGTGCGTGCGTGTTTGCGTGCGTGCGTATGTATGTTGTGTGTGTGTGTGTGTGTGAATGTATGCGCGCGCGCGCGCGCGCGCGCGTGTGTGTGTGTGTCAATTAAGTTCTGTAACGTCACACTTCTAAACCGTACATACCTTCCCCTCCCCCCCCCTCCTTCCCCACCACCACCCCCACTTCACCCATACCCTCTCTCGACGTTACGTATACAAAAAAAAAAATCAACAATCACGAGCACCCCGCATGTTTCTCAGGTTACCGAACCTTCGACACTGAAAGTCCTGACCCCAGCCCATAGATGTGAGTGTCTTTCTTTGATGTGATTTATGTTCATTTTCTGTACACAGTCATCAGCGACTCTTCTCTTCTCTCGAGGCGCTGTAACCGAGACAGCATGTATTGATTTTGCACTGGGCTTGATTACACTTTCAGTGGCTTTGGAATATTGCGCCACGTGCGTTTTGTTTTCTTTGACGTGCGTGCGTGCAACTGAACAACATGAACGAAAAACTTCGAATGTTTCAACACCATCCTTGGCGATTTCAGGGATACGCCCTTCCTGAGCTAGTATTTTTGTTTACAAGTGACGTCAGTGTACATTTTGGGTGTTGTATAGTGTTTTCACGTGACGGTGTGTAATAAAGAATATTTACATTGGCATTACATTTATGTATCATTTGAAAGTGACCAGAAACCTTGTAACTCTCTCTCTCTCTCTTTTCTCTCTCTCTCTCTCTCTCTCTCTGTATGTGTGTGATATGTGTGTGTGTGCGCACGTACACACATACACACACATGCACGCACCACACACACACACACACACACACACACACACACACACACACACACACACACACACACACACACATACACACGCGTGCGCGCGCGCACACACACAATGCACTGTTACTTGCGTGTGTGGGTCTGATTCACTGTCTCAAGACGAAACTTAAACTTTATTTGTAAAACAAATAATTGACATGTCCTATATCACAGATAAACTTACACATACATATGTTTTCGGCCACCAACGCTTTCTGATCTATTATATTTGAATGTAAACTCTTCAAGAGGGGATGGACAACTTGTAAGAAATATTGCAGGAGGGGTACATTTTTCATTTTCTTATTTGCGATTGACAGTATCGAAACTATTTCCCTTTCCTCCTGAGAGATGGAACTTTTTTTCTGTAAAATTGCAGTCTTACCAGGACATGATTGCTCGTCTGGAACCGGTGATAATGGTAAGTCTGAACTCCCTGTCTGTCTGTCTGTCTGTCTGTCCCCCCCACCCCCTCCCCCCCCTCTCTCTCTCTCTCTCTCCTCTCAAACTGGGTACATTTTGATTATCTACTGGCGTTTGACATATTTCGTTCATTTATTCTCCTCTCTAAACCTTGTCCTCCGTCCCCAACTTCTTACCCTCACCCACCCAACTACCTTTTGAGGAAAAATCCCGTAAAATCCCATTGTAAGTAATACAATAGATTCTGGAAGTAAATCTGAAGCGAAAATCTCTCGTCCCTATTCTCCCACCCATATACCCACCTCCTCTGAAAAGGACGATTGTAGTCGATATAAAACCGAGTTACACCAAAACAGGGGTGGTATTGATTTAACAATAATATTAATATTAATAATGATGATATTATTATTACAGAGAGAGAGATTCCATTGCTTCACGGGCAGATATATCAATAATAACATTAATGATACCAATAATGGTTTGTATGCTACTCTTCGCTGATGAACTCAAGGGAACTTACAAAAACAAACAAAAAAGCAAAATAAATAAATAAATGATGAAGCACATGCGTACTCTCACTTCGATAAAATTCACATGAACACACACACACCAACATGTTTACATCCCCTTTCTGCTCACCCTCCCATGAAGGTGATCTCTGAAGTAAAAGTAAGGCGAAATTGTCAGTCAGGCGAAAAGTCCAAACTGTTTTCCACAAAGTCCAATAACCACAACTCGGTATCAGTCGCACGCATGCGCATACGCAAACCTTCCCTTCCTTCCTTTTCCGGGTGTGGGAGTGGTTGAACTAATGACCAATGTCCAGTGGTGTTGGCAGGAGCTGGAACAGACGATGGACAACGTGGTCATCGTCAGTCACGATTCCGTTCTACGGTGTCTACTGGTATACCTGTGGGGAACAGCAACAGGTGAGGAGATGGGAAGTGGGAAGATTGGGAGGAGGGGGGTGGTCACAGACAGAGAGAGAGAGAGAGAGAGAGAGAGAGAGAGAGAGAGGAGGAGGAGAGGAGAGAGAGAGAGAGAGAGAGAGAGAGAGAGAGAGATCTTTGTTTTATTGATAAAGTTTCTTGTGCAATGCTTCATTAATTTAATTTGATTTTAAAACGAAGCTTCTACAGGCTTCTACAATATCTTTAAATAAAATAACTAGTTATTTTTGTTAACACATACTTTTTTTTTTTTTTGGGGGGGGGGGGGGGGGGTGGAAGCAAACGAAACGATAGTCAATCACGACTTCGTTTTTACGGTATCTGATGGCATACCTGCAGGATACATCAACAGTTAGGAGATGGGAGGTGGAAGACTGGAGGAGAGAGAGAGAGAGAGAGAGAAGAGGGAGGAGGAGGAGAGGAGGAGGAGGGGAGAGGGAGAGAGAGAGAGAGAGAGAGAGAGAGAGAGAGAGAGAGAGAGATTCCTTTCCATCACGGGCAGCTGTGGACCTGAAGCCTGGGTTGTTGCAGAAGAGATGCCCTACATGAACATTCCGAGCCACACGGTCATCAAGGTGTCGCCCACATCCTACGGACACGCTGTTGAATTCTTTCCCCTGTTATAAGGTCAGTGGACAAGAGAAGACAGGCCAGTTGAAGCTCAGGGGAACTCACAAAAACAAACAAGAAAGCAAAAAAAAAAAAAAAAAAAAAAAAAAGTAAATAAATAAATGATGAAGACAAACCCAGGGTGAAAACGTACGTGTTGCAAAAAAGTATGCATTTTTTTTTCAGTGAATTCCAGACATCCGAATGTAGGTCTCCGAGTTTTTGTTATTGGGTTTTGATTATCTTTTCCAAAGAAAGATGTAAGAAAAAGCATTCTGTTAAAGAGAGAGAGAGAGAGAGAGAGAGAGAGAGAGAGAGAGAGAGAGATTTGAATTCTTAGGCTAGGCGATAATAACTGCTCTGTTGTGATGTGTGATTAAATGAACCAAAATTTAAAAACACGCTTTCAAAAATCGAAATGCGGAAGCAAGATTGCGCTTATGCACGCACATACGTATGCACACAAGCAGACATATCCATCTGTTCCATTTCAAACAAAATGGTGTTGAAATATAATTGACTCAGTTTGTAAATAGTTCTCTCTATATACCGATCAACTCATCAACAAATTGACATCACACTATCACAGCGTCCTGTAGCTGCCATCTTTATTTCACAGCGAGGCTCAGACAAGTGCGAAAACCCACCAGAAATACACAGTGGTTGGTTAAGCTTCAAAACACAGATTACTCCAAATCTGTTATGAGCAAGACAATCGGGACAACTGTGCAAGAATTTAGACTCTGTTGGCAGGCCCTTTTGATGTTAACAGGAAATGAGAAAGGTATGAGAAACATATGGCATTCGTTTTAGATTCAAAGCCCTCTAAACGAAAACCTTAATTCATTTTCTAAGTATGTCCCGATGCTTTGTGTAGTTATGAGTAAACAATCCTCGTTTTATTACTGTAGAGAAAGGGGGCATGTTTACAGTGAGTGATGAACTGAATCGGAATGGAATGGAATGGTTTACGGGCTTTGATGTTCAGGTGACCATAACTTTTGTTTGAAACGTTTTTGCCGGCTAAATCTGGCATTCTCCTGACTTTAACTTTTCATAGTCAGGGGAGATAATTTCTACGCTCTGGCATAGTTGATCAGACTGTCCAAAAATACCAGGAGAGCGATGTTAATCTTATTCTACTTTTTTTTTTTAACCACATATCCTTGTATAAGTACACAAGACTTGCAGCGTCCAGTATTTTCATTGTTCAGCACATTAACCCTATCCTAATGGAATCTAGTTCAAATTCACACAAACATTCTGTGGCTGCTATATGAGTAAAGTAACAGCATTTAGAGAAATGGAACAGAACGAGATATGAACTAAAAAGATGAACAGCAGAGGCTTAGGGTGAATATGATCGATTTTTAAAAAAAAACTTAAATTAGAAACTAAACCATACAAGTTATTAGTTCGGATATTTCAAACAACGCGAGAAAATATTATTGGATAATGAGATCTGTTTCCTGCTGGTTTAAAAAAAAAATTTCCATGGCAAAAGGGACAAAATAAAGTTTAAAAATAATTGTTGAAAATAAATGCGTGACTTTGAATGAGTGAGTGAGTGAGTGGGTAAATGTGTGTGTGTGTGTGTGTGTGTGTGTGTGTGTGTGTGTGTGTTAAAGATGGGGCAGGGAGAGGGTGGAGGGCAGCTATGAAGGGGTGAAGGGGGAGGGGGAGATGGGTGTGCCAACTTGTTCAATCGTTTTCATTCGTACCTAGTTCTAACTCCATACATGTCTCGATTAGGATTGCATTCTTAAGGACCAGTCATTCAAAGCATTATGATGTTTCTGCCAGCAACTACATTTCAACAGATCCTGCAATATTTTCTGTGTTGTCATCTATGTGCTGTGGTGAGGATCCGACTATATCAGTCGTATTCAGTTATCGTGCAAGCATGTCTCTCAACGCGGAAGAGACTGCACACATCGTGTTATCACGATTCCACATATTGAGAGAAAAATATGGAACCGTTTTTTTTTTTTTTTTTTTTTTTTTTTGCTTTTCTCCATGCGTTAAATGAGATACTCCAGTTTGGTCTAAGACTCCGTGAGAAGATCTCATAGATTTGTCTGGTGGCTCCTCGCGCGCGGTGACCACGAGTGTGTGCTGTGTGCGTGGTGCGTGCGCGCGGCGCGCGCGTGTTGTGCATGCATGCGTGGTGCGTGCTTGCGTGTGTGTGTGCTGTGTGTGTGTGTGTGTGTGTTTTGTGTGTGTGTGTGTGTGTGTGGGCACAATGTTACTGAACCAAGGTATGGGTTTCAGAAGACATGAGAGGTTCTGCCTATGGTGATCAATGGGAAGTTGATGTTCATACCAGAGCGACATGGAACTGTTGTGTTTTATGCTGTTCCATTTTCAAGAATATTTCTTTTTACTGTCACGAGCAGCTAGACATGTGTAAATATCTTTGACTTCATCGGAACTGCCTTGTGTCAACAGTTGCACTAAGTGTTTCATTTGGTGTGTATGTTTTTTTTTGTTTTGTTTTTTAAATTTGAAACGTGCTGTGTACTTCGACAAAGTTGCCGGTCAGGTTTTGGTATTTGGTGAAGGGCTTGTTTTTCATTTTGTTTGTAAATGAAATCAAACGGTTCTGGAAAATGTATTATATTTAAAAAATGTTTAGAATACACGTTGGAATATCAATAAAAACTTTGATTTGTGATTTGTGTGTATATATGCGTGCGTGCGTGAGTCCGCGTGCATGTGTGTGTGTGTGTGTGTGTGTGGTGTGTGTGTGTGTGTGTGTGTGTGTGTGTGTGTGTGTTCGTTAATGAATGAAATCGTGCACACAATCGAACGTGACTTCAGTTACTCCAAAATGAATTTAACGAAGGCGGATTTTTATTACCAAGCACGAAAACAAAGAGAATGTTGCTGAAAGATGGCGATCCCAACACTATAGCGCACAAAACATAATCCACTTGAAAGGAAAACAACAATGTTAGCATCATTCTTGTTATGAATTCCTGAAAACGTTCCACATTCAGTGACAGTATAGTTGCAATGGGTTGGCGTTGAAATTAAAATGTGTGTTGTGTATATACCTTTGGGCATGCGTGTTGTCATACTGTTTCATATCATCGGAGCTTGAAAGCCAGACTGAGGCTGTAAACAAGCTTACATCACATGTATAGATGAAAATCCTAACCAATACGTAAAGTCAAAGGAACAATTAAGAACAAAATTTGTCATGGCCTACATCCCAAATTAAAAGAACCTTTTCTATTTCTCTCTATCTCCCCCTCTCTCTCCCTCTCCCTCTCTCTTTGTTAATTGCTTCAGGCAGAACATTTCTAAACAAAGAATTTTTGGTCCCAATTTGAAAAAGATACCTACAATTCTTATGCCTAGAAGTACAGTTCATCGATCATTTTCGTGCAAAATAATTTGTGAAAAGTGGTGTCAATCCATGTTGGATAGACACCTTTACAGCGTACACTACTTTCGGTAAACATGTGGACGCAAACAGCAGTACAGAAATACTGATCGAGCCTGTATTCTTTAATGAAAAATTTAAGAGTCGCCAGTAAACATTCTTCTTTTACAGATGGACAGAAAACGAAATCTTTGCCGTTAAAAATCTAATTGATGAGCATGGAAAGTTCCTAGGATAATATTTTAACAAAACCCAGGAAATAGATTAACCTTCTGGAATACACTTGTTGTATTCATTCCGTTAAATACCACATAAAAAGAAATATATAATCATTGAAATCAATGCGAGTGATATCTTTACAAATTCAAAAAAAAAATCTACTAAGAATAAACAAAAGTTTAAAATGTATGTTATGAAATTTTGATGAACAAGCAAGGATTTTTTAAAACATAAAATCGTTCGTAAAATGGGAAGAAGAATTTGGCATGCCAACGGATTGGGGAGATTTTGAAAAAGCTTCAAAAGATAACAGACACGATACTTAAAATGGTCCTAACTCAGAATGTCACAGAATGCTGGTGACAAACAATATTGAAAAAAAAATGAGTATAGCAGACAATAATAGATGCAATTTTTGTGAGAGGGAAAGAGAAGTGTCAAACACTGTGTATATGAATGTTAATACTGAACAGAATTTTAACACAATCTAAGCGAAAAATGTGAAAACTGCCTAAGGCTAAACATGAATATTGAACTAATCCTGTTTAAGTATATTAAAAAAAAAAAAACTCACTGACATGTAGTGATAATCCGGTTTCTGGGTAGAACCAAAGACCCTCCGCATGAGAACTTTGGTGGAAAGACCCAGGTATCAGTCCAAAGTTCTGAAGGACGATCCCGCCCGAAACAGCATGAAAGAGACAGAGACAGACAGACAGACAGACAGAGAGACAGACAGACAGACAGACAGACAGACAGACAGAGAGAGAGAGAGAGAGAGAGAGGACGACGGCGGGGATCACCGTAGCCCTCCACTTCCAGCGACACCCCTGGATGGCGAGTCACTCATCCAGAGTCTGGTGTCTTAACTTCACATCCTAAGAGCCTGAAGGGACAGGACAAACAGAGAGTTGGGAAAATAGCATGGAAGAGATGGGGGGAAGACAGGGGTGGTAGATGAGGGGGGGGGGGGTGGGGGGAGGGGCTCGGAGGCCCAAACTGCTTCCACAAACGAAAAGACGATACATAATAAAACAAACAAAAAGCAAAAGTTTTGCAGTGGGACTGGGTATGCGGTTCATGTGTTCATTGTTCGGCAATCAACTCTGAAAAAAAAAATCAAGGTAGACACAACGACGTAAAAAGGCAAAACACAAATACTACGAGAAATGACCAAGAAACAGACTGATGACTGGAAAGAAGAAGAAACAAAGAGTCTCTTCAAGATCAAGGAGGGAAAAGGGAACCAAACTGCTCTGAATGACAAGAAAGCAATGAGAAACCCAGCACAGGCAATCTCGAGTTAGGACCAAGAAACCAAATCGCCATCTATAAAGAGCAGTCAATATCGTGGAAAGAACAAGAAACCAGGCTTCTTTCAATATCACAGAAAGAACAAGAAACCAAACTGGCCTAAACATCCAGGAGAAACACACACACACACACACACACACACACACACACACACACACACACACACACACACACACATACTGCAGTTGATATTCAGGATGGAACAAGAAACTAAACTGCAGTCACTACCCAGGAAGGAAGAAGAAACCAAACTCCCCTCAAAATACAGGAAGGGACAAGAAACCGAACTTCCCTCAATATCCAGGAAGTAAAAAAAAAAGGGACGCCTTGTTGAATAATATGTTGACTTTAACAACAACAACAACAACAACAACAACAACAACAAAAATAAAAGGAAATACCAAACCATCTTCGCGTCAAAAGAAGTGATGCGCGAACAGAACAGAAGGATTTTTTTTTTTTACCGCAGGAGAGATTTAAAATTGAACTCTGAATTGTTTCATTGAAAAGGAGTCAGAGGTGTGGCTGAGTGCGGGCCGCATGATTGTCTCTGCATGCATGTAAGTGTGCCCATGGAGACTGCCGTGTGACAAAACCAAACTTCCCTCAATATCCAGGAAGGAAAAAGAAAGCAAACCTCCCTCTGTATTCAGGAAGGAAGGAGAAAC
The DNA here is from genome assembly GCA_033310375.1 of Conus canariensis. Taxonomy (NCBI): domain Eukaryota; kingdom Metazoa; phylum Mollusca; class Gastropoda; order Neogastropoda; family Conidae; genus Conus; species Conus canariensis. The sequence goes on along the minus strand of CM065734.1, from coordinate 16,725,101 downwards.
CAAACTGCAGTCAATGTCAGGAAGGAAGGATAGACCACACCGTCCTCAAGATCAAATACAGAGCACGGACCCATCCACCAGACACTAAAACCATCCTACCAGGCACACAAAACTAGACACACAAAAACAAAGTGAAAAGGAAAAAAAAAATGACAGAACAAAGAAACAAGGAGAAGGCTTAAGATGGAGCAAACCACAGACCACAAACGAACAAACAAAGGACGGGAAACAATGGTTACCCCTAGCAACAAAACTCAACAGAGCTGTCTTCAGAATCAAGGAGACAGCAAGCACACTGATCAATCACAGTCAAAATTGCAAGACGACGCTGAATACGGGAGGAAAAAATCCAATGCATTTCGCACCAGAGAGACAGAGAGAGAGAGAGAGAGAGAGAGAAGTCGTCAGAAGGTCGACATTCTGAGTCAACCCCCCCCCCCCCACCATCTTTCCTCAGAACCCTCCCCTTTCGCACCCACCAACTCCCTCTACCACCCCACCACCTTCTTTTTTTCCCCCAACCCCTCCACCCTTCGCACCATCCAACTCCAGCAAATCTACCCACCTTCCCCCCCCCCCCCCTCTTTTTGCTTCTCACGTGCCCCGCCAGTATCTAAGTCAGACATGATCACAAAGGAGAGGGTGGTGGGAATGAAGGGTGGATGCGGGTGGTGGGGGTAGGGGAGGAGGATCGTCACTTGTTCAGTTACCTCAGAGGATCGTCACTTGTTGTTTCAGTTACTTCAGAGGATCGTCACTTGTGTTCAGTTACTTCAGAGGATCGTCACTTGTTGTTCAGTTACTTCAGAGGATCGTCACTTGTTGTTCAGTTACTTCAGAGGATCGTCACTTGTTCAGTTACTTCAGAGGATCGTCACTTGTTGTTCAGTTACTTCAGAGGATCGTCACTTGTTGTTCAGTTACTTCAGAGGATCGTCACTTATTGTTCAGTTACTTCAGAGGATCGTCACTAGTTTTGTTGTTCAGTTACATCAGAGGATCGTCACTTGTTCAGTAACTTCAGAGGATCGTCACTTTTGTTCAGTTACTTCAGAGGATCGTCACTATTGTTGTTCAGTAATTCTTCAGAGGATCGTCACTTGTTGTTAAGTTACTTCAGAGATCGTCACCTTTTGTTCAGTTACTTCAGAGGATCGTCACTAAGTTTTGTTGTTCAGTTCATCAGAGGATCGTCCTTTTCAGTAATTCAGAGGATAGTCACTTGTTGTTCAGTTACTTCAGAGGATCGTTACTTGTTGTTCAGTACTTCTTCAGAGGATCGTCACTTGTTGTTAAGTTACTTCAGAGGATCGTCACTTGTTGTTCAGTTACTTCAGAGGATCTCACTTGTTGTTCGTCTCAACCAAGCCGCCAGAGACGCGCCCCAAACCAGACACAGGAAGAGGACCCCGCCCGTGGGAGTCAATCCGCGCGCCCCGCTGTCTCGCCACACCACGGGCTCGGACCACAGCCACTTGTGGATCAGCAGCTTGTGCTGGACCACGGTGGCCATGAAGGTGATGTTGCCTTGATTGTCGTCCGGGGCGATCCAGATGGCTTCCACCTTGCCCGTGCCATCCTCGCTGATCTTGTCGGTGTGGGTCACCGCCGTTTCCTCAATCTCGTTGCAGGCGAGGAGCTGCAGGTTATGCCTGGGGTGGACGGACCAGGTGCCGATGCGGGTGCCGTTCTCGTTGCGAGCCTGCAGCATGAAGCCCTTGAACTGCATGGGGGCGTTGGGCTTGTTGGCGATGGTCACCGTGATGTAGGGGGACTCGTCTGGTGGACAAAGGGAGAGAAAAAAAGCGGGAGGCGGGAGAGGGGTCATAAGGTGAGTTGTGTTGTGGTTGAGGTTGTGGTTGTGGTTGTGTTGTATTGTGTTGTGGCTGTGTTGTGGTTGTGTTGTGGTTGTGTTGTGGTTGTGTGGTGTTGCCGTATTGTATCGTATTGTATTGCTGTATTGTATCGTTTTGTGTTGTGTTGCAATGATTTGTGTTTGTGTTGTATGTTATTGCATTGTATTGCATGACACTGCCCTGCATTATATTGTATTGAATGATATTGTACCACGTTGTTTTGTATTGTTTTGCATTGCATTACGTTGCATTGTCTTGCATTGTCTTGTTTTTGCTTTTGTTTTGTATTGCACTGTCTTGTGTTATCTTGTATTGATTGCGGTGTGTTATGTTGTATGTATTGTATTGTGCTGTTTTGCATTGTCTTGTAGTGTCCGACATTGCCTTGCCTCGCACTGAACAACCCTAAAGCACATAAAGAGACACAAGCAAGCAAACCACTGCATTCTTCCTGAGCGATGAACTGATTTTGACAAGGCGACAACCCTGATTTGCTCCCCCTTCTCTTCTCCCCATCTCCGCCTTACCCCTCACCCCGCCCCCCCCCCCCCCCCCCCCCACCCCCACCCCTGGGGGGATTGAAATGACTCTTAAGACATGTGCTGTCGGAAAATTGCAGCCCTTTGCATCTAGAAGAGAAGTGCAAAACTGGATTTGTTTGGAAGAAAACTGACACCACGATGAAATTTGGGGGAGGAGGGCGGGGAGAAGGAGAGGGAGGGGGGGGGGGGGGAGGGGGGTTCTCAGTTAGGTACGTGACGCAGCCTCGTTCTGGATTCACTACGTCACGTAGCCTCGTTTTGGATTCACTACGTCACGAAGCCTCGTTTCGGATTCACTACGTCACAAAATCTCGTCTTGGATTCACTACGTCACGAAGCCTCGTCTTGGATTCACTACGTCACGTAGCCTCGATTTAGAGTCACGCTGATTGCGCGGCTTTGGCGAGCACAGTTTGGCTTTGTTGTGAACATTGAGATAGAACGTGAAAGGGACCCAAATGACAAAGTGTGTGATGGTGAAATCATCTCAAATGGCTACAGCTGATTGGAAACCCAAACACAGAGAGAAAGGACCACCTTCACCGGAAATGATCTATGTTATTTTACAATAGTAAAATTTTAAAAAAAAAGTTAAACTGAAACATTGAAGAAGACTGTCGTTTTATGACACACCAACTAATCTTTTTGTGTGTGAGAGAGCATTGAAGATTGAATTTGATGACAACATACAGTTGTATCGGTTGTGCCCCTCTACAATAGATTTCAAAACTAAATGTATGACTTGTGTGGCTAAAGTGACGTCTTGGAGAAAATTCTGTATTGCTGTAAACATATCCTAACATGCCAGAACTGAATGTTGAGATCAACGCAACGAGAGAGAGAGAGAGAGAGAGAGAGAGAGAGAGAGAGAGAGAGAGAGAGAGAGAGAGAGAGAGAGAGACAAGACAAGACAAGACAAATGTTTTAATTGAACTAGGCCACATGCCCGTGTCAATGGGAACAGAGGGAGGGGGTAGAAACAAAATCAAACTGATCGCAAATGAAATAAGTAAGGAAAGAAATCAATGCATCGTCAAATACAGTATATGCATAAACACACAAAACTAAACAATAAATCTCGCGAACATAATCAACGATCGTTGACCTTGTTCGCTTTCTCTCTCTCTCTCTCTCTCTCTCTCTCTCTCTCTCTCTCTCTCTCTCTCTCACACACACACACACACACACACACACACACACACACACACACACACACACACACACACACACCTCAATCACACGCTATCGGTGTGATATTATTAAGGCAACTTTGACGGTGCATGCAGGAACAACGGTTCTAAGTCACATCAGTCTGTCCACATCTGACCTCAAGAGCTTTCGATATGAATGTAGCCACAGCATTACAGATTTTTTCCGTTAGCGAGCAGTAACGACATCTTAAAAGCCGATGGTCGTCTATAAAACTTGAAAGGTATGTAACGCTCGCGAATAACTTTGTACTTAGGACATACTATCAGAAAATGGTATTCGGATTCCAACTCACACGGACAAAACGGACAGCACAGTGCTTCACGGGGGACGCTCGAATACCGCAGTTTGTGTGTGTTCAAACAGGATACACCAAGTCTGAACCGTATCAAGTTTTTACGACTGCTCACGTTGTTTACAGTGAATAGATAATTTGGCATTTCCCAAAACTGCTTAAAAGAAAAATAAAAGAGAAATCGGTCCTTAGATTCTATGTGGCTATACCATGCTTGTAAATGACAATCGATTAGCCGACTTTTGAATTTTGAAAGGAAAACTTTTACGTTGGGAACTCCTTGATTTTCCCATACATATCCAAAACCGTAACGATTTAATGTGAGGCAGACTGACGTAACCCAATTGTTTTTACCCCGGCAATGTAAATCATATAACATTTTATACGCTTTTTTGGGAAGACGATTGTCAGGCATATTAACGACATGTATCCAATACTTCACGCATTTAGTATAAATGTTTATATAAAGTGGAAACCTACCAGTTTCTCCATAAACCAAGGCATTAGGCGCTTTTATAGAAACATTCAGGAATCTCTTGAGTGCAAACAAATGTATTTTTTCTATAGCCGAGAGGTTTGCAGTTAAGCCCCATACTTCAGCGCCATAGGCAAGGATTGGCTGGATCTGACAATCAAAAAGTTTGAAGAATAATTTTGGGGCCACACTCTGATATTTCCACAGAAGTTTCAATATAATAATGACCTGATGTTTTGCCCCGGATGCTAAATCCTCAAGGCAATGAGAAAAAGTAAGGCCAGTGGAGAATATAGCACCTAAATATTTATATTGATTAACAATCTCTAGTTGCATACTATCGTAAAACCATTTTTCTTTTGAAGCAATATAACCGCCATTTCTAAACACAATAACTTTTGATTTTTCCAGATTCACTATTAAATCAAGTTTCTTAGCTGTTTTACTCAAAACGTTCAGCTGTGTCTGAAGACCTATGACAGTGGACGCCACGAGCGCCACATCGTCAGCGAACAGCAGAATCAATAGCTCTTTGAAGTCAGGAGATAAAGGAATACCATGCTTACCATACTCTGTAATTTCTTCAGCAAGTTCATTAATAAATAAAGAAAATAAAACCGGGCTACATATTTCTCCTTGCTTTAGACCTTTAGGACACATAAAAATATTAGTTAAGTCTCCCCGTACTTTAACCCTAGCCGTGACAACGGTGTACATACTTTTAATTGCATTGTACATCTTTCCTTTTTTTATTCTTTTTCTTTAAGACTAACCAAAGTCGATTTCTATCAATCAGGTCGAAAGCCTTTTTAAAATCAATAAAAGCCACGTATAGTTTTTGGTGGTTAGAAAGTTGCTTTTGCACGAGAGACAGGAGTGTAAATATATGGTCAGTGGTACTATAGCCTTTCCTAAAACCAGCCTGTGCATCGTTTATTACACTATTATCCTCGATCCATTTGGTTAAGCGTTTATTCAGAATGTAGCTGTATAATTTAGAACTGATATTTAACAGGGAAATACCTCTATAATTATCAGGGGAATTGATATCACCTTTCTTGTGCAACGGTTGAATAAGAGCTTCACACCATGCAGAGGGAAAGATTCCAGAATCAAAGAGTTTGTTGAAATATTTCTTAAGAAAAAGGAGAACGGTGGGCATAGCATACTTATAGAACTCTCCAATAAGTCCGTCTGGACCAGGAGCTTTGTTTCTTTTTAAAGCCTTTATCGAGTCTAAAATTTCTCCCTCTGTTATATCTTGATCAAGAAAACTGGTATCACAGTCAACATCAAGCAAACAGTCATCTTCTGCATGAAAGCCTGGAGAAGTGGAGTCAGGTAGGGTCAACTCTTCATTAAATAATCGTTCAAAATGCTGAAACCAGTCTGTGTTGGATATTGAGTTTGTCACAACGGAACTACTTCTTATTGACTTCAGAGTCCTCCAAAATTGTTTAGAGTCTCTAGCGTTTTCATTAAGAGTGCGCAGAACACATTGTCGATATAACTGCTGCTTATAGCGGAGTAAATCTTTGTATTGATTTCTCAAATAACAATAATTTAATCTCAGGTCAACGGCGTCAGGGCTACTAGCAAGTTTTACCCGGCTGAACATTCTCAGTGCCTGTCTTACCTGACGGCGTTTAACAGAGCATTCAGTATCAAACCACGGGCTGCGCTTGTCATTACCAATGATGATATCTCTATTCATGCACTGACCAGCCACAGAAAGACCCTCGTTAAATTTTGCTAGAGCATGTTCGAAATCAATATCGATAAATTTAATAGCTTCATCAAAAATTGAAGTTACAACATCAGATCCAAGTGCACAAACAAAATCATTTTCTTTAGCTGGATCCCACACATATTTTTGAAATTGTGTAATTTTAGGTGCTACCGGTTTCTGACTACGGTTTGGAAAACCTACCTTAAGTTCAACGGGCATGTGTTTGGATTCTATCCGCTGAGTTACTTTCAACTCGTGGCATGATGAAATTAAGCTTCTTGAAGAGATAAAGTAGTCGATTACACTTGAACCATTGTGGGCTATATATGTATAATTGCCGTTTTCATCACCAGGTAGAAGACCGTTCAAAATTACTAATTCAAAGTGCTGACAAATGTTAATTAAATAGTGACCAAAATCGTTTGTTGAACGATCTTTTGACGCACGGAGGAAGTCATCACCGGGAGTATCATCTCTATTGTTAAAGTCTCCATCATATGTAGAACATTCCTTTGCATTTAGGCCACCTGTTCAACATGTATTTATCTCTTAAATCTTGAAAGAGAGAGAGAGAGAGAGAGAGAGAGAGAGAGAGAGAGAGAGAGAGAGAGAATTCTAAGGTGCTGTATGAAAGTGAACACGCGACAGCTAGCAGCGGCAATGCTTTCTTTCATGCTTATAATTCTTGTTTTGTGTCTGTTTGCATTGGACAGTTTCATTACATTGTCCGGTATTGTATTAACATAGTTTTTAGGTTTCCTCTTGAGAACACCTATTTCTGTGTGGAATTCTCATTACTCTTCTCTGCGAGAGCGCGTGGCGGTAAAACAGTGCTGCCCAGTTTGTTCCTGCTTGCGCATGATTTTGTTTACCTGGCATTGTAAGGGATAACGACTTTTCATGCTTTTTTCATTTTTTTCCTCCATTTTTTTTTTTGCACTTCACCCCTTTTTTTTCTTTTATTCCCCCCCCCCCTTTTTTTTTTAAGTAGGTCATCCATCCTCCTATTCCCCCCCCCCCTTCTTTTTTTTGTTCTTTATCCACTCTTGTGCACCACGCAACTCTACATGTTCGTTTACTGATGCACATTCTCATGTGAACTGTTAATGTTTCAGTGTTTGATACGGAGCGTCCGGGTTTATCAATATGCTGATATCTGGTGTACTGACACATTCATTCTGTTTGTGTCAACGAAGAAAAGGAGAATGAGAGCAAGAAAGAAAGAAAGAAAGATAGATAGATAGACAGACAGACAGACAGACAGACAGATAGATAGATAGGTAGACAGACAGACAGACAGACAAACAGACAGACAGACAGATAGACAGACAGATAGATAGATAGATAGATAGATAGATAGATAGATAGATAGATAGATAGACAGACAATGAAAAATAAAGAAAGAAAGAAAAGGAAGACACCTCGCCCCTCCCCCTACAACCTACCATGTTGCCGTGGGTTCATTTACGTGCGCGAAACAAATGCCGTACACTGCACATTGGTTAATCGTCTCCTCCAAAACGAATTCGAAGTCGGTAATATTGGTATAGGTCGAGTAATTGATGGCTTTGATTCACATCGTCTCTGGATGGATTAATTACAGTTTGAAAAAAAGAAACATACCAACCCAAAAATCTATTTCAGTTCATGTCGTTCCGGTTTATCGGAGAGGCTGTTGGGTTAGGATTTTTTTTCTCCATCAAACTCTTTAGTGTCGAACTGCTTGTAGGGCTTCTGTGTCCAGCCCACATTCTCGGTACTACATAGACTTCTCTTCCACACTTACCCACAACCTGTTCTAGCAAGAGCTAGGTGGAGATAATTTCCTGATGATCCAAGTCAACGAATGAACAGATCCGCTCTTACTTTGGCTAACCCTCTTCCAGTTCCAGTGCAGGCAAAACATGAACCGTAGCTTGATTGCTCTCGTAACCCACATTCGAATTTGGTGGTTTACAGACAAACAAAGATGTACGTTATGGATTCCCTGTCACCTCCCTCCCCCCTCCCCCCCCCCCCCCCCGATCCCCGACCTACCCCCGCCGGCTGCCTACCCCTACCCCTTCCTTCTTCCGTCGAAAAGTTGCCGAAATGGAGAATAACCCCCCACCTCCGTCGCCCCTTTCCAAGAAAAATCAGGAATTCGAACAACTAAAGTTTGGAAACATCAAAAAAAAAAAAAAAAAAAAAAAAAAAAAAAATTGATGCGCTAAGTGATCACCTGATAATGAATTAGAAGACACAATGTTTTGCTTCAAATGTGTAAACTAGACAGTTGGCCCTTCGGGGGGAAAAAGTTCCAAGTTGTGTCATCGTTAATGTCACAATACTGGCATTTATTTAGTGAGGTAGGCGTTTCTGGATGATAGGTTACGGAATTGTCAGTGAGTGCTTCCTCTGTTTCACACGATGACGAAAAAAAGTAGCTGAGTGCTTCCTCTGTTTTTCACGATGCTGAAAAAAGTAAATGAGTGTTTCCTCTGTTTCTCACAATGCCGGAAAAAGGTCAGTGAGTGCGTCCTCTGTTTCTCACGATGCCACAAAAGGTCAGTGAGTGCTTCCTCCATCTCTTACAATGCCGATAAAAGGTCAGTGAGTGCGTCCTCTGTCTTTTACAATGCCTAAAATAAAGGTCAGTGAGTGCTTCCTCTGTTTCTCACAATGCCGGAAAAAGGTCAGTTAGTGCTTCCTCCATCTCTTACAATGCCGATAAAAGGTCAGTGAGTGCGTCCTCTGTCTTTTACAATGCCTAAAATAAAGGTCAGTGAGTGTTTCCTCTGTTTCTCACAATGCCGAAAAAAAGTCAGTGAGTGCTTCTTCTGTCTTTTACAATGCCGAAAAAAGGTCAGTGAGTGCTTCCTCTGTCTTTTACAATGCCGCAAAAAAGGTCAGTGAGTGCTTCTTCTCTCTTTTACAATGCCAAAAAGAGGTCAGTGAGTGTTTCCTCTGTTTCTCACAATATCGAATAAAAAGATCAGTAAATGCTTCCTCTGTTGCTCACAATGCAGAAAAAAAAATCCTAATTTGATTTTTTAAAGGCCACGAACAGAACAAGCAATATAAACCGTAGAGAAGAATGTGGATTAAAAAAGAGTGTTTCGACATACCATAATATATCAAATGATAATTCAAGTGCCACATTTCATTTGTTGATGTATTCACTCACATTATGGTGGTCTGTAACGTTACTCTTGTTATCCTGAATTGCGAAGAAAGTTTATGTCAATTGGTTGAAGGAAATTGTTTTAGATGATTGATAGACTATGTTCCACGTGTTTTAAAACGCAGTGCAGATAAAAAACAACATTTTTAAATTGTATACATATTATTTGATGTTCGGATATGCCAAAACAGGGGAACAGAATTGTCTTTGAATGTTCAAAATGAATGGACACAACGAAAAACAAATTGATAAAGAGGCAAAATCAGCAACAAGATAGAAAAAAAAAAATTTTAACTCAAAAACTGGCCAGACAACAAACATATAAACTGACAAAAAAAAAAAAAAAAGAAAAGAAAAGGAAATGTCAGCCGCCTTGGCACAGTGGTTGCCATCGTAGATTTCGGGCTAGGCTGGGATGTCGTGGGTTTAATCCCCATCAGAGCCATTTCTCTGTGGCATTTTTCCGTCCCGGCGACCGGCTCCTAGCCACAGTTGTATTTGCTAGGGGCTCCACTGGAAAGAGTGGAACCACAAACTCGAGCTTCATCCATTTAATGGATGCGTCTCTGACAGCGTTGCTCAAATCCGCCGAGTTGCTAGGAACTCCACTGGAAAGACTGGAACCACAAACTCGAGCTTCATCCATTTAATGGATGCGTCTCTGAGAGTGTTGCTCAAATCCGCCGAGTTGCTAGGGACTCCACTGGAAAGACTGGAACCACAAACTCGAGCTTCATCCATTTAATGGATGCGTCTCTGACAGCGTTGCTCAAATCCGCCGAGCAACACTGCGGATGTGTGTGTCTCTCGGGCCTGGTTGACTCCGGGATACATTATACAAGTAAGCGTAGACTATGGCCCTATCATGCTGTCTCAGCCTGAAACGGAACACCTTCATCATTTTGTTATCCTCATCCTCATCGATCAGCTTAACAAAAAACAAAAAACAAAAAGAAAGAAAGAAGTTTCAAATTCTGTGGGCCTTTCATGCCTTGCTCTTTGGGTGACCCCCCAGTTTCGATTTCCTCTTCGTGTTTAGACGCTTGGTGTGTTTGTGTCGAGGTCGCCAGGTATCGGCTGGTTCGTGGGAGCTGTTCGTTGGACGGACGTGATGGTATGCTTCAGAGCTGAACGTGATGGTACCCTTCAGAGCTGGACGTGATGCCCTCAGCTGGACGTGATGGTACCCTTCAGAGCTGGACGTGATGGTACCCTTCAGAGCTGGACGTGATGGTACCCTTCAGAGCTGGACGCTCGCTCACGCTGGTATCCGCGACGAAATGATTCATTGTTATCAATAGGGAGCTTTAGAAGTTGGTGTCCTGCGTATGCTGGACCAGAACAGGCACCACTGAACACCACCGAAATGACTCGGCAGCAGCGCAGTGTCTCCTCTGGTGGGTTGCCTCATGATGACTTGACATCGGCTGCTCCCTGTGGATTGCCGGAGCCAGGGCTACGATGGGGGCAAGCCGGGGTGTGGCTGTGGATTCGGAGCCGGGATAAGCTGCGTGGGAGCAGTGCCACTGAAGTAGCACAGAGGATGACACAGAAAACAACAACAACAACAACAAATGCAAAACTGGACCCCGGAATAACTTGCACTAGTTGCTGTGTGCTTGTGAACTGGAGCCGCGATTACAGAAGAAAAGGAAGTAGAGAGAACGGTGTGTGGAAGAGAGATAGTATGATCCCTTTTCTTTCTTTCTTTCTTTTTCAAAGCAAAATCATTTGGAAATTACAAGAAGACTTAACACTGAGTGAAACACAGTCATGATGTCAGTTCAAGGCAAGGCATAATATTTCAAACCTTGCCATGACAAAGTCAGTTCAAGTAGATTATTGGAGAGAATGGCAAGCAAAGGAAGAACTTTTCGTAACCGCACCCCTTCCTTCCCACCTCCCTCTCGCTGCCCACCACACACACACACACACACACACACACACACACACACACACACACACCTCACTATATACTGGAAAGCGCGCGCACTAATTCAGGTAAGAGTCAATAGATTTCTGTTTGCGGACCGTCAAAATTTTCTCTCTCTCTCTCTCTCTCTCTCTCTCTCTCTCTCTCTCTCTCTCTCTCTCTCTCTCTCTTTGCAAATGAGAATAACCCTGAAGAAAGGAATGCGGCTGCGTTTATGTGTAAGTCATTAGAAATAGGATTTTAAAAGAGGAGCTACTGTGCTGCCAAACGAAAGAGTACACAATTTACAAAAAAAAAACAAAAAAAAAAAACAATATGCGTTTCGACCTCTTTGGTCTTCTTCAAACAGGACAAACAACATTCAAGACACAGAAAACGAAGCTGCGATCAGACGGTGACTTATCTCAACAAGATAGATGTGGAATGGAAACCAAGGTTGCTAAGAGGGGAGACAATGCGGGTTAAAATGATGAGGATAATGATAATAATAATGATAAATAATGATAACAATGATGATGATGATGATGATGATGATACTAATAAAAATTATGAAATATAATAACAATGACAACAAAAATAAAGAAAATGCAACTACTAATACTACTACTGACATCAATAATGATGGTAGTATAATAATGTAGTAATAATACCAACAAAGATGATGAGAATGCTTGTGGTGATAATAGTACTGGTACTGGCAGAACAAGAGAAAGCAGAGTAGTTAGAGAATAGAAAAAATATTATGGGTATAGTAGCATAGTAATAATGGTGACGATAATGATAATAATCATAACAATAATCTTGATAACAACAACAACAATAACAAGAAGAATGATAATAATAATTATAATAATAATAATAGCAATGGTAATAATGATAGTAATGATGATGATCAATAACAGCTACATCCATGCCAGAACAAGACCTCTGCAACTTCCTCAACTTTGTTCAGACCCTCCCTCCCTCCCTCCCATTTGCATACACCATTTTCCAGTCAATCAGCTTTCCCGAACATCTTCATCTCCCTCAAAAATGGACTCGACTGCTCAAAACCCCAATTTTCTGAAGAAAAAAACAAAAACAAAAACGAAAACAAAAAACCCACCGATGCGCGTTCCTACTTGGACTGCACATCCTCCCACCATTCATTCACACACGACACAGCAGTCTATACTCTGAATTCCTTCGCCTGTGCAGACTTTGCTCCGACAAAGATCGTTTCGCTCTTCCAGCAGCCAAAATGTTCGAGTTCTTTACCCACCTGTGGTTCGCCCCAGTGCCGTCATTAATAATGATGCTCTAAGTTGGTACACCAGAAAAGGGTAGGTGGGAAGTAACAGAAAGGTTGGAGGAGAGGTTGAGGGGCGGGGTGGGGTGGGGGGGGTGTGGGTGGGTGGCGGGTAAGGCTGGGGCGGAATGAGTGGCGTGGAAATAATATAAACGAAAGGGCACGGAAGGTCAAAGCAACAAAAATATATGAATATGTTAATACGTAAACAAAGAAATAAATAGAAAAATAAATAAACGAATAAATTCATAGATCAATCAATCAGTCGCTCGATCGATCGATCACTGAATTGATTGATTGACTGACTGACGGACGGATGGACGAATTGATTGATTGATTGATTGATTGATTGATCAATTAATCAAGCGACTAATGAAAAAGTAAATAAATACATAGATCAATAAGTGAATAAATGAACTGATTGATTGACTGATTGGTTGGTTGAATGATTGATTGATTGTTTGATTGACCAATCAATTAATTAGTCAAACACTCCAGACAAACACTAGCAGGCTTACTCTCGGCGTAGACATGTTGGTTGGCGGTGATGGTGAAAGGCGAAGACTTCCTGGCGTCTTTGATCTCGGCACCGTAGTGCACGGGCGTCATGTCGTCGCACACTTTTGCAGGTGCCCCCTTTTTGTAGCCATGGGACCCCGGCAGTGCCAGACTGCCCACCAGTAGCAGGCTTAGCCAGCTGACCAAGGGGGACATCAGTGCTGGTTTTTGTGGGCGTTGGTTTCTGTTGATTATTGATATTGTTATTGTTATTATTGTTATTATCATTATTATATTATTATTGTTGTTGTTATTATTATTATTAGCATCATTATTATTATTATTATTATTGTTGTTGTTGTTGTATCATCATCAATATTAGCATCATCATCATCATTATTGTTATTATTATCATTATCAGCATCATCAATATCATCATACTATTATTATTGTCATTATCATTATTATTACATTATCATTATCATCATCATCATCATCATTATTATTATCATTATTATCATCATCATTATCATCATATTATTATTGTTGTTATTATTATTATTATTATTATCATTGTTGTTATTTTCATTACTATCATTCTTCAACGCCTTCTTCCTTGCGCTGAACTCTGAAGCGATCTGAAGCGATCAAGGCTAAGTGAATTTTCGTTATTTTATTCGTTTGTGTCTCACCTGAAGAAGACCTAAGAGGTCGAAACGCGTTGTGTTTTGTCTTGTGACTCGTTTGTCCACGTTTCTCTGGGCGGTTCGCTAACATTTATTTAAGATTTGTTTAGATTTCTGCCTGCAGTCGTCTCACTTTGCAATTAGATCTATTCTTATTATTGTTGTTATTATTATTATCATCATTATTGTTATTGTTATTATTATCATTATTATTATTATCATCATTATTATTGTTGTTGTTGTTATTATTACTATCATTATTATTATTGTTGTCATCATTATCATTATTTTATTTACTTTTTTTTGATAGGTCCACACCTAGAAATTTATTATGTCTGCAGTTAATAATGTGTCTAATGGGAGAGGAAAAATGCGGACATTGCTGTAGACGAATGTGGATTGTAAAGCGCTTAGAGCTTGGTCTCTAGCCGAGAATAGGCGCTATATAAGTATTCATTATTATTATTATTATTAGATAGCTCAGATGGTGCGGAAATTGAATGTAACACACACACACACACACACACACACACACACACACACACACACACACACACACACACACACACATCCAACATTATAAATACCAACAAAAACAATAACATTTCGATCCTCGAAGTTTATGTGCTGAAATTCTTATTTACAAGTGTGAAATCAGTTAAAGTAAATCAGCCACCCAACTTTTCCTAGAGAACTTGAATACATATATCGCACAGATAGCATAGTTTGGAAATGTGATATTTTGATTTGGAAATAAAATGGCTACTACCTGTGAAACTGCTGTACTTATGCTGTACCAAATTAGCACTGATAACTTCTTCTTCTTCTTCTTCTTCTTCTTCTTCTTCTTCTGCGTACGCAGGCTGATATTCCTGCGGACACTCCCTATATGGACAGGCAAGTATTAATCCCATTTACCCTACAAAGGGAGTGGAGTTTTGTGTGCATGACCGTTTTTTTAATCCCGCGATTAAGACAGCCACACTCCATCTTCGGGGAAGGTGCATGCCATGTGTAACGTGTCATCCATTCCAATGGCTAGACTGGCCTTCTCTTCCGAAAGATGGTGATGGAATTTTACGTGTGTGCAAGATGTTACGCGTGCGTTCACACACGGAACCTCGGTTTGTAGTCTCATTCGAAGGACTGTATGGGAAATGGAGTCAGAACTAATGTTAACTCAGAGGGGAAAATCCCCCTGTACCGAAACGGCCCGGCGGAGATTCGAACCCGCAACCCTTGGATTACAAGTCCGGCGCTCTACCAACTGAGCTATTCCGGCCCCCGCACTGATAACAAAATGCACGCCTGAGCACATAACATGTTCTGTTACATGAGAAAAAGTTCTTGGTATATCCATCGCCCCGGTCTATCCGCTTTACCTGACAATCACTCTCATCCAGTTATTCAGTCAAAACTCTCTCTCACACACAGTCCTTCGAATGAGACTATAAACCGAGGTTCCGTGTGTGAACGCACGCATAACATTTTGCACACACGTAAAATCCCATCACCAACTTTCGGAAGAAAAGGCCAGTTTAGCCATTGGTATGGATGACACGTTACACATAGCATGCACCCTGCGTAAGAAATGGAAAGAATGAAGGAAGTAAGGAAACTGAGTGAACGATATTGAACGATATGGACTGGATGACACGGGAAACGACTAAATGAAGCGCCAGCTGGCAGCTCTTCAGTCGGCACTACCCAGGTAGGCAGTCCGTTGTGTAAACGAGTGTGGATTGTAAAGCGCTTAGAGCTTGGTGTCTAGCCGAGAATAGGCGCTATATGAGTATTAATTATAATAATATAATGTTATAAAAGTATGCGCCTTATGGTAAAGTGTGTTTGCCAGCCGTCTACGTAACAAGAGGCTGATGGGGATATGGGGATATCAGTCAAGAGGAGGGAAGGAGGAGGGGGAACGGAGGAGAAGGGAGGAATGGAATCGATGTGCATAACGCGGGGGAGGGATAAGGGGGAAGAAGGGGAGGGAGGTGGGAGCCCTTTGGGAAAAGGATTGCAAAGACTGACGTGAATGGGTGGAAAGGGCAAGGAAGTGGAAAAGGAGGTAGGGACGTGGATTTGAGGGAGAGAATCTCTCTCTCTCTCTCTCTCTCTCTCTCTCTCTCTCTCTCTCTCTCTCTCCACATACACACACACACACACACACACACACACACACACACACACACACACACACACACACAGAGGTAGAAAAAAAGCATCTTTTTGTACTCCCAGTTCTTATAGAACAGGGAGTACTTTACAATGGGAACGAAGAAATGCTGTTTGAGTGTCTGTCTGTCTGTCTGTCTGTGTGTCCGTCAAAATGTGTTCCACTCGCCCCAGACAAAACTGCTGGGCCGATCTTTCTGAAAATTTTTAGGTATGTTCATTATGGGTCACGGATGATGCTCGATGTTTCATTTAACTTGTTGTTTTTCTTCTTCTTCTTCTTCTCTCATTATCATTGTTGTTATATTGTTAATTTACTATTGTAATTATTGTTTTTATTTGTAATTATTGTTTTTATTATCATTATTATTATCATTGTTATAAGTATTACTGTTATCATTATCATTCTTCTCATTCTTCTCCTTGTTATCATTATTATAAGCATTATCATTATCATTATATGCATTATTATTATCATCATCATCATCTTCAGCATAATTTTATTAGCATTACCATCATTATCAGCGTTAACATTATTGCTACAGCTGTTGTCAGTGGAAAGAGCAAAACTGTTTTCTCTTCTTCACTGATTGCCCCTTTTTTTGGTTTTGTTTGTTTCTTTGTTTTATTTTGTTTGTTTTACAGATGACATTAACTCACTCAGTTAACTTCCTCAAAATCAGCACATGGGCGTCAATCTATAGGTAACGGAAACTTTAAAAACTCACTATATGCGCAACAAAAAAATTATGCAAGTGTCCTTTACAAGGGTTTTTATGAGTGGTCTGGGAACATTCCTGCAGCACAAGAAAAATGTATTTTAGTATTAGATCGTATTTTTTAACCGTGCAAGTTGTGACCTTGCCAGAACCCCTATTGATGATCCTAAATATGATTTGCATTTTCGATTTTATTTTTTTCCTTCTTTGGGTATATTAAAGATCTCTGTCACTTATGAATGGTATGCCCTTCGTTTAGGACTGACTTTTCATGTTTCTAAGCTGAGTTTGCTACCCCCCCTCTCTCTCTCTCTCTCTCTCTCTCTCTCTCTCTTGCATTTAGTAGTTTTTTTTTCTCGTTCATTCGTTGGGAGGATCTATACGGAAAATAATAAACAGTACATAAAAAGAAGAAAATGTGTGAGAGAAAAACAAAGAAGGTGGCCCCAATAAATAAACAAGCAAACCACTGAACAAAGAAACAAACAAGAAACACACACACACACACACACACACACACACACACACACACACACACACACTGAAAAAAAAATCTGAAGAAAAAAAAAACTACAAATACAAGTATTAAACAAAAAATAGTTGCAGAGCTGCCTTTTTAGTTTCTATGCTTTAAATGCAAATTAAGCCAAACTTTCACTGTTTTTTTTCCCTTATCTGTCTGTCTGTTTCTTTGTTTATTCGTTTGTTGTTATTTTTCAAAGAACATTCCCGGCTGTTTGACAGGCTTTCTTTGGGGCATGGTTCGTGTGGGGATTAGCAGTTAAACCAACATGCGGCTGACATTGAGTAAGCTATATTGTTCAGTGTCGGATACACACGAATTAATATTATGCTTGAATAACTTTGATTAGCCGCGCCTCATAACGGACAGAGAGGCAGGCATACACACCTGGGCAACCAGCCAGCCAGTCACACCGTTTACCTTTGAATCACGAAAACGACTTGCTGAATCGAGGTGACAACAATGATATAACTAAATGACATCCAGGGACATAAATCAAAATATTAGGTCAAGCGAAAAAAAATTAAGAAAAGAAAAAAAAAATGCCATCTTGCGCCGAATTTGACGAGAGAAGTTGGTGATTGCTCGTTCTTCATTTTCGTTGTCCCTGAGAGTGGTTTCTCTTGCTTGGAGAAGACCTAACAGGTCGAAACGCGTCGTGTTTTGTCTTGTGATTCGTTTGTTCATGTTTGGCGGATAAGTTTTACTTAGACTTTTTTTTTTTAAAGATTCGGCTGAGAAAAATACACGTTTTTCAGACAGTTTCAAAAGAAAGAAAAAAAAAAGTAAATGTAGTAAATGCGATTGACTATTTGTGTGTTCACGATCGTTAGTCCATGTGATAGGCAGATCAAATATGTCACTTACAAAGAAAAAGAGCCACAATTGTTTACGTCTGAACTAATTCATGTGTAGAGGTACATGGTTGTGCCTCTGATGTATGGAGATATCTTCTTTGTTCCACAGCTAGGCTTCGGAGGTTTACTATCCGTGAGATTTTTCTGTATGTGACCTGTTTTGTTTGTTGTTTGTTTGCTTGTTTGTTTGTTTGTTTTGTTAAATCCCGCTATGATGGTAGCTATATTTGGTCTTCGGGAATGGTGTTGAATTAAAACGCTGAGTGCATGATGCCTTTTTATGTGATGTTAGTTCAACAGATATACCGTGCCTAGAACACTTGGAAGGGTCGAGCGGGATATAATGTGGATGCACTCTGTTGTTGTTGGTGGTGTTGGTGGTGGTGGTGGAGCTGTGTGTGTGTGTGTGTGTGTGTGTGTGTGTGTGTGTGTGTGTGTGTGTGAGCGCGCGCGCGCGTGTATTGTGTGCGTGTGTGTGTGTGTGTGTGTGTGTGTGTGTGTGTGTGTGTGTGTGTGGGGTGTGTGTGCATGTGCGTGCGAGCGTGCGTGCGTGTGTGCGTGTGTACATGTGCGTGCATGCGTGCATGCGCGCGCGCGCGCGCGCGCGCGCGTGTATGTGTGTATGTGTGTGTGTAAAATGCACTGTGAAGGGACAGTAACGGCTGCCCGACTGCCCAGGGGAAGCGATCACTTCCGCCAGGCATGTGGTGAAGTTGGGTAATCTGCCCGCCAGGTGAGAGCAACCTACCAAACGTCTGCTGCGAGAAAAAAAAACAATTAATTGTTCAGCGTTATTTTGCCGATATCGGATAATCATCACAACCGCCGGAGATCTCGCTTCTCGAAACCACAGCTTTAAGTCACTGTGTATGACATCGGCATCATTTGCCTCTTAGAATGGAGCGTATAGCTTGTCTTGTGTCAGTGATTTGCTGACGAAATCGCAATGATAGATTGGTTTTTAGTTTCTTCCTCATTTGGTAAGAATTAAAAGAAAAAAAAATATCACCGATGAACAGGCAGGTGGTTTTGCCTCCGGATAGATGCAAACTTTGTTTATCGGCTCCCTAGGCATGTCAGAGAAAGGCAGTTCCAACCTGTGTGTATGTTCATACGCTGGGTCTGGGGTTATAAACTCTTGCGCCGAATTTGAGAAGATAAATGACTACTCGTTCTTCGTGTTCATTATCCTGTGTGTTGTGTTTATCTTGCCTGAAGAGGACCTACAAGGTTGAGACGTATTTTGTCTTGTAATTCGTTTATCCCTATTGTTTGGCGGACTTTCTTATAATGCTTTAAAAAAATCTTATCCGAAAGCCTGTAAAGGATAATCACACATGTGTTTATCATAACTGGAAAAAAATGATTGTCTGATTAAAGCTGTTGAAAATCAATTCATTTCTTATTGCACTGATACTCCAGATTCTTTGAAACTGGGACGGGGTTGGGGGGGGGGGGGGGGAGTTGGGGTGCGGGTGAGGGTATAAGTTTGATTCTCAGGCAGTAGTAAGCTTTTTAGTCTGATCTCGTTTCTTCCACGGACAAAAAACAACAACAACAACAACAACAAAAAACCCAACTCGTAAAGAGTTTTGATGTTTATTTTTTCCTGATGTTGCTTTGAAGAATTGTGAGTTTGCAGCTAGCACAGAGAGAGAGAGAGAGAGAGAGAGAGAGAGAGAGAGAGAGAGAGAGAGAGAGAGAGAGAGAGAGAGAGAATGCGCTTGCGCGCGCGTGCGTGCGTGTGTGTATGTGTGTGCGAGTGTTTGTGCTTACTCG
>CM065734.1:16695371-16700371 GCA_033310375.1 Conus canariensis | reverse complement strand
CATACTGTTAGTTAGACAGAACTATCTACCACTGCAGATATGAATGCTTATCTCCCCCTATTTCTTCGATCTAAGACATAAGAGCAAGCTTTGTTTATAATTGAATATTTCTTGCAGTCATTGCAACACCAAGCAGCTCTGTAAATTGCTGGAATGGTGCTCGGTACTTATCCTTGGAATTTATTAGTTTGTTGTAATTTAGTCCCATGCGGATTCATTCCAAGAACTGGCCCTCAGCACTTGTGTCTTAAGAGGTTATCTTTTTTATATTTTCTACTTTTCACAAGAAAATGTAGCTTCTTTTTCTCTTTCATGATTTTCTTTTGCTTCTTAGGTGGCACCTTTGGTTGGTTTTTTGAAAACTCAACAAACATACTACGGTATTGCACACCAGCCTTTTTCTGGGATAGTATTCTTCTTAAAATCGAAAAGGCAGAGGAGCCAAGTTACCACTTTCCGCGGACACTGAGGAGAAACCATCAGGTTTCGAAATACCGGTATCTGACCAGGAGTGATATGTTAGTGAGTTTCCTCCCTATTGGAGATTGTCTCCCCCTTGAAGACTATAAGCTTGCTGAAGGCTCATTTTGAGAGGCATTTATTATTCCCCATTCACCCACTCAAGCATATGCTGTTAGTTAGACAGAACTATCTACCACTGCAGATATAAATGCTTATCTCCCCCTATTTCTTCAATCTAAGACATCAGAGCAAGTTTTGTTTATAATTGTATATATATATATATATAGTAGAAAGAAACTCGTGGAGAGCGTGGCAGCAGAGAGTCCTCAGAAGAGAAGCCCCCTTCAAGCAAGTGTTTCGGCCCTTATCTCCTGACACTCTAGGGGGGTTGGGCCACACCCGGTTCATGACTCCGGATGTCCCTCTGCTGCCCCTTTTTTTCCCATCTTGGGACGAGCCATGGCTGGGATTCGAACCCATGACCCTCTGGACATGCTCATTTTCCACTTAATGACTCGCGCTTTAACCACTGAGCCACAGGGACACCTGATATTTGTAGGGAAATTAAGCCTTATGAAGTTCACGTTTGTTCCTCCTTGACCAGATCCAGCTTGAACACCTCACTGCCGCTTCTGCCATTGCTTTCAGGGCTCTGGTTTTTTCCTTCCCTGCAACTGAGAGCTGTTTCATGAGGCTGTATGCAGACGTTCCTACAAACCCCTAGCTCCAATTTCTGCAGTGAGGACTTTGACCTGATAGCCTTCTCTCCTCAGGCTGTTTGCCAGATCAGCATACTTTTCAGTCTTGTAGATTTGAGCTGCCTCCATTCTGTTCTCATATGGCACCGTGAGCTCGATCATGATCAGCTGCTTGGTTGACTTAGAGTGGACTACTATGTCTGGTCTCATGCCACTCTTGCTGATGATCTCTGGGTGACTCTTCCATTCTGGGAGGTCTGCAGTGCACTCCCAGTCATCTGCCCCGTCCAGCAGACTCTGCCTGCATGTTTCGAGTGGCACTGTTGTTCTTGGCCATGATTTGCTGCCTCCTGCCGTGAAGAATGTTGCGGGTGCTTTTGGAGTCCTGATTTTCCCTTTTGTGGTGTTGGTACTAGCCCAGACTACTTGTACAATTTCTTTGAGCACTTGGTTGTGCCTCCATGTGTACCTTCCTTGAGCCAGGGCTACTTTACATGAGCTTAGGACATGCTCCACTGTTTGTTTTTCATGGCAGAGGGGGCATGCAGGATCGTCTGTTTTCCCCCACTTCACCAGGTTTGCATTTGAGGGCAGAAGGTCATATGCAGATCTGAGAATGAAGCTGATCCTGAGAGGGGCCATGTGCCAAATGTCATTCCAAGTGAGACTTCTTTGGAGTGCATTCTCCACGTTGTCCATTGCCCTTGCTGGCTCTGCTGGACTGCTTTTTGGAGTCTTTTTTGGTCTTCTTCTTTTCTCATCTCCTGAATCATCATGTCTCTTTTGGCTTTTCCTTTGGCCTTTGACCACCATTCAGTTTTGGTCACCCCCAGTCCCTGTCTGTTGGTCTGTGTGTGTCCTGTTATTTCTCTGATCTTGAGACTTTCTTTTGCAGAATCCATCGCCTCTTGAACTTTCCATTTTCTGCCTGTCTTCAGCTGGGGCTTAATTGCTTCTATCACCTTGTCTCCTGAGTCCTCCAGCATGCTTTGAAGTCTGATCTTCCCTGCTTTGTATTCCTCCAGGATGGATTTCAGGGGTAGTTTCAGCTTTGCTTGGCGACAGTACAGCGCTATGTCAGTCAGACAGGGTGGGACACCAAGCCATTTCCTTGTGAACTTGTTGATTTTAGCTTCCATTGCCTCCACTATGCTGGTGCAGATGTCGTATATCATCAGAGGCCATAGCAGCTTTGGTATCAGCATGAACTGCAGACACCAGACCTTGTATTTGCCAGGGAGCCCACACTGGTCAATGGTCTCCAAGCCTTCCTCCGCCATCTGCTTGGTTTCTTTTGCTCTTTGTGTGTCTTTCAGCGTATCATCATACCATCTTCCAAGGCTCTTGACTGGTTCTTCTGTGACTGTTGGAATGGCCTGGTTGGCAACACTGAAGACCACAGATCCGGCCACTTTTCCTTTCCTCAGTGAGAGACTCCGTGATTTCTTTGGCTTGAACTTCATTCTGGATGAGGCAACTATGTCGTCCAGCCTCTCCAGCATATGACGTGTCTCGTCTTCTCTGGATGAAATCACTGTAGTGTCATCCATGAAGGCCTTGAGAGGAGGCATCTTGTATCCATCGCCAAGGTCTGTTTGTCTCGCGTTGTTTGTTGCTGCTTTCAAGATGAGTTCCATTGCCAGCACGAACAGTATTGGGGAAATTGCACAGCCCATTGCAATACCCACTTCCAAGTTGATCCAGTCTGTTGTGTACTCCTTGGTAGAGAACCGCATTGAGAAGCCATTGAAGTACTTCTTGAGCATGTCGCGGATGTTCTTTGGCACATGGTACATCTCAAGAGCCAACTGTATCATCTCATGGGGCACAGATCCATATGCGTTTGCCAGATCAAGCCACACTACGTCCAGGTCTCTCTTTTCTGTTTTTGCGTTTTGGATTGCGTCCCAGATCATTGTGGCGTGTTCTACACAGCCCGCCACGCCTGGGATGCCACCTTTCTGGACTGACACATCCAAGTACTTGTTTTCCATCAGGTACTTGGTCAGCCTTGCTGCCATGACAGAGAAGAAGATTTTCCCTTCGACGTTCAGTAGTGATATTGGCCTGAACTGGCTAATGTCACTTGAGTTTTGCTCTTTGGGGATGTACACACCATCTGCCGTCATCCACTGGCCGCTGATCTTCTGGTTTCTCCAAGCCGATCGCAGCAGCCTGTGGAGCCACTCCAGCGCCTTGGGACATTTCTTGTAAAGCTGGTAAGGTATTCCGTTTGGCCCTGGTGATGATTTGGCTCTGGCTTTGTCGACCACCTTCTTGATTTCCGCCAACGTTGGAGGCTTGCCATTGAACTGTTCCTCAGGGTTGGTTGGCCACACCAGACCTTGAATGTCGAGTGGTGCTTTGCTCTGTGGGTCAGAGTATGTTTTCCTCAGATGCTGCTCAAGAACTCCTTTGTCCACACTTAGGGTCCCAGATTTTGGCTGCTCAAACAGTGTTCTGGCAAACTGGAAGGGGTCTCTGAAGAAGCGCTCTTGTGTCTTCTTCTTTTTGCTCTTCCTCTTCCTCGCAGATTCCGCTTTGCTGAGGGCACTGTGTTTTTCTTTCAGGTCTTTCCACAGTTTTTCCAAGCCTTGTTTTTCAGCTGGCAGTGCGGTCTTCATTTGCATCTTGAGGTTTTTCTTTTGGACCCTGATCTTGTCCATCTTTTCTTGGCGTCTGGATTTCTTTGGAGGTGTTTTCTCTTTGGGTAGTTTTGCTCCATAGGCGTCTCTACATGTGGCATACACAATGTCCCCATATGTGGCTAGTTTGTGTTCCAGGGTGCTTTTCCCTATCAGTGCATCGAGTCTTTGGACGATTTTTGCATCCAGTTTCTCCCAATCTTCAGTTTCGTTTGCTCGTGGCAGGTTGAGTTTCAGGCGCCTGGCATCGAGGGCCTGTGCAAATTCCTCATCCGAACCAACAGCGTGGATGTCCTTGGCACTGTGGTTTAAATCCTGGCCTTGGTCTTCCGACGTCTTATCTGCTGATGCAGTGCGCTGCTGCTCATTCAGATGAGTCTTCACACATCCCATCTTTGTTCTGTGGATCTTCATGCCACGGGTGGTAGCGAAACGCTTTCCACAGACACATGGATATTCCATTTGGTCCATGTTCATAGTCCGTTTGGGATTTGCAGTCATGATTGGTTGAGCACCGATGGATTCATCATTCTCTCCCCTTTCGGTGAATCCTGGGAGCATCTTTTCCTTTTATTTTTAGTAGCCACATGTTTAAGGCAAAGTGGGGAGCCAGCCCACAGAGCCCTTGGTTCTGGTCTTTCCCAGTGTCCTCCGGTCTTTCCCGGACGTCCTCCGGCCTATTCCCGGAAGTCAATGGTTTACCCATGCATCAGTAGAAAGAAACTCGTGGAGAGCGTGGCAGCAGAGAGTCCTCAGAAGAGAAGCCCCCTTCAAGCAAGTGTTTCGGCCCTTATCTCCTGACACTCTAGGGGGGTTGGGCCACACCCGGTTCATGACTCCGGATGTCCCTCTGCTGCCCCTTTTTTTCCCATCTTGGGACGAGCCATGGCTGGGATTCGAACCCATGACCCTCTGGACATGCTCATATATATATATAAGAATTGGGGAAAAAAAAGAACAAACTAGATCACAAAACCGCTCGTTCGTCTCTCTTTTTTTTTTCTCTCCAATATTTCGGCCCTTTCGGGACCTTATTATGGGACAGGAAAGCGTAGCTGCAGATCAGCAAATATAGGTAGAGAGATAGACAGACAGTTAGATAGATAGATATGGCTATAGATAAATACCGGTTAGTTCAACGGCATACTGACAGAGACATTGCTTACCTGCATAATGTCCCTTACTCGTTCCATCA
>CM065734.1:16685371-16692871 GCA_033310375.1 Conus canariensis | reverse complement strand
GAAGAGAGAGAGAACGCACATATCTATCTAGCTATCTGTCTGGTCTGTCTGTCTTGTGTTATGTGTTGTGTGTGTGTGTGTGTGTGTGTGTGTGTGTGTGTGTGTGTGTGTGTGTGTGGGGTGGGAGACAGAGA
This sequence comes from Conus canariensis, assembly GCA_033310375.1. Lineage (NCBI taxonomy): Eukaryota > Metazoa > Mollusca > Gastropoda > Neogastropoda > Conidae > Conus > Conus canariensis. Next base: position 16,692,737 of record CM065734.1, on the reverse strand, counting down.
TTAGATTTCCAATACTGCGACTAGTATTGCTGCTGCTTAGCATGGTGAATATAATAGCTGGTAATAATTGCAAAATGATGAAACTATGATAAACTGTAATGATAACGTCCATCCTCAAGACACTGTAGTTATCATGTCTATAACAATACATTTCACAAGACAACAACAAAGAGGATGAGGCAGCAGCCAAACACAGCAAAACAAAGGACGATTCAGTCTTGGTGTTTGTGGTTACGAAGAGAACTTTATTATTACTGTAAAAGAAAATAGAGAATACAATACCATGGTGGTTCATACTTGTTGGAGTGAGAGAGAGAGAGAGAGAGAGAGAGAGAGAGAGAGAGAGAGAGAGAGAGAGAGAGAGAGAGGAGAGTGGGAGTGGGGGGGGGGGGATAAATGAGAGCGCAATAGGCAGACAGCCAGCGTGGCTTTCTGCAAGGCTAAAGTATCAAGTGTCTGAAGAACGTTAAGGTAAGGTGCTGTATGCCTCGCAACTTTTTGCTCTCTGATCTTAACGTGCCCTCCAGTTGACACCATTCCCACACCGCTCATTCCAGCTCCCCAATACATAGCCACACCCGTTTTGAGGCCCCAGCACGGCAGTCCACGGAAACTAACTGGCCGTCGCTACGTGGGCGACCCCGCGGAGAAGACGCCGCCGCGCCCTGCTGCTGCCGAGTTCTTTCGGTGCTGTTCAGTGAGGCCTGTTCTGATCCAGCGTATGTAGGACACCACTTATTACTAAACGTCCTTCCGACGACAAATCCTTGTTCAGTGGAGGAGCCAGGGTGAGTTGGCGCGGAGGCTCATTTTATAGACGCCTGAAAAGGCGAGATACTGCGTTTGGTGACCGCAAGAAAAGTGCGGGGTGAGATGTGCTTAAAAAACGAGGTCCAGGTGGAACTCTTACGCTTCTTCTTCTTCTTTTTCTTCTTCTTCTTCTTCTTCTTCTTCTACTTCTTCTACTGCTACTACTCTACTTCTTTTTCTTTTTCTTCTTCTACAGATAATATAGCTTCCTCTTCAAGCTCTTTCGACTCTTTGGGAGTGACAGTTCCAATTGTTTCATGCACCAATCAGAGGACCTCACTTCTTTTCAGGCACCAATCAGACTCGTAGTGCCATAATTATAAGCCATGCTGCTTTCGAGGTCAAGAGGGCCCATAATCTACTCGAGCGATCTTTCGCCAATGTCTCGCCTCACTCGCCAAGAGAGTGTGCACTCTGAAAAAATGGCACCACTCGTCGAAACGTTGGAGAATTCTAGTCTTTCGCCTCTATCAAATGCGCCTCCGTATTTTATTGCCACGCTTGAGGAATAAGAAGGCGTACAAACCTTGTGTTGACACCACTAGAATCACTTGGTTTAATTTGCTTGGTTGGCACAGCGACACACGTATCAAGCTGCGAGTTAGATACCTGTTTTCAAATTGGCTTCATCTTCCTCGTGCTGCGCTCCTGAAAGTGGAGCGAAAATCTGACACACCAGGTAGATCCCTACCCTAACTCGCTTCAGATGATTAACTTCGTCAGTCAGATCACCCAAAGTCTGGATCGACGTACGGTCCGAATGTCATTTGCCTCAAATCGAACTAAATTTGGACGTGGTACACTTTCTTGAAAAAGGACAGCAACCCTTTATATTCTAATTAATTCATAAATAATAATAATGATAATAATGATACTGATAATAATAATAACAATAATAATGATAATGATAATAATAATAATAATGATAATGATAATAATAATGATAATGATAATAAAAGAGTCCAGAAAGTTGGAAGAATCACAGGGGCGACATTAAGAGAACGACTATCAAGAATCATTGACCGTAAAGAGAGAACTGACAAGTTCTACGCCCTCAGCACTAAATTCTCCAACAACCCCCCCCCCCCCCACCTCCACCCGAGCCTACAACACGACGAGACGCCACCACACAGTGAAACCACACACCACAGCCAACCAACAAAGACCGGACAAAGAAGGCAGCCGCGCTCCGCTCTCCGGCCGCCACCACACCACCGGCTCGGACCTCAAGTCCGTGTACACCGTCAGCTGATACTCCGCCACGGTGGCCACGAACGTGACGTTGCCCGTGAGGTTGGCCGGAGCCGTCCACAGCGCCTCCACCCGGCCCGTCGTCCCCTGGCCGCTGATGTTGGTGGTGTGGGTGACCGCCGTGCCCTCCACCCCGCCGCAGGCGAGGAGCTGACTGTCGGTCTGTGCGGGCAGGGAGAAGGTCCCCACGCGGGTGTCGTTCTCGTCGCGGGCCTGCAGTATGAAGCCTTGGAAGAAGGTGGGCGGGGACTGCTTGGCGGCCAGGGTCACCGTGACACTGGGCGGGTCGCCTGGAGGAGGTGGAGAAGGAGGAGATGGAGGTGGGGTCAGAATCAAGCGTCTGTTATGGTGTGTGTGTGTGTGTGTGTGTGTGTGTGTGTGTGTGTGTGTGTGTGTGTGACTATTGGCTGGTCGTGTGGTGTGTGTATGTGACTACTGGCTGGTCGTGTGGTGTGTGTATGTGACTACTGGCTGGTCGTGTGGTGTGGTGTGTGACTACTGGCTGGATGTGCTGTGAGGTGTGTGACTACTGGCTGGGCGTGTGGTGTGTGACTACTGGCTGGGCGTGTGGTGTGTGACTACTGGCTGGTCGTGTGGTGTGTGACTACTGGCTGGTCGTGTGGCGTGGAGTGTGACTACTGGCTGGTCGTGTGGTGTGGTGTGTGACTACTGGCTGGTCGTGTGGTCTGTGACTACTGGCTGGTCGTGTGGTGTGGAGTGTGACTACTGGCTGGTCGTGTGGTGTGGTGTGTGACTACTGGCTGGTCGTGTGGTGTGTGACTACTGGCTGGTCATGTGGTGTGGTGTGTGACTACTGGCTGGTCGTGTGGTGTGGTGTGTGACTACTGGCTGGTCGTGTGGTGTGGTGTGTGACTACTGGCTGGTCGTGTGGTGTGGTGTGTGTGACTACTGGCTGGTCATGTGGTGTGGTGTGTAATTACTGGCTGGTCTGTGGGCGTGGTGTGTGACTACTGGCTTGTCGTGTGGTGCGGTGTGTGACTACTGGCTTGTCGTGTGGTGTGTGACTACTGGCTGTCGTGTGGTGTGTGACTACTGGCTGTGTGTGGGGTGTGACACTGCTGGTGTGTGTGGTGACTACTGGCTGGTCGTGTGGTGGGTGTGTGACTACTGGCTGGTCGTGTGTGGTGACTGCGCTGTGTGTGACTACTGGCGGTCTGTGGTGTGTGACTACTGGCTGGTCGTGTGGTGTGTGACTCTGCTGTCGTGTGGTGTGTGACTACTGGCTGGTCGTGTGGTGTGTGTGTGACTACTGTGGTGTGTGTGTGGTGTGTGACTACTGGCTGGTCTGTGTGTGGTGTGTGACTACTGGCTGGTCGTGTGGTGTGTGTCTTGTGGTGTGTGTGTGTGTGACTACTGTGTGTGTGTGTGGTGTGTGACTACTGGCTGGTCGTGTGGTGTGGTGTTGACTATTGGCTGGTCGTGTGGTGTGGTGTGTGACTACTGGCTTGCGTGTGGTGTGGTGTGACTACTGGCTGACGTGTGGTGGTGGTGTGTGCTACTGGCTGGACGTGTGGTGTGGTGTGTGACTACTGGCTCTTGGTGTGTGTGTGGTGGTGGTGTGTGTGTGACTACTGGCTGGTCGTGTGGTGTGTTGTGACTACTGGCTGGTCGTGTGGTGTGTGATGTGACTACTGGCTGGTCGTGTGGTGTGGTGTGTGGCTACTGGCTGGTCGTGTGGTGTGGTGTGTGACTACTGGCTGGTCGTGTGGTGTATGTGGACTACTGGCTGGTCGTGGTGTGGTATGTGACTACTGGCTGGTCGTGTGGTGTGTGTGTGACTACTGGCTGGTCGTGTGGTGTGTTGTGACTACTGGCTGGTCGTGTGGTGTGTGGTGCTACTGGCTGGTCGTGTGGTGTGTGTGGACTACTGGCTGGTCGTGTGGTGTGTGTGCTACTGGCTGGTCGTGTGGTGTGGTGTGTGACTACTGGCTGGTCGTGTGGTGTGGTGTGTGACTAGCTGCGTTGGTTATGATGTGGTGTTTGTCTTGATACTGTGTGTGTTGTGTATTGTCGGTTCGTTCATTTTTTTTATGTGTTCGATGTTTCATTTGTTCGGCGCAAGCATGTGTGTGCGTACGTACGCACGCATGCACGCACGGTCGCACGTACGCACGCACGTACACACACACACACCACACACACACACACACACACACACACACCACACACACACACACACAACACCACATACATGCACGCACGCAAAGAGAGAAATACACAACACACACACACACACACACACACACACACACACACACACACACACACACAACCACATCTTTACAAACATATGTACGTAATGCATGCATACCTACATACATACACACATCTTTACAAACAGAACAGCTGAAGTCCGTGGATTTGGTGAAGCTTGTCCGCTAATTCGTTGATCTCTTTATCAGTTTGTCGAACCAGTCCCTTGTTTCTGCTGCTCAAAGCCTAAGGCATCACCACAGAGCTATAAACAGGCTCTCTGAAAGGATTTTTACTTTTCCTCTGGAATGATCCACTACAGGTTCACGTCATGTTAGAGTTTCAGGGATATTCTCATACAGCAGCTCTTTGCTGGAGCACTCACGAGCGATGTTCAGCTTCTTCAGAGGCATTTCTCCAGCTGATCTCTCCCTTTGAGCTGGCTGGGTGTTCCTCTCACTCCGGAGTAGGTGGTGATCAGACCAGCATTCAGTCCCCTTACGGCATGTGATAAACGCATCTCGTCTGTCTCTCTGGCAGACGATGACATAACCCAGCATGCACCACGGCTTCGACGGAGGAGGCATCCATGTGTTTTTGAACTCGTTCGTTTCCTGGTAGAGGGTCTCGGTGATGAACGGTTCATGCTGTTCACGTAGAGTCAAAAGCATCGATCCACTGGAGTTGCATCGCCCCAGTGCCATGATGACACCTTCTGATGTCTGGACTGGAGGAGCGGTCCATGCTTACTCAAGCTTTAAAACCCTCAAGGAGAATGAGCTCGTCTTTGTGACTGACTTCAGACAGAAGCGGGCCAGGTCATCACAGAGGATTCCATTAATATCATCAGGTGTGTCAACGTTAGAGAGTAGGCATTCAGGACAGTGGCAACGCAGTCCTTTGCTAAAAACCAAAGGCGCAAAAGCATGAGGTCATCATTGATGCCTCGAAGCAGGCTGTCCAGATCCTCGGTAAGCTTGCCGCCTATGGCAAAACCAACTCCAAACGTTCTTGGGACATCTCCGGACTTTCCAGTGCAATAAGATGCGAAGCCTCCGCCAACTTCCCCTAGTTCTACCCGTCAGTCACATCTCACTCCGGGCTGTAACGTCAGTTTGGTGAGGGCCGAGCATCTTGTCGACAAGAACAGCTGCTCGTTCTGGCCTGTCATCTTTGTTCAACATGCCATTTCCTTAAGGACAAGGACGTCTTCTTTCTCTGTTTCATGATGTTTTGACGGCAACATGGGATATCCAAGCAGAGGCGATTACCTGCCAGGTGCTCTCTCTCTTCCTGAACAGTTCCCGGGAGGTTTGGTTTAGCAAGGCCACTGGATTTTGTCACGTGACCACACCAACGACGTGTTCTTTTCTTAGCTGATGTCAGTAGATCTTCATATGGTCCAGTGTGCTGCCGGATGGTTTGGCAACACGTGATCATTGGTGATTTGATCAGTATATCCCACATTCAGTGCCTTGCGGCGATACCTCATTTCAGCTCTCTCTCTCTCTCTCTCTCTCTCTCTCTCTCTCTCTCTCTCTTACGTATTGATCGCTTTCTCATAACATATTTATAATAGAAGCTTGCTTTGTGTACGTAGCTGTTTCTTGTACCAGTAAATATTTTTAAAACGAAAATGGTAATTTCTGTGTCGTGTAAAATGTGTCATTTCATTTTGTAGTCACCCATGCCAAGGAAACTCTGCTTTCATGTGCTTTTGTTTATTCCTTGGTTTGCTTCTTTTTGTATATACCAATAGATTACTCCAGAAAAATTAGTGAGCCACTTCTAACCAAACTTGACCAAAAAATGGAAACGCGAGCACGAACCCGATTAATTTTTTGGTGCACATTTGGATTAAACGACACAACCAGGATCGTTGAGTAAAAAAATATAGTACGAATTTCATCACGCTGAAAAGATCAGATTTGAAGCCAAATTTGATGGGAAAATTCACAGAAAAAAAACGAATCACCCTTGGATATTTTGCTGCGAGTCCATGATGCCTATTCGGATCAAAGAGCGGGTTCCAGCAGCTGTTTCACTAGATTATTCCCAAAATATTTTCCACTGAGCATGAACATCATGAAGTCAGATTCAGATCTTTATCTTCGTAGAGAATTATCGGTTCGTAACAGCAACTTCATAATAACTGAATATCATGAAGTTGCTGTTACGAACCGATAATTCTCTTCGAAGCTGCATCTTATCACGGAATGTTCAATCTTTCTAGTGATATAAACTGTTGGTATTTCGTATTTTTATACGCGAGAGGTGATTATTTCAGGCCGTAACGGCTATTACATTCCATGGCTGTACTGTGTTATTTTGTTTTCACTTATGAACTCATTTTAAGGGCGGGTCCAAAGTTATTTCCACTTTGGCAGAGGTTTGGGTTCACCCGAATGCACTTTTAGTTGATATATTTCCTTTACTACGTACCGAGTGAAAGAAAAAATGCAAACCGATTTTTACATCGGTGTTTTCTTCATTATCAAGATTTTAGCTACTTCGTTTTACGTTTCAGTGTATTTGTGTATGTACACATTGTTTCTCTCTCTCTCTCTCTCTCTCTCTCTCTCTCTCTCTCTCTCTCTCTCTCTCTCTCTCTCTCACACTCACACACACACACACACACACACACCACACACACACACACACACACACACACACACACACACACAAAACACACACGCATACGCGCGACACACACACCACACACACACATGCTAGCGCGCACGCGCGCGCCACACACACACACACACGCACACACACACACACACACACACACACACACACACACACACCATACACAAAACGCGCACGCGCGCGCGTGCACGTACAAAACTGACTCTTTGCATTACACACATATCATAATCATCATCAAACTGTTAACCACACACACAACACACACACACACACACACACCACACACACACACACACACACACACACACACACACACACACACATCATCATCATCATCATCATCACATCATCATCATCAACATCATCATCATTATCAAACTGTCGAACCACACACACCACAACACACACACACACACACACACACACACACACACACACCTGC